>VXAX01004548.1:251176-309442 GCA_013399835.1 Leptocoma aspasia | reverse complement strand
CCCGGCACGGCCGCGGGTCGTGGGGTGCCCGGCGAGAGGAGGGGATGGCCCCGGTTCCCCGCGCCCGCCGGTCCTCACCAACCTCGGCTTCGGCGTGCCGGGTTTCCCGGTGTTTTCCCTCCCGGCGCTTACCGGGACGGCGCTGTTCATCCCGCCCCTCGCGAACAGCCGGGCAGGGCCACAGGCGCTCTGTGTCCATGTGCTTTAGAGTAAGCGCTTGTGCTGGAAGTAGGAAAAGCTATGTGTTGTAGGAACCGTTTTCTGGTCTGGGAACGTTTGGGGTTACAGGTGATAAACAAAAATAAAATACTTCGTCACAGATGTGCAGCACTCCCAAATCAAATTTAGAAGATCACTGGAGACCTCTCCAGTTTCTGCACAGCCTCCACAGCCCTCCCCAAGCTGAGCTCTCCTCATCTAAGGCACAGACCCCACGTATGACCCATCTTCCCCTCTCTTCCAGATTGACTTCCCTCAAGTTTAGGGACAGCATCATCTGGCCATGCCCAGCCAGACCTCTGGAAGCAGATGTGGGTTAGTTATCTAAACATAAGATGGGGGTCTTTGTTTTTAGAACTCAGAGGAGAGTTTGTGGAGGAGGAAAATGAAGGAATTCCTTAGATTTGTCCCGTTTGATACTGGGTATCTTTTGGCTGTAGACTTCACAAAGTGAGAAGATACAAATATTGGGATTGAGCTTTGCTTTACACACACCCAGAGGTCAGCCAGCTATTCAAAGGAAATGTAACTTTCCAAAAGCCACTTCCTGCCAGTGTCAATACATTGGGCTTCTCCTCAATCTGTGCTGGTAAAACATCAACCACCTTAAAAGAGGGAAGTGAGTGAGGTCCTGTATTTGAAGGCTACAAAACCAAATGTAACTGCTTACTCAAGCTTCTCTTTATACCCACAGATCTGCCTAAAGAAATTCTGCAAGATTTGGAGCCCTGATTTTCTGCAAGGAAGTTTTTGTTCTCCAGGTAAAAGTGAATCCTGCACTTTTTTCCAGTGTCATTTCAGCTGGAGCCTGAGAATGCACTGAGTTGCAGAAGCAACAATCAAAACTGGCTACAACTTGACTGCCCTGCCTTGGCAAACACCTGGTCCAATTCAGGCTTTGTTGCCATCCTGGCAAGAAACCAACCTGTGACAGCTCTTTGTGTGATTTTTTTTTTACTTGTTTTATTGAGGATTAATTAGTGTTTGTATAGTGACACAGCTGTCTGGTGCTCCATGGACACAGCTGAAGGCAAAGGCCTTTGGGCTATGCTGTGGTTTCCTAATTCTTGTGTTATGGCTACTGTAATCCATATCCTTTAAGTGAAACAAACATTTCTGACTGACTTATGACTTTTGATTGCCAGTTTTCAGTCTTGTGCTAGAGGAAGGAGAGGAGAAGAAGATGCAATATTAAAGCCAAGCTCAGTTACTTGAAAGAGTTATTTCAAGTACCCTGTTGATCACTTGAGGCTCTTGCACGTGCTATGAAATTCGCCAGAAGAAGTCTCATGGAGCCTTGATCTTTTATGCGTTGGAGAACACCATCCCACGTTATCTCTCCATGTTCTTCTCACTCACTTCACCCTGCCATGAATCACAGGACTCCTCATCCCAGCATACACAGCACTGCAGGCATGCCAGGCTGTGTCAAACACAGCACAGGTCCCAGCCCAAGGTGCTTGTTTTCACTCAAATAGCACATTTCATAACTCGCTTGTAAAGCACTTTGAAGACATGACACTAAGTGTTGCTAACACAAAATGGTATTGTTGGACAGGTTTAACATGAGCAATTAAATAGTAATTCCATAAAAAAGGTGCGAGACACAAAGGTAGAATTAAGTTATATATCCAGGTCTTTGTATCCAGGTCTTCAGGCTGTTGATTACTTTGACACTCTGAAAATAAGCTTCCATCTCCTTTTCTACTCAGCCTTCTAGCTAGGAACTGCTAAGGCCCTGTGCTCAGACTGTAACTGCCTTGAAAGGTATATGGGTGCTGCCAGCAAGGATAGCGTCTGACATGGATCAGGCTTTGTGGAAGGTGAAGGTCTGGAAGCTGTGTGAGCAGGGCTCTTGCCTGCTGTCTCTGGCTGTCCAAAATGAGCTGCCTGGATGGATGCACAGAGCACTGGGGAAAAGTCCTACAGAGCAGCACTGTCAGGCAGTGATGAATATAAGTGCAGTGGGGATGAGGAGCCCTCACAATTCCCATGAAATTCCCTCCTGAAACAGGGTCTGATCAGTTCAGCAGTGACTCTTGCCTCACCACCTTCCCACACCACCCAGAATGGCCAAGTCACAGAGCTGAATGTTTCTTGTACAAGGCATCCAGGTAGTGATTGTCCCGCTGTGCTGGGCACTGGTGAGGCAACACCTCAGATCCTGGGTTCAGTTTTGGCCCCTCACTACATGAAAGACATTGAGGAGCTGGAGTGAGTCTGGAGAAGGGAACAGAGCTGGGGAAGGGTCTGGAGCACAAGTGTGATAAGGAGCAGCTGAGGGAGCTGGGGGTGTTTAGCCTGGAGAAAAGGGACTTGGGAGACCTTATCACTCTACAACTCCCTGACAGGAGGGTGCAGCCAGGTGGGGATCAGGCTCTGCTCCCAGATAGCAAACGACAGGACAAGAGGAAACAGCCTTGAGTTGCACAAGGGTAGGTTTACATTGGATATTAGGAAAAATTTCTGTACTGAAAGGGTTGTGAGGCATTGGAACAGGATGCTCAGGGAAGACGTGGAATCTCCATCCCTGGAAGTGTTCAAAAGACGTGTGGATGTGGTACCTGGGGACTTGGTTCAGTGGTGAATGTCATGGTGCTGTGTTAACAGTTGGACTCAATGATCTCAGAAGTCTTTCCCAATCATAATTGGAAGATTGGTCCATAGGTCCCACAGGGATCAACAGCATGAGCTTCATGGTAGGACATTCCTCCCATAATGCTGAATTTGCATGTCTAGATTCCAGCATTGGAGGGAGATCAAATGTCCCCAGATCCCAGCCCCAATCTGGATAAAGTGTTAACTCTGAACGATTGTGATGGCTGTGTAAACTAATTTTGTTTGGACACTCCAAGTTATGTTTGCAGTCTGCCAGGACAAACCTTTGGCTTAGTGACCCTCCTCTTTGCCCTGTGTGCAACCCTCTGTGCCGTGCTGGCACAGTGTGCGTGCTGGAGCTGGGAACCAGATGAAAGTTAGCCCTGAAGAAGAATACTTTGTTTTGATCTGGATTGCTCCCAGGGTTTGATTGTGGTGTGGACACACAAAGAGGTATGTCAGCACGATGGAGGGGGCAGCAGGATCTAATACAGGGACAGGAATGCACAGCAGAAGCTGGAGCTGGGAGCAGGACACTAAGCAAGAAAAGAAGGGATCAGCACTGTGCCAGAAACATCAGCCTCTGTGCCCAACTGCTCTCTGCTCACCCCATCCCTTGCAGGAGAGAGAATTGGGAAAGGGGAAGAAGGGGTGAGAGTAGAAACTCACCTTTGGACTTTCCAAAGGACCTTCTATTCTGCTGGTGTAGCAACACCAAGGAAATACAGATGGAGTTTTGCAGGCACCATTTTTGGTGGCAGCAATTTGATGGACCAGTCAGGTTATGCTCCCTCTGTTGTGCTGGTGCAGCTCTTTGTGCTGTTGTGTTGTCAAACAGACCAGGAAACTGCTTTTAAAAAAGCAGCACCCTCCCCTCCTCAGTTATTTTTACCCTGGCTCAGTTCCCAGACACAATTCACCTTGTCTCCACTGAGGTGCAACTGGAGGAAGAGTGCTGGAGTGGGAAAATGTAGCCAGAAGCAGGTGAACAGGGGTCTGCCTAAACCCACTGTGCCCCTCAAAAAATGCCCATGGCCCAACACCTTGGGGAGAGTTTCCCTTCAGCAATCATTTTTTGTCATGTTTGTCAGAATTAGAGAGATCAAAAAAGAGGAAAGGAAGCTTGAATCCACGCAGGCACGTGCAACATTTGCATACTATTTTCCTCTGGAAAACATGAAAGGAAATCTGACAGTAATCACGTTAGAAATGCTCCCTGTTCCCCTCCCATTTAATCTAAGCCCTGTGTATGACACTGTTCCTGGCATGTAAGACGGCTCCAGCAGATCGCCGGGGCGCTGACGCTGTCTCCAACACCCGGGTGCTTCTGCTGAAGTCAGTGGAAACACTTCGATGGTTAAAGGTGCCCATACCTAAATGCTCTGTTAGGTCACCAGCTAATTTTAGGACGGAGGAGCACAGTTCCAAAAGAGAAAAATAGGTTAATAACACTTAAGTCGTAGCAAATCTGTAGGAAATCTCCTGGAATAGGTCCATAATTAGCAAAATCTACACTTCTCAAAGAAGAAATCCTCACCTTTTCTTAAGTTCCCTTTTTCCCTTGATTTTGCCTGTGGATTGTGGTTTCTGTGGCTAAAACAGGATGAACTGAAGACTTCTACACTTAGAGATTAGTACCTGAATCTTATGGCAGCATCCAGGAGCCAGAACCATGCAGTTGCATCTTTCTATACAGGATTGCATTAGGAAGGTGTTTGTTGTCTTAAAGTAAACAGTGCTGGTGTGAACTCCCAATTTTTTAGGGCTAAGGCACTGGATTTTGCTCATACAGAGGCACACCCCAGGTTAGTCTCCGTAGGACAGGCACCTACCATCTGAACTGTGCAGGGCTCATTTTGCTCCATTTGTAATGCAGGCATTGTGCATGAATAAAGGTTTCCACTCTGTTTTCCCAGCTCCCAAAGTGCACCAGCTTCTCAGTTACAGGTGAGGAGGGTTGGTTCACAAAGAAACGTAACTTCAGGTTTCACCCTGAAAATTAAAATTCAAAGGTGATCATCCTTAACCCTCAGTTCCATCTTAGTGGAGTTTTTTGGACCACAGGTTGTCTTAGGTTGCAATGCAAGATGTAACCAGAAGTATGTATTCTATCACCATCTGTTAAACCAAGCTGGGTCAGTGTTCTTTATCTCTTCCATGACCCATCCTCCCTCCAGGGAGATATCATCTGTTAATGGGCCATTGAGTCTCAGTGCATGAAATTACTTCATCCCATTGTGAGATGCAGAGCCAAGCATTCCTACCTGGATACAATCTGAGATTTGCAACACCAGGGGAGCTTCTTTACACTGGATTCCCAGAGGAAGACCAGGCCCATCTACACCACGACTGGACCCTGGACCGTCAGAGGAAAACTCCACCCTTCTACAGGATCACTGCTTCAGCAGAACTACATCTGTCACTGCAGGAGGAGCAGCCACCATTTAATGGGACTACTAGCAACACCCTGACCAACAGGGTGTCAGGTCGTATTCTGACTCTGTCAGTGCTGTTTTGTATTACTGCATTTTTATTTTCATTTTCCTAGTAAAGAACTGTTATTCCTATTTCCATATCTTTGCCTGAGAGCCCCTTAATTTCAAAATGATAATTCTGAGAGAGGGAGTTTATGTTTTCCACTTCAAGAGAGGCTGCTGCTTTCCTTAGCAGACACCTGTCTTTTCAAACCAATACACAGGTACTTACCTCTGACCTGTCTAAGTCCTGCTTCAGGTACTGAAGTGCCTTTGTGGATCCCACTTGCATTCCTGATTGGCTTAGTGGGCTTAGCAGACTGTGTTTTAGGAGTCTGTTGGACTCCTGATAAGATCAGGTCAAGGTTTTACAGACCTTTAGGAGCCCATAAGACCTTGACCCAACCTTATCAGTAAATCCAGGCAAGGTTTTGGATTCAGAATCCCCTTATCTTAAACCCAAACACTATCCACTTTTTTCACTTACATTAGTCAGTCTAACAAAAAATAATACCCCTTCTATCCTTGGACTGTCACAGCTGCAGCCCTTGTGTTTATAAGAGCACTGTAATGAGCCTGCAATCAAGACCACACCGGTCTTGTCAGCTTTGCCCTCGTGCTCCAAGGCTGGCTGGTGCCTCCCACGCACTCTCTATCTCACCAGCAGCTTGGCGTCTCACTTTTGGCTGTACTGCTCAGAAGCTGTGTGAGAGAAACCTGCCAAGAAACACTACTCAGCTGACCATAGCAGGAGCTTGAGAAACAGAGTGTAGTGGTCAAATGCCAGGTCTGGATCCAGGAAGCCACAGGATGGATGAGGAAATAACAGCAGCTGGACAAGCAGCTTCTTTGTAAAAGAGCTCCAACGGCAGCTGCAAGCTCAGGTGCTTGTAAAACAAAACTGAGCAGCAGAAGGCAAGCAAGGGCTTGGGCATTTTCCTTTTCCTGGCCTCCTCTCACCCCTGAAGCACTTTCACTGAGGCTCAGACAAGACCTGCAGTAATTTCACTTTGAGCAGTGTTTTAATCCCTTAACAGCCTTTCCTTTCCCTGCCACCTCCAAGAATGGAAAGGAAACGAAGAGAAAAAAACTTTCTCTGTAGTTGTAGGTATTGATAGTTCTAGGACACACCTGGGCTGAGGACTGCATGAACCACATCAGGAGATGGAAATACTGGACGAGGCACCTTTCTCACCCCTCCATGGTCAGAGCAAAGCTCCCTTGAGCAGCTCTCAGGCAGCAGCAGTTTGCTTTGCCTCTGCTTCCCCTGCAACACTGACATATCTTGGGTGGCTACAGCCCATTTTCAACCATGATTCAGTGGAGAACAAAAAAGCTCTCAAGGGTAGGAAGTGGGGCTAAGGCTTCTTTGGAAGCAGGATTTAGTAATCCCAGTTGCCACCTTTAAAAATCAGTGCCCTTGGGCCCCAGCCAGCCCTCAGCTCTGTCAACATCTTTACTGCCAACTTTACTAACAGTCACACAAATGTAAATCTACTGTGAGAAGAGGATTAAGCCCATTCTGGTTTTATGGCCTATGGAATGCCTCCTGCCCTGCTGCCACTGTGCAGTGATACATAACATAGAAAAGGGGAATTCAGGCTGCTACTGTGTCTTCAGAATTTTAAAAGAAAAAATGTAATTCCAGAAACTTTACCAGCCAGAAAGTGCAAATGCAGACAAGGGTTTTTCTAAGTCAGAAGCTAAAGGCCTGTACCTTGCCAGATGCTGGTTGAAGTACATAATTTTTTTCCTGAAAATAAGATTATCAACAGCAATTTTCCATGCATTCAAGTTCAGGATTTTGTCTGCAAGGGGATTAAAGCTCAGGCAAACATCAGCCTGCCTGAACACTGCCCTTCTCCATGTAGTGCTCCCATTTGGGATGAGACCTGTGTAGGGGCCATGTAGGAATCCCACTAAAATGATTATTTCTTCACTGATGGCTCAGTTGGCTGAGATTTGCAAGGAGGACTGAGGAAATCATATTTCTAATTTCTAAAGAATTGCTGTTTGTTGTGGGTTCCTCACTCCCTTGGGCTGATATTTTCATAAAGGGTTTTTTTTACTATACAATTTATTATTGAATAAATGATGGGCATATATTTTGGTTCCAGGTTTCTATAGTCTCAGTGGAGGGCTCAGACCTCTTAGCAATATCTCAGTACCACTAAATAATTGTAATGATCACTAACAGAATAACTCCATTGAGCTGTTAGCAGAAAAACAGCCGAGCTGAATACTTATTTCAATTAAAGATGCAGAATTATGCGTATTTATGCACAAGCCTGAAAAGCAGATGATATTTAAAATGTTCTTCAGGGCAGGAGAGACAATTAATTTTTCATAACCTTCAACATTTATCCAGTTTATCTCTAGCTGGAAAGTCGCATTCATTCAGTCCTTATCTGTGTCACGCTGCTGTTGTATAAGATTTTGTGGGTGACTGTGACTATTTTGGTCACAGGGGATAGGTAGGGACTATAATGAGATACCACACTGACCCTTGAAGGCACAACTGATGGCATTTGCCAAAGTGGAAATCCATCTCCCCAGCAAACCCTCACATACACACACTCAAACTCTCTGCTTCATCTTTCAGTCCTCCTGGTCAAAGTCTCTTGCAGATCAGAAGGAAAGTGGTGTGTGAAGGCAGACTGCAGTGACCTCTTGCTTTGGAATGCAGTGCTGTTTGTTTTGGCATTGCAGATATATTTAGTAAGCTGTCATCTGTTATAACTTGTGTGGGGACAGATCCCATATTTTGAGAGACATTCGCTGTCCTGCATTGCCTGGAGTCCGTAAATTGCTCTGTCATTTACACACTGGTCTATTTTAAAAGAGTGGACACATCCTCTCCCTTATCCCACCATGAGGACCCTGAACTCCCAAATGCTCATGCAGCAACACAGCAGGTTTTTAGCCAAGTCCTCTTCTCCTAAGCAAAGAATTTGATATTTATTTACAAGCAGTTTTCCTGAAACCCAGGGAAATGCATGCTAAATGAGCCACTTGAGTTTCTGACTATGTGACACGCTGTCCCTTGAAGTGTGGCCTCAGCCTCCCAGGGGTATCATCCTCTCTGTGACAGACCCAGCTATTTTTGGCCACCAAGGCCCTGGTGTCAGGCATTGGGGGACCTTCTGCTCCACAGGAGCACGTGTTCCAACAATCCCCTTCCGTGCAGGCAGCCACCAGTCAAGTGTCAGTCCCAGTCACAGGTTTGCTTGGTCATCCTCTGACCACAGAGCCACACTTTGATTGAATTTGCAGGAGAAAAAAAACCCCCTCATGTTATTTTGTGTGTAGCCCAAATACCAGCAGTCACCCTCCCATCTCAAAGAAAGGGAAGGAAATGACTGCAGGAAGAGTCCGTGCCAGCACAAAGCTAGGGTTAAATCACCAGGATTGGTGCAGCATTGCTGTCATTTCACCCCCAGACTCTGAAGGGCCCTACAGGTGGGAGCCCATGACCCCCTGGTCTCCTCACACCTCCCCACAGCCTTGCAATCCTCCATCCCCATCCTGGGGATGTTGCACCCCGTGTTAGGGTGAACTCACCCAGCATTAGGCCTGGAGACGAGCCTGGCTCAGAGCCAGCTAGCCACACCTCCTGCAGCTGGATTTGGGCTCAGCCTCAGAGGGCAGAAATAGCCCCTTGTTCCCTCTGCCAATCAGGGCTTCTCCTTTCATTATCACTCCTAAATTGCTCCTGATATGGGCTTGTTCTGTGCAAGTCCCAGATCTTGCTTAGATACAGTCAAGGGTCTTTGGGTGCAGCAGGAAGCTGAGCTGCCCCTGCCAGCCTTGGGCACCAGAGGAAGGTGCTGGACATGCAGCATCCAAAGGTGCTGGACATCTCCCTGCTGCCACCAAACAGTAAATCCCTGGCTTTTATTCTGCAGAAATAAACCAAAAGCTTTTTCCAAATTTAAATTTCTGGAGAATATCTACTGATACATAGCCTAATGTAATACATTTTCATGTATTATGTACTGCTTGCATTTGAAAAAACAAGGTCAAAGGAGAACAACAAGACACAGCGGAAATTTTGTGATGATGGCAGTTCTTCCAGGAGTTGTTATTTTTAGGGTTTGCAGTGCCTAAAATCCAGGAGTCTCCTGTGGCAAAGGGACATGTCACTGCCACCAGCAGAAAAAGGGTAAGAAGAGCCTGTGCATGGCCCTGGAGGTGCAGAGGTAATGCAGACGTTGTGCAGGACCTCATTCCTGGTGGAGGCAGGCAGAGGTTGGACCTGTTCAAACCTAAGCTGGTCAAACTGGTGCTTGAGCCTCCTCAGGGTTTGGTGGGCAGGGAGCAAAGTCTGGGTGAGCATCTGGAGGGAGACTGGAGCTGAGCGGTCCCTGGCAGAGCTGATGCTCATGCAGATGAGGACAAGGGCAAAGAGGGGGGAAAGGTGGGTGTGAAGTGCAATGAAGTCCTGGCAGGGCCAGGGCTCAGGTGGAGGAGGGCTGAGGCAGGGCCACGCTGCTGCTCCAAGATGCATTTCTGTCTTTTCCCCACCACCTCTAGCCAGGTGGCCTTCACATCTCCTCTGCATCAGACTGGCACTTGTGGGAAGCATAAATCCCAGCTTAAATGAGCTGATGGAGCTGCAGAGCAGTCTGGAAAAAGGTGTGTAATTGGTTATCAGTGGGCTGGCTGGAGCCAGCATGGGGAGCCACAGCTGATGGATCAGGGAAGGGGAGAGCAGGCAGGGTACAGGCTGCAGCTTCTGGCAGCTCTGCCCACCTGGGTGAGTGTGAGCCAGCATTTTGTTTGAGCTGATCTAAGTGGGGCAGTCACAGTAGGGTGATCCCATCCTGAGCTGCCTCAGCTGTCCTTCCCGGTTAGTGATGAGAGGTCACCAGAGTGAGTCAGCTCAGCCAGCAGATCCAACAGAAAGCTGCCAGGAAGCCTTTCTTTACAGTGAGTGTGGTCAAACACTGGAACAGGCTTCCTAGAGAGGTTGTCAATGCCCCCAGCCTGTCAATGTCAAAGAGGCATTTAGACAATGCCCTTAATAACATGCTGTAACTTTTGGTCAGGCAGTTTGATGAGATGTTCATTGTAGGTCCCTCCCAACTGAGACATTCTATTCCTTTCTCCTCTTCCATGGAGGCACTTTTTGGGATGCTTCTGAACAAAATCATCCCGTGGACATGTCACCACTAGATACAATGCAAAGGGAGTAAATCTTAAGCATGTGATTTTGTGATGTGGCTGAGCCCATTCACCTGTCCCCAGCCCCTGAGGTGTGTGCTCTGTCCCTGGTCCCCTCCCATCACACTCTGGCTGGGCAGGACTCTGATGCTAGCACTGGTACCCACTGACCATGCAGCCACCTTGTCCTTCAGGGATCTGAACCAACCAACAGCTCATTTCAAGACATAAAAGTAGCTCCAGGCTGGGCTGGTTGAGCGCCCTGGCAGGCCGTGCCGGGAGCACTGAAGTGAGGGATGGGGGGAACTGGATGTGCTGGCATTTGATTCATGGAGCTGTTCTCCACAGCCACTCCTCCAGTGTGACCCTGCAGCAGGAGGCAGGAATTGCTGCTCCCCAGCAGATGTGCAGTAAACTGTCCCAGTATAGCCTTACCTAGCAAGATCCAGCACAGGCCTCCAGATGTTTCACCAGCCCCAACAAAAAGCCAGGTCAAGGTCTCTCCAGGCAATACAAACCAAGCTGCAGGCAGATGTGCACGAGCAACTGCAAATCTATAAAAGAGCATTACTTTTAGGACAAAACTCGGCTCTTGCTAGTGCAAGGGGAGGTAAGCTGGGTGTTGGAGAGCGTGTGCTTGCTGGAGCAATGAAACAATTCATCTCCAAGTGCCTGATGAGCCCCCAAGAAAGCCCTGTGTGACACAAAAATGCTGTTATTCCACTACCACCATGGACTAAACCAAAATGTAAATCTCTCTCAAGCTCAAAGTATTACTCCATGCTGCTTCAATAACAAAGTTCACTGCAAAATTTTGCTACGTGCTCTTTATTCACTTCAGACAAGTCCAAAAATGAAATGGGATCGAGGTAGGAGGCCAGAGCTGAAGTTGCTCATAGCTGATGTTTAGTCTGTGCCATTAAACTTTCATTTTCGGTTCTACTAATCCTTTATTTTCATGACAACTTTGAAGCTTCATTGTAATTACAATGTAATGAAAAGGCTGAATGCAGAGATGTAGCTGTGGAAGGATACTCACCTCCTGTGCTTTTTATTTAGAGGAGGTTATTAACTGTACATTTCAGGGACGGATTGAAGTGATGAATTTGACAAAGTTCAACAATCAGGAAATCTTAATTTAAAATATCTCTCTGCTATTTTCAGTTTCTTTTTGCAATGGTTCTCTGCAGTAATTTCAAAATTTAAAGGAAGATTAAGTTTAGAGGCTGTTGGAATTAATTAGATGTGACTAACCAGGAAGGCACCTGTGGCTTTTACTTAGTCAAGTGAGTCTGTATCTTATATGCATTTATTCAGATTCCTAATTATATTTTAATAAAACTATTAGAAATTTTGTATGCTTCTTTTTTAACATGATTATTTTTCTCTTAGGTCAGGTTGGGTTGCAATTAAAAATAAGTATACAAGTCCTTTAAAATTTGATTTTACTCTACAAAGTAACTGAACATATATGGGAAATGACACATAACTTACACTTTTAAAAAAAAGCTAACTGATTCGTTAAATAAAGGAGCTTTTCCTGTTATTAGATTTGGAGGGTTTTTTCTGGATTTCAAGAAGTGCTACCTCTCATCCTCAGCTACCTTCCTTCCTAGGCAAGAGGAAGAAAACAAGCTTTCTTCTTCTTTCAGTAGTCAGTGAGTTTCTTGAGCTGTCCTTAGCCAGGCAACCAAATAAACTGGAAATAGAAATACTCTTTCAGCCCCAGCAGACTCTTGTCAGATCCAGAACACGGCGCTGGCTGCTGGACCCTTCGACCTGGCAGAGCAGCTGCGGGTCATGTTTAATTGTAAATAGCCCTATTTCCGGCAGAATAAATACAATTAAACATCTCCAGTGACCGGAGTGGCTGTTTGGAGGGCAGTGCCAGGCGCTGGGGCGGGCTCCCAGCGGCGGACAGATCCCCCTAAGGATGCCAAAAGCGTTTTGGTGCAGATCTCCTCCGGAGGGTGTGTGGTCCAGGTGCCGGCTGGCAGGGACGTGCCCACCAGCCCGCTGGAAGCCTGGCTAAATGAGAGAGCCTCATTAGAGGCTTTTAATCAACCCCCGGTGATTTTCAGGGAGGGACGCTGACATCTAGCGGGGAACCCGCGTTACTCGGGCAGCCGGCAAAGCCGGCAAAGTCTTCGGGAGGGATTTCTGCGAGCAGGAATCACCACCGTGGTCGGAAAGGCACCAATAATGAACAGTTGGAAAGGCAACATCAATGATTTACGTGGCCCCCCAGTTGTTGGGGCAGAGCTGATTCCCGGCACTGAGACCAGCCCCGTTGGTTTCAGTCTGTTTTAAGCATCATGAGGTCAAACCTTCTCAGACCAGCCTTAAAATTGAAGGGTTAAAGCAGCAGAAGGAAGGGATCTTGCTGTCGAGCTTAACTCTGTTTTGTGTTATAGTCTATTTTGCAGTACAGAGATCAATGCTGCCTGCTTACACAAACACTGAGCAGGGGCGTGTGCTGGATATTGCTGCTCTACAATCATATCTGACAATACCTGTGAAAACAAGAGAAATCAGAAATTTTATGTCTGTAGTCCATGCCTCTCTCTCTGCTTCTAAAGGACAATTTGCCAACAAACTGGATTAGAATAGAAGTTAAAGAAGGAGGTGTTTCCCTAGAAACCTGAAAAGGTAATAGGCAGTTTCATAGCCCTGATTGATAAGAACAAAGATATTGAAGGGAATGATAAGACTCCCACGGCTTAGAAACAACTGTGAGATTAAGGTGGGAGGGACCATGATGGGCTACCAGAAAAACCTGCTACTGCAAGAGCCAGCAAGGAGAGGCTGAACAACCAGGGGAGCTGTGCTTTTAAGGTTTATTTTGCTTTTTAAACTCAAAGTGGATGAGGCCTACCCATATGCATTTTGTTTGGAAAATGCTATTGCATGTCAGGACGAATCCTTTAGGCTGTAAAGGTTAAATTCCTCCAAGAGCTAACTTTCCTACAGGAAACATGGAGGAAGAAGCAGCTTCCAGGGGCTTCCCCAGGAGAGAGGCAGCAAGGCAGTATTGGCAGGGTTGCACAGGCCCACAAACCACAGTTTTGAGCATGAATGAGAAACATGTGAAAACTTTGCTTTTCCAGTTTTAAATTATAAGGCCTGTAATCAAATAGGGCATATTCTCAGGCAATATGTAGAAGAGAATGCCCAATCTTCATTGACTTGAAGAAATTCCTTAAAGAGAAGGGATTCTTATGGCTGCAAAGAAAATACACAAAACATGACCTGTTTTTGATAAGGTAAAAACGTAATCAGGACCTTAAACCATGAGCCTGGTTACACTAAAGCATTCCTCAGTTTAGGCTTGCTCATTAAAACCTAACACTAATAGAGAACTCTCTATCATTCAGGATCACTGTAGTGCTCAGCCTAAATCTCAGGGTAAGTACTTCACTCATGTTTTCTGCTCTGGGAGTGTATTAAATAGGCAATAGAGCTGCTCCCCAAATAAGGGATCTTGTGTCACACAGTGTCCCTTTCAGTGGCTGCAGAAATCTCGCAGACCCTGCAAGGCTCCCTGCCTGACTTGGCTGGAATAGCAGGACTTGGATGCAGAGGGATGCTAAAATCTCATCCACACACCACAGATGAAATGCTGGAAAGCAGGAGTGCTTTTCTGAAGTGATTTCCACTGTGGCAGCTTCTGTTAAAGCAAAGTGTTTTCTCGAGCAGTTCCCAGTATCCTAAGTTATTGTGGTCATACAGCAGTATTTTACTCATTACATTTCATTACCTTTTTTCTCTCTCTTTTGTTTGCCTTTGCAGTTTGGAGCTTTGTTAAAGCTTTATTGGGACCCTAAATTGAAACTCGGCAAAGCTACTGACAGACAAAGCAAAGCTGCAGCTGGAGAGAACAAACAGTAATCCCTGCCAGCACGGAGCTGTGTTTGCTCAGTGGAGTGGGCTACATGGAAACAGCGATGTGTATTGAACAGGCAATCACGTCTGCACTTGGCTGCCTGGCAGGATCCAACAGCCAGATCTGAAGACTGAAAATCAATTCCCAGCAGTGCCTCTTTGGCCAGACAGTTATCAGTATTACAGACCCACCATACATGCTTATGTATTTACTTTCTCTTTTGAAATACCCAGACAAGACACACCAGCACCAGCCCGAGGGCTTGTGGACAGCAACGCTGTGCTCTGGTTAACGTGAGTACAGAGGTGGCAAAGCTGCTGTCACCTTAGCTGTGCCAGCTGAGTCACAGCTTCCCGGTAACCTTGAATGTTACCGATCCAATGCCTCCCTGTGCCACAACTTTTTCCTGTTAACACCCACAGAGATGTCTGAACTCACTGCTGAGACTCAGGAAACCTCCTCCAGTCTCCAATCAAGGTGATGAAGCAGCAGTGCTCCTTTTTTACTTATTAACCAACGGTGGCTTACTTTTGTGCCCACCATGCACCCATAAAGCACAAGTCAGTGCGGAAGAAGCAGAAGGCAATGGAAGCAGAAGGGTTCATTGCCCAGCTGTGTAGTCAGGACTGTACAGAGAAGGGCTGATGTGCAGCTCCCAACGTCCAGCCCCCTTTAATCTATCCTTTCTCAAGGCTTGCAGTAGTTTATTATGGATCTGCAGCTTATAGGTTCACAGAATCACGGAATGGTTAAGGTTGGAAGGGACCATACTGGGTCAGCTGGTCCAGCCTCTGCCCAAGTAGGGAAATACAGGTCATGCCTCTGTTCTTGCTATCCTTGTTAAGCAGCACTTTACAACAAAATTAGAATCATAGAATCTAAGGTTGGAAAAGACCTGTAATATTATCAAGTCCAACTGTAAGCCCAGCACACCACCATGTCCTCAAGTGCCATATCCACACACTTTTTGAACACTTCCAGGGATGGTGACCCTACAACTGGTGATACCATTGATTTGAACAGGCTCATATGTGACCTTTTAAAAGTTGAGGGATGCAATGCAGAAGTACCTGGTGAAATTTGCAGATAGGCAGAACTTCCACTTAAAAAAAAAATTGAAATCACCTGATTCATTAAATAACAGTCAGAACACTTGGACTGTGGAAGGGCAGCAAAGAAACTTCCCTGAAAAACCAGACAGTGGGATTGTAACAGCCTGGTGTAAGAAGTTTTGGGTCATTTCTCCTGCATCTTGAATTATGTAGAAGGCTGTTAGATTTCTACTGATTGCATTTTTTGGTGATAGATGAAGAAAACGCATTTAAAGGAATGATCTGTGCTAGGAGAGATTCAGGAATCTGGGCATACCAGAAAAGCTACTGCAGAAATTTCATCAGAGAGCATTTGCTCATGAGATTTCCACATTTCTCTTTACTGTCATCAAGGTGAATGCAGTGCAAACCAGAGGGACTTCCCAAAGTCTTTCAAAAGTCTTTATTAAACCTTGGAAGTGGGGGACAGGTGAGGCTGCCTTGCCTGGAAACAGTCCTACTTAAGGCTACCAGCATTGGGTGAGACTTCCTGTGTGACTGTGGTGTCCATGTGGCGAGACTTATGAATCCCACAATTTTGGGAAGGGTATCAAGCAGTTGGGCTGAACATGTCCCCAGTGGCTGAGGCCTTCTGGGGAGCAGAGGACCTGCTGCACCTGAGTGCAGCACAGCATGCAGGTTTTACAGCTGTGCAGAATGTCCTGACCTGTGGGAAGTGCTCATGGAGAGAGTCCATTGAGATTTCAGCTGCTGCACCTCTGGAAATCTTTACCAAACAGAAAGGATTTCACAAAGAAAAGCAGTGCATTATGTGGCAGCCTCAAGTCCACCTATAAATTCCAGCACTTTCAGGCATTCTGGCACAACCCCCACACCCAAATTAGCTTTAATGAGCATGGAGAGCCCAATATGAGTGTCCTGGGAGGCCTGTGTGTGCCTTCTCACACATGGGTTTCTCCTAACCTTCATCTGGAAAGCTGACTAATTTACTCCAAGCTATGTGTAATCTTTGTGCACAGTCTGGGAGTGCTGCCCCTACACATGGGGAACATTTCCAAAGTTTCCTTCCCACATGCCTTTTATCTTTTGCCCCAGATTCCTAAACCCCTGGTTTAGGTTTCTCCTCGCCCACACTGTACCTGCCTCAAGGATGCCTAAAAGGCTTATGGTGGTCAAGTGCTGCAAAAAGAAGAAACTGGAGTCTTCAGAACAACACCCCAGAGCTTGGAGCAGATCTCACGTGGCAGTTGTTGGGTTGGTTGTCCTTGCTCCCTACTCCCACATCCTGAGCTCCCTGGCTGCCAAGCTCCACGTCCACTGGGGCAATGCTGGTGCTTGCAGGTATTTTCCTACATGTCTTCACTCCTCCTCTAGCTCAGCAGATGCAGTTCTGTCAGTTCACATTCATAAATGCTGTGATTTATTTGATGCACAGATCGGCACATTTATGCATTTACTACAGGCAGGAAACCTCAGGCCTGGCGTGTATTTGCAGATGCATTTATGTAATTAAACATTTAGGGGTAATTACTCTAATTGCCTAGCTTGACTCATTAAGCTTCCCATTCTGAAGATGAAATTAATTTACCTAAAAAAGCTTCATTTTCACAGTCCCCTTCATTCGTATCTGTCCCTTATACAGCTGAGGGCTTTGCCATATCCCCCTTCCCTTAGGTTAGAGGTGGGCAGTGACTAAGGGCTGCTTGACCCTCACTGCTGGATGCACCTGTTACAGAGGGGCTGCAGTCAGGAGCGTTCTGGTGTGTTTGCTTGCACAGTCCCACAACTTCCAGTAGTTATCTAACCCAGCTGTAGCCTGGCATGGTCATCCCCCTCTCTCTCCCCCCACTCAACAACCAGCACAGGCTGAAGGGCCCTGTGAGGTCTGGCTGTGTGTAATCCCTTGTGCCTGCAGAGCTCCCTGGTCTCTGTGCTCACAGAGGAATCTGCAAATGAGAGAACACTCTGCTTTGAGCACAAAGCTGCAAAGACCTTGGCCTTATAAACCCCAAACCTCAGCACATGGCCTGGGACTTTGCATTTTGACTGTTTAGGTAAGAACATGCTGCCTGTTCTATTACTCTTTACGTGGGCTCAGGTTTAATCACTGGTGTGCCAAAGGGAGATATGCCTTCATTCTTGCAATAACTCTGTGCTGCTTGTGCTGAGCTGGAGGGTCCTGAAGGAATGGAGCTGTTGTAATCATCCCCCAGCACTCGCAGCCTTTCAGAGGAGACAGACTTTCACATGTTGATCATGCAGTGCCCTGATCAGCCCTACCCAGCAGCTTTTTGCTAGAGGGTGAACTTTTGTGTCCCCAGATTGGATGGCTTCCCCAACTCTTTTCAGCACATGTAGAAATTATTCTCAGAAAAATGACCAGTGGATCCAGAGCAGAGATATGGATAACCAGTCCTTAGCTCTGCAAATGCACTGACTCGTTGTGCCTCAAAGCTATGACACAATGAAAATTAAAATAATAAGTACAGATGGGTGTTGTCTTTATAGCCTTTCTTCTCTTTCTGTGCTCTGGGCAGCTGGGCTTATAGCAACTCCTACATTTATTTGGACAGGTGGAAAGAAACATGAGGCAAACTCATCCATCCTCTTAATTCTCTGAAATAGCTCTTAATGAGATCTTATTGTCTATACAGCACATATAAAACAGGCAAAGTTTCACAGTGCTGTCCTTTGGAAAATTTCTCTAATTTGCATGTGGGTTTCATGCACCCACAATACACATTCCAGACTTCCATGAATAATAACAAATAGCCTTTATAACATGCCAGGGCACGGTGTCTCAGCATGAGAACAAACCTTTCCTTGGGATTCAGAGATACCTGCTCCTGCCTGGCACCATGTCCACTAGGTGGCTTTTCCACCCCATAGTTTGTACCTCTTTCTAAAAAGTCACTACAAGTACAGGAAATCTGCTCCTAAGTGCAACCATCAAACCGGTAGAAAAGAGAGAACAAAGCTAAGGCATCCTTCAGCAGATGAACTCGTAAATTCCCACAGTTTTACAATGAAATCTTTACCAATCCCTTATCTGTCCTTCTAATCCTTTGTTTTGACTTCGTTACAGTGGCCTATTCCCAGATTTTGGGTATCATAAGGTATCTGCTCAGATACATTTCTGTGTAGCTATGGAACTTTGCAAAGTACTGCATGTGTCAAATTTTATAATAGTAATTTTTGTCATTCATTAGCATAAACCAATTAGTAACACAGAATCAGGATGTGTATTTGTTAATGTAAAGCGTTGCCTGACATATTCTCAGAAGAGTAAATCCAGCTTTGTCTTCTCAGACAAAGACTCCTTTACTCCTCTCAGACAAAGTTTTACTCCTTTTTTTAACTTAACCATTTTAATTACAGAACTTTGCTCACACCTAAACACTGCAAATATTTGGCTATGGATAGTATCTTTTCCAAGTAGCACTCAGTGTCTGAGGTTTTCTCCAAAAAGAAAAGCCCCAAGGGGCTCATTGACTGTGTACAGAACAGTATGGGGGGAAGAATGAGGGTCGCAAATCCACAGCAGTGTTAAATAAATACACACCCCTCTCCCCTGAGATTTTTTTAAGTATGGCCATGTTGAATAGAACGTATTTTATTTGAAGCACAAAGGAGCTGAGTTGGGCAGAGACAGACCTAAGAGATGTTAGAAATTTGGCAGATGAACTCAAGATTTGCATTTTTCATTCATTTCAGACTTTCCTTCCTTTCACATATATAACTCCTGTTTTCTACAAAAATGGTCATATATTCACTGGAGAGAGACCATGGAGCTGTCTCCTGACAAGTGCCCTTCAGTGGCGTGAAAAGTTGCATCAACAGCTCTTTCAGGCAAAATACATGGAATTTACATGTAAATTTGGGGGGGGCGGGGGGGGCTAATCCTGCAACTAATTTAACACACAGGAGGTAAGCTCTGAAAGAGCAAAGTCAACTATTGATAAAAAGGCTGGAGAAGGCTCCTGCTTTAGAAAACAGCAGAGAGTCTCATTTGAAATACCTGTGTAAAGCTGGTTCCTATCTCCAGATGTTCAGCAAAGATGGACACAACTGGGCAAGAGGTTGAGAAAAACACACCTGGAGCTGCCCTGCACTGCTGCAGCACGGCGTGCTCTTGCTTGCTGTGTCCTGATTTGTGCTACTTGGATCCAGGTCTCTGCACTGATTGCAGCAGCCAGCTTTTCACAACAACTGCTTTTCAACACACAGCTTTCCTAGAGGCCCTGGATTTCTGAGGGAAGAGGAAGATCGTAGTTAAATTTATTGGAGAAAACTGATGCTTGGTAAAAGCTGCACCAGCAGAGGTTTGACTTGGACATCAGGAGGAATTTCTTCACAGAAAGGGTTGGAATGGGCTGCCCGAGGAAATGGTGGAGTTACCACCCCTGGAGGTATTCAACAAACAACTGGACATGGCACTTGGAGCCGTGGTTTAGTTGACAAGGTGATGTTTGGCCAAAGGCTGGGATCAATGATCTTAGAGGTCTTTTATACCCTAAATGAATCTGTGATTCTGCAGTAATATAGCTAAATAAATAAACCAATTAAGAATATGTGATGCTTTTTTCATTATACAAGCACATTTCAAGCCACCTTTATACAGCCTAAGTGTCCATGGTATAATCCAGCTAAAAGCTGTGTTATCACAGTAGCCTGGTGCTGATTCAAAGTCAATATACTCTGCTCCCAGGGGCTTTTTTGGTGGAGCTTGGCACCACATGGATGGAGGAACACAGCTTTTGATGGGCATAGAGCATGGGCAAGAGCCTTTTGTGTTATCTCAGTGCAGGTGAATGTAATCTAAGATGATCTTTAGGTTACAATTATCCTGATCAAAATTAAGTTTTAATTTTTTATGCTCACATAGATGCACTGTAATCTGTGCTTTTGCTTTGGCCTGGCACAGTTTGAACCTGTGAGTGCTGGCAGTGCTTCCTGGACAGCGAGTGCCTCAATTTGTGGCTTCACTTGCTGAAAGGCACTGGACAAGTGGTAAACCTCTGAACAACCTCTGATCTCTTGGCTATCCCTCAAGCTGTATTATCTCTGCAAACATGCACTTCCCTTAATCTCTATATAATCTTCTCCCAGACAGTAATTAAAAAACAGTTCCGTGTCTTTTCCTTAGCTTCTTCCAGCTAAGCATTTTGCAGCCTCCCTTCCTTGTACCAACAGTCTGTAAATTTTGTCCTGTGACTTTATTTTTTCTAATCAGACTCTTTACTACTCTGTCAACTCTGCTCTTTATACAGAATGTTTTTCAGGTAAAATGCTCTCTTTCCTCTTCTTCACCTCATGGAGATTATTCATATGGCTAAAGAGTCCTTGTGGAAGCAAGCTCTGATCCCAGCTCTGCATTGTTTTCAAACAATCCCCTCCATGAATGTCTGTCATCTCTTCGTGTCTCACTGTGCCCAGCAGCTGGGGCAGACAGCTGTGGTGCACGAGCAGCAGGAGGTGAGGTCTCTGTGCCAGAGCTGTTTCCTGATGTGCTGCAGGTCTGGATGCACAAAGGGGTTTCAGCAGGGTGGCTCTCAGTGAGCACAGGCACTGGCAGAGGAGGCAGCACCCAGGTGGGGATATCAAAGTGACAGCCCAAGGCTGCTCTGGGAGGCAGCTGGACACCTCTCCCAGTCGTGCCCAGCATCCAGGGCCACCTCCTGCCCACAAGGGCACTGCCCTTCTTCCAGTCCTTGGAAATATCCACTGCAAAAGTCATAGGTCATGGGAGGATGTGATATGCTTTCCACAGGGCTGGTGTTTCTGTCAGGTCTTCCTCTTCAAAGCTTTTCTCTTGTCATCATCAGGATCATCATCTTCTTTGTTTTTAAGCCTTTGTTAGTTCTGTGCTAATCATGGGACACACGTGTGCTGTGCTGTGATGCTCTGTTTTTCTATACTTTGACATCCATTTTCCAGCACAACAAAGAAATATTGTTATAATCCAATATTCTCAGTATTTTGTCTGTAGTTAGACCACACAGGAAAGAATGTGAAAACAGCTTTTTCAAAGTATCAATTTTATTTTTTCAAGGACTGTATGGGCAGTTTATACCTTGTATTTTAATTGCTTGTGGTAAGGAAATATCAGTGGATTCAGTGTAATAATATTTTTCCACATGAGTGCCAAAGATCCTGCATCTGAAATGGTACATGGAAATTATTCACAAAAGCAGGTTTTCATTGCATTGATAACAACTTCTTTGGCACTTTTCACCAGTTGATTTACAAAGGAAATCAGTGTCCCTATTTCACTGTTACTGGTACAGAAGCACAGAGAAGAAAAAAGACTTGATAAGGTATATTCTTCCTAACAACATGATTGCTTGCAGAGGGGTTAAAGACTTCTGGCTCCTCTTGACTTTATTTGGAGTTAAGAGAGCTTTGGGGGCCTATTAAAAAACTACCAACATTCACCTAAATAATATTTCAATCTACTTATTATCTTTACAGGGAGTATTTCAACACTAAGAAAGGAAGCTGCATCTTAATTCTATTAGCAGTAGGCCCACAAGCTTCTTAAAACTAATTCCAAACATTTTATGACCTTGTCAAGATTCAAACGTGTTCAGCTTCTAGCACTGAGTGCCTTCCCTGTGACTTCAAAGGAATGTGTGAACGTGATGCTTAAAGATAATCCCTTGCAGAATCACAGCACTGGTCAGTATCTTTACTGGAAATTAAACATTTCATGGTGGGGTATTACAAAGGGGTATTATTTTGTAATGACACACTTGGGAGAATAGTGTGACTGCCTTTAATTTGGAGATCACTTCATGCTGCAAGGCTACACAGACTGCCTTGTAAGAAACACCTCTTAAAGTAAAAGGTGGCATTTTCTAAGACCTTTGTTTAAGTGCCACCCAGGTTCCTGCATGCAGGGCTCCTCCACATCTGTGTGAAAAGAGCAGTTATATTAGTAACTGTATGTGCCAAAAAAGCTGCTGAAACCAGAAGGCTATAAATGACTATTTACACAAACCTTTTAAACTTCAGGTTGTAAACCATTTAAGCCAAAATATATAACTCAAGCCAGACCTGCTGAAGGCATGGCTCAGGTTCAGTGAGACAGATCATAAGACTTAGACAGGCTTACACAGAATCTGATCTGAGTTTCAGATTTGTAATTTACGCTGGTTTGAGGTTTTCTTGCAAGTACTTTGCATGCCCTAACAAATACAGATGCATTTTAGTTTTTACAGTGTCAGGGGTGTTTGAGCATCAACACACCCTTCAAACCTGCTCCAAGGGGTTTGGTGCCTGTGTTCAGGGCCAGCTTTGTAACATGGGATGAGACTGAAGGGAAGAGAGCTGTGAGAAGGCTCCTCCAGGCTGGGATTTGCCTGGCCTTGTGCCTGAGCCTGCCCTGAGCTCCTTGACTTGCCTTCCTGGCTTGAATATTGCCCTTCCTCCCTTTGCACAGCCATCATTGGGCTGCAGCTGATTCCAGCTGGTGCCACCAGGGCTGCTCTGCTCACCTTGCTGGGGTGCTGCAAGACTGTGCCCCAACAGACACTGAGAGTCTCACATGTGGCTTTTCCAAGCACTTGTTTCAAAAATGAAACCAGCTTGCTAAATTACAGAAAAGAATTTTACCAGGTCTTCATTAAAAAGTCTTGCAGGCAGTTGTCAAGTTAAACAATAGGGTCTGACACTTGAGTGAAGTCCTGTTTGCCAGGATTTCACTGGACATGGTATGCAATAGCAGCATGATGATAATGACCAATCTCTTGCATCATTTAGATGTGATTTCCTTCTGAACAAGGAAGTCCTGGTCCCATTTTAGTGAGGGTTTTGTTGGAGGGTGGTGATTTTGTTAGGCAAAGAAGGTGTTCTTATTACACATGAAATATGTCTGTTAGTCATTGCTACACCATGTTTGCCTTGTTCTCCACATTATTCTTTGGATATATTGCTATTGGCACGAATGCCAAATCTTGCAGACTCAGAGGCTGGAAATTTCTCTAGTACAGAAGGGTAAGCTCTATTTACACACTGGATAATATGCAGAAGCCTGTGATTGTATCTAGGAAGCTTTAACTTTACTTATGCTTTGTTTATGATTTGGTTTTGTAAACTATATTGGATAATTACTGTCTACTCACCCAAGGACATATGTTCTCCAGCAACTGTGTCACCCTGTGTCTCCAGTTTCTTAATGAAGTCCAAGTTCATAAGGAAAAATGAGGAAGAGTCCTGTCCTATGTAGGACTTACAAGCCATATCCAAGAAAGAAATGACTCTATTAAGAGAGTGATTCTGTCTGGTGGGGTTTTTTTCCATAACAAATCCAGTTATGCTCTTGTTATTGGCATTGTCAGGAGGACTCTGCCTGTGCTTTTCTGCAGCTGGCACTTAAAGGGTGAAAAAAAAAAAAAAAAAGAAATATAGTAACATGACCCTGGTACTACCATCTGACCAGAAGTGTGAGCACTCCACTGGTGCTGGTAGGATTAAAGAGTAGGACAGAAGTGGTTGTAGAACTTGTGGCTGCAGAAACTCTGCCAGATACCCTATGTACACAAAGCCAAAGGGACTTTTGAGTTCTCCTGACTGCACATGTGGGTGAATTATCAACCAAACCAATGCAGGGGAGAGGGCAGACAGAGCTAATCAGAATGAGGCATAATAAAAAAGGTGTATGGGCACACATATACATCATACAGAGGGGGACAGCACCACAGTCATAAGGCAAAATCAGATTCTAGAAAATGAGCACTTCCAGTCTAGAAGAGATAGGATAAAACCATCTGATTAGCCAGAGAACCTGCCAATTTTAAGACAAAGTTAGTGTGACAACTCCAGCACCTTCATGAATAGTGTTTTATCTACCTTTGTTGTCTAGCTAAGCTGGTTTGAAAAGACTCTTCATCAGCAGTATGTCATTTCTAGCACAACAGAGGTGCAAAACTATACAATCCTTAGAATGCTTAGGTCCTTAACTGATGAACCTACATTGCAAGTTCCTCCAGTCATGTTATAAACTTTTTTTTTTTTAAAATACAGTGATCAAGAAGTTAAGCAGTCTCCTACTGCCTCCAAAATTAATAACTTCTTTAAAAAATGCTTCTCCTACTATACATCATCTTTATTGGTTTCTTTTCAGAAGCCACAGCAGATCACGAGGGCGGTATCAGAAGACATCCAGGCAAACAAACACAGAGCTGCTGCATCCTCGGGTTATGCTTCAAGCATGGTTGCTCCACAGCTCTGTGAATCAGCAGTCTTGTGTTCTTGGCCAAATTCTACCATTTACATATCCTGACTCCAAACCTACAGCTGCATGACTTGTTTGCATGACTAATTTCACTGAACTCCAAGGGCAGGACTTCGGGGGCCTCCAACTGCAACTCCCAGTACCCGTGGGAGGTAACACCTAATCAAGAGCCTCTGCTCCCTCCTCAGCCAAAGCAGTGAAGCTCCACCACATGGGGATCTCCAACATCCCAATCACAGCACTACTTCCAATGCTAGATCTCTTTCCATTCCTCTGACAGAGGTCTTAAAATCAGGAGGAGGGATGGAAGACACAATGGCCTGGATTATGCCATAACCTAGTGGCTACAGCAGCCTTCTGAGTCATGAGTGGGTTGCATCCCATCAGGCCAAGATGAAACTGAATTGAGATTTCCCACCCCTTAGCTGACTACATTTATCAAGATATTATGGGAAGGAAGCTCTGCTGCTTCTCTTCCCTCACCCTTTTCAGAGAAGCCTGTGGTTTTTCTGTGAATGGCACTGGCTCAGTGCTACAAGGCTCTGAGTGTGCACAGCAGAGTGGGCTTCTCCAGGGATCCAAGTGCAACAGTCATGCCTTTGCTGTGTTCCTGAATCAGGCTGAGGGCCTGGCCCTACTGGCCCTACTGACACCTGTGCAGGCATGGCAGCCCAGTTTAGTCACCTAGGGAACTGCCAGGACAGTTGGTGGTAGGAATTTTTACATACCTCTAGGCTCAAACAGCTGCCACAGCAGAAAATAGTTTCCCTGATAGGTATCTAGAAGATAGGTAGTTTTCTTGAACTTGGTCAGATAAATCCACCTGAGTGCCATTACTAGTGCCCAAAGCAGACACTGTAGAACCTATCCATCATGACAGTGGATTTATTTAATCCACTTGGATGTTTGAGGGCAAGTCACATAACCCTCACCACCCCAAACATCTAATTACTTACTTCATGATGATATTTTAAGGATTAATTTACATTTGAGGAAATGGCTCAGGGTCCCCAGGGAAATGGTCATAGCACCAAACCTGCTGGAGTTCAAGAAGTGTTTGGACAATGCTCTAGGGTACATAGTGTAGGGTGCCCTGTGCAGGGCCAGGAGCTGGATTTTTATGATCCTTGTGGGTCCCTTCCAACTCAGGATATTCTGTGATTCTGTGAAATATCACAGACACACACATAATTCTGAGCACTTTCTGTGTAATTAAAAAGAGCAGCAAGTGTTACCCTGAGAAGGAGAGCTGGCAGAACCACCAGCTCCATCCCAAATACTTGTCATACAGGTTCTGAATCGCCCTGGGATGCACAGGTTGCATTACCTGAAAAAGGGTGCAGCAGTAAGGCAGGCAAGTTGTTCTGAGTATCACCATGTGTGCTGAGCACACCTGCCCTTTTCCTGAGAACTTCCCCAGGACTGGGAGGTCCTAACACTCTGAAGATAGAAGACTGATGGAGGTGGAATGCTGGCATTTTCAGTAGACTGAAAAAAAATGGCTCTTGGCGATGTCGTGGATGTTCTCAATTCACCTGCAACAAACCACAGGACCACAATGAGAATTAATTAATATTGGCTATCACATTGTTAAAAGGGCTTAGAAATGTCCTACCCTGGCAAGAGCTCTGACCACTTGGCATTTATATCAAAAGTGGGCATCCTACCCTGTAGAAAAGTGGCATCTACCCAATTATTTATAAAAGTAATCACAATTTACTACCATCAGTAGATCCTGTATTGCACTGAATTCAAGGTATCTCCTTTTAAGTCCTGCCTGAGGTGTGGGATGGAGTTTCAGATCCATCCCCACACTTGGTTTGTTACCAGCTAACTCCAAGCAACTCTCCCACCTGCCTGTAGATCTCCTGGTCTGTCTGTCAAGATATCTGCCTTTTCCAGTGAATGATTCCATGAATGACAAACACATTTCCCAAACTGTGGCTTCTTTTCCCCCTCTGAATAGAAAATGAATAAATGTTGTCAGAAAGGACCCTAGGGAAGCTTTCACTCCTCCTGCTTGAGGGATGAGTAACTTGACACACCCTTGAACATGAATCTGCTCCATTTCATAATCCTGGCAATTTGCGATCTTCCAAGAAAAAAAGTCCAGAACTGACTAAAACACACATCTGTGAATGCAAAGGCAAATTCCCCTCAGCTGAACATCTTATACTTTGCATCCTGACTCTCTCAACATATCAAATCCCTCTTCTCTAGGGATTTATTTGGCACATCTAAGCCTTGCCTAGTTACCTACACATGAACTTTTGAGCCTGATGAGAAGATTTGAACATGCTCCTCCCTTTCATGTCACGGGATATCATGTGGTTAACTTTCTGCTCCTGCTCTTCAGGCTGATTCCCATGAATTCCTTCCCATTCTTGTGGTGTGGTGTGCATCCCTTTGATGAGTCCAAGGAATCAGAATGGCTCTAGTTTCTTGAAAAGGAGATTTTTTTTTTGTTTTTTCCACAAAGCTGTAATTCCTAGGATGTGATCACCTTCCTAGGTGCCCTCCCAACTTTGTGATGCCCTAAGAAGAGGGTTGTGTTCATCCTTGGCCTGGGGATAAGGCCTTTGAACTGTCCCATCAGTGAGTGGGTTCTGCTCCTGGGGAACCAGGAGAGAGATCCCTGCTGCTCTCAGCATGCTCCAACAAGAATCCTCCTGCTCCCAGGAGTTCTCAGCAGCTGTTTGCCCCTGCAGCACAGTTGGCTTTCAGACACGGATGTAACTGCCACTCCTGCACACAAAATTCAGCCCAATGTGCAGTAATTGCAGTTGATGCGAGTCAGCATGAAAGAACTTACTCCTTTCTTAAAGGACAGATATCTAAGGGACCTGCAGAAATTCCAGGGATAAAAAGGCTGAAAGTATGGTATAACCACCAGAGTCCAGATGATGTGTGGAAGGGGGAACCCTCTAATTCTGGGCTCCAGGTTGATGAAGGGCTGTGCACAAGTTTTGGTTGTTTGGGGTTTTTTAATTCTACCCCTCCTCTGCTGTCTTGCTAGTAATAAAACATAGCTATAAAACAACGCAGTGATGGCACCCAAACATGTGCAGGCATAAGTTAGCAACTCGCCCCTTCCATGGAAAAATGTGGATAATAAAGGAAAGCATGGGAATGAAAGCACAGTCAGTTACTCGGAGTGAAAACAAGCAATTCTACAATTTAATCCCTGGTAGCCAGAATGAAGAAACAACTTCCAGAAATGAGAGTTTCAAACCCACAACTAGGTATTATTAGCTCAAACTTTAGAAAAAGCAGGAACCCAAATCTCCTCCTGTTTTTCTAATTTTTTTAAAATTTATTTTGTGTTTCTGAAAAAGAGCAAATGTACTCTGCCCACCTACAAAGCAACCAATGTCTCCCCCACCTCCCCAGATTTAATTATTTTCAATTCCAAATCCTGGGATGAGGAGGCAAAAAGACCAAGGTTTTATTGTTGCTTTAGGATTTGTTAGTCTCTTTGATAAATCACAGAGGAAAAAAACAACAATCTCCATTTTCTCACCACACAGTCAGCACATCACTGAATTAAAAATTTAAAATCACAGGAACATGGGAAAATGGAAGAAATGGAAGTATAATGAAACTGTTACCAAATCAGTATCTTTTTCCCAGTAGTAAAATGAAGCGGGTGGTAATCACATGTTCCACTCCCTCGCAGAGTTGTTCTGATGCGCTGCCAATTAAGAACTGTAAGACACTGAGATAAGTGTATTTTAAGATAATGTTGAAAATGGAATAAACTCATTTTTAACACAACACAAACACTCCTTAAACTAAATTGTATTTGAGATGGCATGTGACAGGGTTAAATACATGGATTTAAGTTCACAGAAGAATGAAAGGACTATAACGACTGCACTCCTAGAATAACTTTAGAGAGGAGACTCCATCACTGCAGTCCCTTTTAGTACTTACTTTCAACTTTATTATTCTTGTTTGCTGTAATGAACCACAGCATTGCACACCTGGTATCTGCATACAACCATGCTGTCACTAATTCTGTGCCTTTCCCACATTATGTGCCCATACAGACATGCAGAGAAAAAAATGAGAAACCAACCCAAGCAGCTGGGCAGACTCTGGAATGATGGGCACACTTGGCTCTCATCTAAATGAGGCAGCAGTATAATGAGAAATACATCTTGTGACATGAGGACATGTGCTGCTGTGCCACCCTGGGCTAAAATAGCAACACACCAAAGCCTGCAAAATCCATTCCCTGCAAAATCCAAGCTTGTAACTCTGAAGCAAAACACCATTCAAACAAAGCCTGTGCTTTCTGCTTTTGGTGCTCATGGTCCTATTGCTAAGGTAATGTTATTTGGGCCTTCATCTTCCAATTTATCCAGACTGCCAAGGGATCAGATTTCTGAGGTACCTAGTGACCTTTCCCTATCATACCCAAATGCCAAAGCACTGTGTGTGCACAATTTAACAAATTAACAAAGTAAATAATACAGGCAAAGTGTTATAAAACACCACCACCACCAAAAAAGGTTCTCTTGCATACAGAACTTAGAGCATTATTCTGCAGAAATAAATGCATAGCCAGGCTAAATTGAAACTGGAGATCGCAGCAAGCCATTGAATTTTTTTTATGGCAATGGTAAAATTTTTAGCATAGCAATTAGAACACCACCAAAAAACCAAATCAAAACAAAACAAAAACCCCCAAAAACCACAAGAACCAAACCTTATTAATTCCAAACTACTGAGGATTTTTGGGGTTTTTTTGCCCATGCAGAATGACATAGCTGTTGCACCTTATCTAAGGGAAGTGGTACATTGGCTCATTACATACATTTTTACTAAAGACAGCTAAATTCCTTAAAGTTCCATTGAAAAAGCCATCACTGAGATTCATGAGCAGTAACTTTTACAGAGATAAGCAATATTTTAATACCTTAAATTGCTTACAACGAAAAGTACTGGGCAGGACTCAGCAACAACCAAGTACAGCCTAAGTGAGCTGAAAACCCTTCAGTCTGTTCTTTCTCCCATTGCTGTAATGGTACATTAGCACTTGTCCAGCTCCTTCACTGAGCTATTGCAATAGCTCATACTCAAGAACAAATTAAAACACTCCCAGGCTTTTTTTTTTTTCTTTTGCTTAGAGCAGTAGCCATTAATTAGAAATAAAATCCATTTTCCCTTATTCTCTCATGTATTTTTCAAGACTTATAATAAACCTTATAATAAATACATTCTTGCCTTCTCAAATCTGGGCACTCAACTCACCAATTTCTTTAAAAATTAATAATAAACCTGATATGGTTAGCACATTTTATTCATTGACATTCAAAAATCATCTAAAATGAAGCTTTCCTCTGACTCTAGGCACTTTAACATCATTAATAACATAACACAACCCTAGCAGCATTAGAGTAATTATTTCAATGGTAAGGCAGTCCTTCAGACCTCTATGGGTATTCCTTTCCATCCTTTCTAATTGTGCTAGTTTGAAGCACAAACTAGCTAATGCTGGGAAATAATCTTAATTCTCTTGACAAAATGTTATCCTACATGCCTTTGGCACAAAGAGATGACTGGATTCAAGGTATTTCTGGTGATGACAGAAAACAATCCCCCAATCCTGGAGAACAACCTGACACCTGCTCCTTCAGTTTTATTAGGACAGAAAAACAACTGGCTTCTGCTGACTGGGACAAACTGGTCTGCAATGGTTAAAAGCTTGACAAGGCAGAACTGGTGTGTTAAATATCAGTGCTCATCTAAGTGGGTGCCAAGCAAGATGATCTGCTTCAAAAAGGAACTCTTGGTGCTGTTCCTATCACCCGGGCAGGGCTGTGACAGCAGCAGCCGTAAGTGGGATGTGTTCTGCACCTCATTTGCCATCGATTCTCACAGCTGTCTTGTCAAATCCTGCCAGCCTGCAGAACACAGCTACGAGTGCACTGCTTTGCCAGGCATCCTTGGAAATGCATGTCATGGGTGTCAGCTCAGGCAGCCCTTGTGTGCTGAGCTGAAATGGATCCAGAACAGCCTTGGGGCCATCTTCTGCAGATACTACAAAGAAACACAATTTCTGTCCAAGTTCAGTGTTAGGGCACACCCCACCCCCCTCCTGGAGCGCCCACTGCAATCCTTACTTGCCTTAAAATGCACAGAGGCAATTTAAAAGCTCCCTCAGTATTAATGTCATGCCATTTTCACACTAACAGTTCAAAGTCAAAGTAAACAAGTTTCAGCCACACACACAAACACTTTCTGCTTTTTTAAGTTACCAAGCACATACCATAAAGACAAGTCTTGCTTTGTAATCGCTGATTTTTCCCCCTGTACAGTTATTCAGATCTCATTCCAGAATTCGTCATCTGGTTAATTAACAGATTTCAGTTTGTTCTGTGTTTAAGGGGAGATTGTTTGTGGCTTGACTCTGGGAAAATGCACAAACGAGGCAGCAGCTTGTTTTTCAGCTCCTGTCTTTGCATTTTCTGCCCAAGAGCCAGGGAAGCATGTAAATTAGGAAGCACATGTATCTTGCAGGATTAGCATTTCTCAGAAGGCAGAGAAATGACAGTTTCAAGACAGAAAAATTGATCATGTACCATTTCGGGGGTGGATTTTTTCATGTTGCTCTGCCAAGCTACTGATCTGAAATCTTATTTTTATTTCATTCATCCTTCTTTCAGTAACAGCAGCTCCTCTGTTGGCAATATAATTGTTTGTATTACGATGCCTCAAGTGAGGTTAAGGCTGTATGATGAAAACATATGTCACATACAAATATACATAATGTACAATATAGGAAATCTATCAGGATTCATTTGGTGCAGCTACCTGAGCGCTCTGCATAAAAATCCCACAAGAAATATTTCATAATGGGAACATCAAATATGTAAAATTGCCTCAAGGCCAAGAGAACCAGAAAGCACCAAATGAATTTTCCTGTAAGGATCTACTCCTTCAGAGATCTAAATTAAAATACAAAGAAATTTTCCCAAGCAATCCCAAGAGTATAAATTTAGGAAGGAAAAAGCCAAAACCTTTAGATATTTTCTTAGTAAATATATTCTGCAGCCAAAAGCTTAATTCAGATCAGCTTTTTTATGGTGCATAGGTATTTCAAGGCAAAAAAGAATTTATTCTAATGCTCATAGTAATAAATGAAATGTCTGCTTCTGGCACTTAGAATTTGAAACACAGTGGTCCCAGTAGATCAACTTGATGCTGTGCTTATCATGGGCCATCAGATTTCAACCTGCATTCATCCAATAAAATACAGCATAACTTCTGCTTGGCTAAAAACTAGTTTTCAGAAATACATCTAATCTTCAACAGAAGACATGAAATGATGGCAAATCCTCAGCTTCTCTTAGGAATGTGTTCTGGTGGTTAACCATGGAAAAATGTGTGTCTTATTTCCTATTTGAATTTGTCTGGCTTTTGCCTCTGGCCATTACTTCTTATTATGCCTTTCTTCAATAGATTAAAGAGCCCTTTAATATCCTGTATTTCCCCTCAGGAATGTTCCTATACACTACAATCAAGTCACCTCCCAATTCTCTTCCCGATAACTTTAACAGCCTGAGCTCTTAAAACATCCCAGCGTAAGGCATTTTCTCCAACCACCAGAACATTTTGCTTCATTCTTTTGCTCTCTCTTATTTTCCAATGTGCTTCTTAAAACCTGAAAACCAGCATTGTATGCACTACCCTGTGAGATAGTACTGAGGTCAAACATGAAAAGTAAAATAAACACTTTTTAATTCCTTTGTTTATACATTGATTAATCCTTTTCTGCTATAGCAGCATAGAGGAGAGCCCTTATCTGATTGCTTACTTATCTGACCCTTAAATCCTTCTCAAAGTCATTACCTTCAGAGTCTTCTATTTTCCAGTTATGATCTCTGCACCTGGGTTTTAAGATAGACAGCTATTTGGTTTGATGAACGAAAATTCACTAGGTTTGAACAAGCTGCTTGTACAAACTGTATTGATCAGTGCCCCATCCTCATTATTTACAATTCCATTAATCCTGGAGCTGAATTTTTGCAGCAGCGGGTTTGGATCTGCTTCCAGATCATTGCTAAAAATGTAGCAGGACATGGAACCTGCTACCAGGACATTTTTATACACCATCTCTTTCAACTAAGTTGTCATACAGATTTCTTCTTGAGATACAGCAGCAAATTCCATTTGTATGGTTTGTTGGCACTGTATAATGAGAGTATCACGCAGCACCAAGCAAAGTACCTCCTCAAAACAGTACTGATAGCTATTTTACCTAAAACACTGTAGATCTGCATCGTATTCCTTTGTTTCAACTTTTTGTTATTTGAATTCCACATCAGATTTTCTATTTTGGTTAGGATAACTATTAAGCTAACCAGGTGCTTGAGCCATATTGCTAATCCTTTTAAAAATGGCACAAAGCAACAGTTTATCACTTGTTTAACCTCCTGATTTTAAGGCAAGATATAAATACACAGGAGCAGCACCTGTAGTGCAGGCAGAAGCAACTGAGAGCAGAGGTGACCAGAGATTTCTCACAGCAGTTCCAGGACGGAAACCGCAGGAACTGCGGACTTGCAAAGTGCCTACTCACAAATATCCTGGTCCTGCTAACTCCCAGCCCTGCACACACACACACACTCTGAAGGAGATGTGGAGTCTCCTCCCGACTCTAAGACACGACTCCTTGCCGCAGGCACTGCAGAACCTCCCTGAGCGGCTCCGCAGCCCCGTGGTCGCGGCCTGCCCCCATCGCTGAACCGGCCTGACCGCCGGGGCCAGGACCACTGGCAGCCTCCGCTTTCCAGCTCGTGTTTACACCACCACACTTTGGCTCCGAGACATCTTAAGCAGCACCACGGGAGGTGTAGGTTGAACATTAGGAAGAATTTCTTCACGGAAAGAGTGATTAGGAATGGGCTGCCCAGGGAGTCACTGTCCCTGGAGGTATTTAAGGAAAGACTGGATGGGGCAATCAGTGCCATAGTCTAGTGGACGAGGTGGTGACCGGTGACAGGCTGGACTCGATGATATCAGAGATCTCTTCCACCTCAATGGATTCCGTGTTTCTATAAAGAAGAAGAAGGACAAGGAGGCTGCTCCGCCGCACCCCGCACCACCTCACGGGCCGCCCGCCGCCGCCTCTGACCCTCACGCTCGAGGCCGCCTCACGCCGCGCACCGCCTCGCGCAGTGCCGAGCTCCGATTGGCTGAGCCGCCCGTCGGGGCGGGACCGAGAGAGAGCCGCGGCCAATCCGCGCCGCGATGGACGTTTCCCGCGGGGCGGGGGCTGCGCGCGGGCGCGGCGGGGTGGGGCCAGCGCGGGCGTGAGGGAGGGAGCGAAGGAGCGGGGAGGGCGAGGGAGCGAGCGGGGAGCGAGCGGCGGGAGGGAGCGGGTGAGGCGAGGGTCGTCCCGCGGTATCCGCGGCGCCTCGCCTTCCAGCGGGTTTCTCTTCAGGCGGCGGCTTTCCTTTTCCGCCGATCCCCCGTCCCTCAGACGAAGTCCTCCGCCACCCTCAGCCCGCTCCCGGTCCCGCCGCTATGTCCCTCGGCCAGCGCCTGGTCCGGCTGGCCGCCCACCTGCAGGACCCGCGGAAAGTGGCCGCGTTCCAGCGGCTCTGCGGGGTGGAGGGGCCTTCGGGCTGGGCCGGCGCGGAGCAACGGGAGCCGGTGGCGAACGGTGGCCCCGCGGGCGGGCAGGCGCATCCCGCTGGGAACGGGGCCGTGCCCGGCGCGGCGGGAACCCCGCGGCGCTGGAGAAGGAGGCCGCGCCGAAACTCGCTGACGGAGGAGGAGGACGGCAGCCAGGAGTTCGCCACTCGCAGCCGCTTCCTCTACTATCTGTTCAGCCTGGGCACGGAGCTGGGCAACGAGCTCTTCTACATCCTCTTTTTCCCTTTCTGCATCTGGAATGTGGACGCCTGGCTGGGCCGGAGGCTCATCATCATCTGGGTGTGGGTGATGTACCTGGGGCAGTGCACCAAGGATGTGATCCGCTGGCCGCGTCCTGCCTCGCCGCCCGTGGTGAAGCTGGAGGTCTTCTACAACTCCGAGTACAGCATGCCCTCCACCCACGCCATGTCGGGCACCGCCATCCCCCTGGCGCTCCTGCTGCTCAGCTACGGCCGCTGGCAGGTAATGCTCACACCTCCGTGTCCTCATCCGTGCGCTTTCCAGCCCCGGGGTGTCAGGATGTGGCAGACCTGACTTCTCTTCAGGAGGGGACGTGGGGCTGAGTTTGGTTGGGAAGATGTGAGATTCGTACCTTTTTTCCTTGCCTCGTTCTTTTTTTTTTTTTTTTTCTTCCTGTGATTTAAGCGAGTGCTCAGGTAACGAGAAGTGTTCTAGTAATTCTGTTTTGTGAATGGAATTTGTGCTGGTTTTGGGGATTAGCTCAGCACGCATGAAAAGTTCGCGGTAACAATCTGCGTTTTGTTCCTGTGAGGGTTTTTTTCCCAGCTTGTCCATTTGCGCAAAGTTTGGGTAAGCATCCAGTGTTTTCACATTTGGTTTTACAGAGTGAGAATTTGGTGGAAAGCCAGTAACTAAAGGGCTTCTTGTTGATCCTTCTCTGCTTCGAGTCACTTTGTAGCGTCACTGAGTAGTAGTTTTAGCCTTTTTTTTTTTTAACGGTTTTATTTTCATTAACCACAAACTGGAAATGATTCTGGTATTTGTACTTTCAGGAGGTTCTGCAGTCTACAATGTGTTCGTAATTAGCAGGAACTGATAATCTGTGATATTTTCAGCACCTTCATTCAGCAGAATCTCTAAAATCTGGCTATTGTACTTGGGGTCAATAGATAAGTTAAAATAACACTGTTGATAGTCTGGTTTACGCAAGCAGTGGCATGTGCTTTGGCGCTGGCTGCTGGAAGTACGGCAACAGCAGCAACTCCAAAGAAAGCACATCCAGCTCCCTAAATCACTGCCCCGCTTTTAGCAGTAACTGAGGGAGAAGGCTTTCCCAGATAAATGTCCAGGGCAGCGTTTTGCTGTGTAATGTTTAAGAAGTTAGGCAGTAATTAGATTCTTAAGTTGTTAATGTTTACTAATCCTTACTGTAGTACTTGCCTGGCTTCAGTTGGATATAACTCATGTCGGTGGAGAGAACTAACTCTGATTCTAAGCTTCGTGCAGGGGCTTAACTCCTGTCTTCCCAGTTACTGGTGGCAATCACCAGTTGTCTGCTGGTGCTGCCTGGCGCTTTATGGCTCTATCTCAACATCTAGAATGGGTGACTGAAGGGAATGAGATGGTTGAGGGTTAGAGATTTTCTTTGGCCTCTCTAACCAAAGATATGTATCTATTTCTGCAAGGTGAATGCATGTGCCCAAAAGGAAGCTCTTAGGGATTCATCTTTGCTAGGAAAATGTGAAGTGTTACCTGCTGGAGTTATGCAGGCATAATAATTACACACACACACATATATATAATATGTCATGTTTTGTGTTTGAGAAGTTTTGCCACTGAGATGCTTAATCTCAAAGTTGTTTTTATTAAATGACCAAAATCTGTATGTTTGATTATTGCGTGTTAGATGTGTAGGGGCTGGTGTTGGAAGAACAAACTGGATTTGTACTTCTTTGCATGTGAGAAAGCTCATTTAGCAGTACCAGTCGATCAGCTTTGCACAGACCGATGTCATGTGTGCAGAGGAGAATCTGTCTCGATTGCCTTTGCAGAACCAGCAAATGGGGTGTGAATGGTGTTTTTGCCAATGAACCAAGTTCGATCTGTGGTTTGCCAGCCCTGCCACTGCAGTCTGTGAAACACTCTGCTAATTGACTAAACATATTTACCATGAATGCATGCTAAGAAATCATAAACATTCAGCCCTTCTATTCATGTAGGACTGTGCTTAAAAAATGCAGAAGCAAAGTGTTTGAGTCTTGATTCTAATTCCTTTTTCTTACAAAACGAGTGGGAATAAAAGGCCTCTCTGAAACCAACTTCTGTCATTTCAAAATACTCATATAAAAAAAATCCCTTCTGATTTTTAAATTATTTCCAAAAATTAATCAATAATTAATCAATGGCATGTCAAGAGTCTTTTGATTAGCCTCTAGAGTTAACTTTGCATCTGACACTTACTCTGTTCTCCCTGTTTACTTCTGTTGAAAGGGAGTAGTACCTATGTGACATCTTTTTGTCGTGGAAAATGGTGTTTTTCTGGAAATGGTGTTAAAAAAGACTGACCTCAGAAGTTCTTGGAAAGCTATTAAAGATAAAGGAGTTTTTGATATGTTTTTCATTTAATTCTACAAATTTACCAGTAGGTGCATGTGGCTAGATTTAAATCTGTTGGCAAACTCTTTCTGTATATATTTAGTATAAAGAAGCCTTACACAGAGCCTGATTGTGGTGAGACAGACTCTCGGGACTGTGGGTTCAGCAAATCATAGTGGAAGGAGGCTGAGGGTGAATTTAAGCAGATACAGGTGTAACTCTCTGCAGGGACTTTTACTCTGGAATAAAGGCAGCTTTGAGTTTGTCACTTTGAAGTTGATACTAAACCAAAGGAAGCGCCTCTTGCTCTAAAAGATGTTACACCAGTGAGGAGGGAATCTCCTCCTTGCATAGCTTATTTGCAGTTTGCTTTCAGTGATCTATAGCTTCCTACTATTGTGTGATAGTTCTTTTCTACCAAAGGCAATCTATTTGAGTCTTTTTCTTGAAGAACATAGATAACAGAGAAAGCCTGCTCCTATTTTTCTAGGTGTGGCCCAAACTTTCCGTTTAAAAACATGTTTGGAATGCAGGGTTTTTTCTTAACCTGTTGAGTTTGTGCTTTTCAAATTTTCAATGCCATTAAGCAATTCTGTTACAATTATTTTCTTTCCACATAGTATTTAAAAGGATTTTTACCTATAAAGCTAAAGTACATTCTATAAATGCGATAGTTCTCTTGTTCAAGTAAAATATTTTCAGAGATAATGTATTTTAAAGGTGGTTTTGGCAAATTATCACAATTAGGGACTTTGGGCATAGGCAATATTCAATGAAACTCTCTTTCAGACAGAAGTGAGTTACGTATTAGGATAACTTTCATAATAGCTAACTGTTCTGTCCATTGTATCCAAATTTTTCAGTTTCTTCTTGTATTATGAGAGCTTGCCTGAAACTTTTGATTCTACTTGCATAATCCATGTTTATTTATTTATTTATTTAATATGTTACATTTCTGCAGGGAGAACCATGTATTTCAAAGACACTTCAGTAACCTTGAAATATAAACTCATGTCAAAGAATGAGAATTTGGGAGTGTTACAAATGTTGATTTCTTCCTGCCCCTCCCTAATCTTTGAAGTGCTGGTACTCTGAAAGAGGAGGGCAAACACCTAAAGTACAGTGAGATTATAGATCTTGATACAATGTATGGAAAAGTAACCTTTATCAAATTGGGGAAAACCTACTTTCTTTGAAATCATAACAGTTTGAGCCAGGCTGGTTTGTGTCATGTCCCAGATGGGGTGAGGAAGAGATACTGTGAGCTGCTAATTATCCACAAAATCTCCAAAGGCTCAGGCTGAGACTACTGGAAAAAGTATTTTTTGTATTTTGTTTGATTACATTGAACTGCTGATTTCAAATAGATATCAAGATGTATTTTATTAGAAATGGTCCTTGAGTTGGGATGGTACCTGAATGTGTCATAACTCTGCTGGCTTATTTTGAGGAGAAAAAAAAAAAAAAATCAACCAGGGGATAGAGAAAATTTGCTTCTCTCCCAGAGTTCCTCCAGGCTGCAGCCTGGCTCTAGCAGTAGCTGTCTGCATTAGGAAATGATGGGTTTGCACTCCTTCCTGAGCTCTGCGTTAATGAGCTCAGTGAGACACTGCTGACTCTCGCTGTAGCCACTGAGCAAACTTGGGTTGATATTCAGCAGGAGCCCAGAGCCTGGGCTGATGAGTAGCAGACCTTTAAGTATATTAACCAATGCTGATTTACCTCCTGAAGCACTTGTGGTGCTGAGTATGACAGCCTTGTCCTCCCTGGGCAGTCTGGCAATGTTTGATATGCAAAGCCTGTCATCAGTGACTGCCTTTCCACCCTGCTGCTGCTAATGGTGACCTGGATAAACAGCTAAACCTGCAGTAGGTGCATCTCTTCTCCACTGGCCTCTCTGGTGTATTTTTCATTTACAGCTTTCATTTACTCTCTGCTCGTTTGACTCTCTGTGGTACCGGTTGTGTAAGACCTGGTACCACGTGAAACTCCTTCCAGAAATCTTTCATCTGCACTGTGACTTTATCAGCCAGGGCTGGTAATGAAGTTAAATGAGATGGGTTTGACAGGATCTGTATTGGGATTTCAGGGAGATCTGCATCGCTCTGTGGTTCTGACTGACCACTCCTGAAGATTATCTCTAGAATTGTCTGCCTGCTCTTTCATTTCAGAAGGCTGAACTCTCTGATCCCCACTGGAAATAGGGAATAGTTGGTTATTGGGGATAAATAAACAGCCTAATCACAACAGTGCTGTAGTGAGAACTTTGCAGAAAGGAGCACACCTTAAATGTCTGTCCTTGGTGAAAGCCTTTTCAGTAGGGCATTTTCAGTAAGATTGATGTAGTGATAAACTGGAAGCTACACAGAGAAAACCATCTCTTACATACAAAATCTGTGTGCAGGAGCAAGTGCAGTCCCTTCAGAAAGAGACACATCACCTCTCAGGGAAGCCCAAATGGGCCTTTGGCAAAAATACTGAAATGTTGAGAAGAAACGTTGGCAAAGAGATGTGTGCATGCTTGTCTAATTGGTCTTCTTGTACATGTTTCTTAAACAGGCAAACAAAAACTCTTCTGACACAGGAAGCACAGCTGAAGGGATGATCTGAAAACACAGAACTACCCACACGATGATTTGAGAGAGAGAGATGGGAATTTGGAGGGTCAGCACTGGCCTTGGCTTGTGTGTTAGAGATGTAAGGTCTTCTGTGGGCCATATTAATGCCTGTAGTTTGCTTGTAATGCTTGTAGTTTGCTGAAAAAAGTTGTTTGGTGCAGGTGTTCTTGAAAATTTGAAAAGAGCACAGCCAGTTCTGTCAAATGTCACTAGGGAATCTCTGCCAGAGGAATACAACAGCCTGTCTCATTAGATTGTGTTGATTGTCATTACATATATTTTTCAGTTTTGCCTAAGCAAATCTTTAATTAATGTAAAGGATCTTGGGGGAAAACATGTAAAAACAAATGCTCTACGGTTGGATACAGAGTTTTTAAAGAAAAGGTATTCAAAGGAAATACTTCTCAAGCAGTTTCTTTTTTCTTGCTGCATTGTACATGTATAAAGCACTCCTTGTTCTTTCAAATAGGGTGTGCTGATTAAACTGAGAAAACACTGTTTGGAGAAAAAATGTAGTTTTAGGTATTGGGGCATAAACAGAGCAAGCCATGATTCTTGCTAGCTGTGTTCAGAGAGGGATTACTTTTTTAATGACTGCAATGAAAAGAAATAACAAGATGATTCCTACTGTTATTCCTTAATTTCTTTTCAGATTAGGTGTAGCAGAAAATTAAATATTTTAACTTACTTCAGGACTGGCGTTGAAAAGTCTATCTTGGAATTTTAAAAAGAGGTTCTTGTAGTGACATGTAACACTGAGGTTTTTATGTCTCTTTATATTAATGTTGGTCAGTGCAAGAAAGGAGAAAATAATTGATAAATGTATCTTAACCAGTGTTATTTACCACCTGACCCATTTGAAAGAAAAAGTTTGTTTATTTTTCCTAAAATGATTGATTGGTGGTCTCTCTTTCCTAACAATCCTCTTCTCCCTTTTCTTCTGCTCCCTCACAAAATCGTTTTTATTCTGTGCTTTTTGAACTCATCTGTCCAGCCAGGGTGCTGGAGTCATTCCCATAAACATTGATTATAGCTTTTCATATGACTATTGCCAATACATGGCCCAAATATCTTATTAAAACCCTGGTGCTGCAAGTGCTGCTTGGATTCTTTCAGTGAACTTGAGCCCAAAATAATTATCTCAAACTCAAGTTGAACTTCTGAGTTATGATATGATTAAAAAAAGATCATTGAATACTGTAGAGCACTGAAAATATTAGAAGGTTACTTTGGAATCATTTGTGGGTGCTGGAAACTTCTCCAGTGTAGAATGTGCTTTAAAAAGGTAAAGAAGTGAGCATTTAGTGTGTCTTTTAATAATGTTCCCTTATGAAAGAAGGAATTTTCTGACCTAGGTCAAAGCTTTTAGGACAGATTGTTTCCTTATAAGCATTTTTAAACAATGGTTATGTTATTAAGACTCTTGGCAAAAAGATCAAGGAGAGGGAGGAGGATAGGGGAGGGTTTTGTGTGTAATCCAGTCAGAAGTTTGCAAGCCTGTTTTGGAGGATGTAACGGAATTTTCTATAGGATGGGAGTTTTCTTTTAAAAACATAGGACATAAAGTTCTGAAAGGCTTATTGAGATTAGTTTCCTTGCTGTTTTACAAATATGAATTTAATTCAATTTCTTCAATTAAACCAAGATTCTGGATATGGGAACAAAATTAAGGTCTGAAACACAATGAGTAGTTTATTCAGTCAGCTTTATCCCTAGCTTTACCTTAATAGGTGAAGTTATGAAATCAATTAACTTCTTAAATTTTTTTAAATAACATGCTTATTGGTTTGGGTTTTTTTAATTTATATAAAAGAAAGCAGTATACAGTTAAAATAAAACAACCCACACTCAGAATTATTGAGGTGGCATGTTGGCTATGGAGGCATATGGAGTTTTTGAGGATATACATGAGATGGCCTTAATTGAGGGCATGGAGGCAGGGTTTGAGTTGTTTGTGTCCAAAATGGGCTGCTCCTGAATATCTGACTCCAAGTGTGGTCAAGAACGATGATACATCAATTCTTCTACCAAAAAGAACAAGCTGAGAGAATGAAACCTGGTTTCTATGTTTACCTCTCCCAGCTGTGATCTTTGACAGCCTTCCCCACGTGATGCCAGTTTGCCTTCTGATGCCCAAATGAGTGAAACCAACAGTGAATTAGGGAAGGGGGCAGAAGTAAACTTGTGATCTTCTGTCCTTTGTGCCTCTCTAGGTCTGATCTGGCATGCCAGGAACCATGGGACTAAAACTTCTGGGATTCAGCTGTCTTGCTTAATATCTCTCATTTAAGTAGAAACCCAAGTTAACATAATAAAAAGTGCTTATCACTTTCTTCCCTGAACACTTGATATACGTTTATATTCAAATTTTCACATTACTCTTTGATAAAATGTGCCTGGTTTAGTAGAAAACCTAGTAAAAGGTGTTTGTTTTTTTCTTTCTTTGAATATTAATTTATGATTTGGAGAGGAGATTTTTGAAATCCATTATTATAAACCAGTATTATTATAAGGCTTGCTGGTACCTCAGCCCTGCAGGCAACAATTTGGAAGTAAGTTTATGGCATCAGCTTTTTTTACAGGGATCCAGGTGATGTCCCCTGTTGGTGGTATATGACTGGGCATGCTGCTGGGCTCAGAGGTGTGTGGGAGTGCTGATATTCTCCTTTAGTCACCTTGTGCACTTATCCCTGTGTGTGAGGACCAAATACACACTTGTCTTACCACCTCGGGGCAGATTTTAAGCAGGTGCTACCAGTTTGGTGTTCTGGGAATTCTTGAACCCAGTGGCTGCTTTAAAAGGCAGGAGTGAAAACAGGCTGAGGAGGACACAGGGTGTTGTGCTTAGTTTGTGATCAGTACTTAAAGGGTGCCTGTAAGGAAGATGGGAGCCAACTCCTTTGGGCCCTTGGTGATAGGAGGAGGGGTGGTGGTTCTAAACTGAACGAGGGTTAATTTAGATCAGATGCAGGGAAGAAATTTTGTACTTCTGCTGGTGAAACACTGGCACAGGTTGTCCAGAGAGGAGGTGGATGTCCCGTCCCTGGAAACATTCAGGGCCCGGTTGGATGAAACTCTGAGCAACCTGTTGTAGTTGAAGATGTCCCTGCTCCTAGCAGGGGACTTGGACTAGATGGCTTCAGCTGTCTCTTTCAACCCAAGCTGCAGAGAAACTAAAGTAGCCCATGTTCTCAGGTGGTTTAAGGGGTATTTATTCAGAATTAGAGTGAGATATGACAGAGCCAAATAATCTTTCCAAAACGTTCTTCAGAGCTGCAGGTTTTGTTTCTTTCTTCCTCAAACACCCCTCCTCTGTGAGTTCCCTGACAGCAAGCATTTTTTCTTTCATTTTCAGAATTACTGTAGTCTCCTTGCTGTTTACAATCACCTGCTCAGGACTCTTAAAACCAGACTTCTCACCTAACTGTTTCCTTCATACTCCTTGTTGTCAGGGTTTTGCTGTTTAGCTGCTCTAACCTGTTCCCTCCCCCATCCCAACCTCTTACCCACCGTACCGTGAGCAGCTGCTGAGCCCTGCTGAACCTGGCACTTCATTCATCTTCCTGCTAAAGCTCCAGCCTCTGTTTCTGTCAGGTACTCCACAAACAGGACAAGTGTTTATTAAAGAAAAGCCTTACCCCTGATTGGGCTCTGAAAGCACAAAAGATGTGTGTCAGGAGACAAGGATGGACACGGGGTATCAAGTGATGGCCAAACAGTTTGAAACTCGAAGCTGCTCTTTGCCTCCGAGGCCGCAGGGTGCAGCCCTCCCTGCACTGCAGCACTCCTGCTGGGCGAGTCCTGGGGGAGGGAGGGCGACTGGAGCAGCACCGTGCAGGGGGGTGTGTGGCTGGTGCAGACAGCATTCCTTCTACCCTGAAACCAGTGGCAAAGGGAGAAGGAAGCACAATGGGGCAGAGAGACGTGGCTGCACTTGTAAGGTACCAAAAGGGCTCCTTTTGTGGCTGCCGTAGCAGCGTTGGTATCTGATAACTCTGCAGTCATGTGTGAGTGTGACAGAGCTACTGGTGCATTGCCTGGGATTAGCAGAGTTCTGAAAGGCAGGAAACAGAGTTTGTTCTTTCATCATTCCAGTCAGAAATGAGTCACAAGTACACAGTTCTGTTTAGATCCAGTTTGTAGATGGGTGTGATAGAAGCAAAGATAAATGTTGCTACAGGAATTAGAGTTTAGTCTAGGTGGAACACAACTATGAGCTGGGCGTTTAGAATTTATTTTAATGTGAAATCTGCTTCTTATGTGAAACGTAAGCTTCCTGATTTTCTCGTAGTTTGAGAATGTTATTTTAGGTTTGTCATGCAAACACGGTCCTGGAGTTGAGAATTCAGGGAAGGTTAGAAAAATGCAGAAGAGTGATAATCCTATCTCAAACCTTTTACAGAAAGACTGATTTTGGAACTTGACAGTCTGTTAAGTGGCCTTCACAGAGGATACAGAACTTCCTCCAGTAATTTAAAAGATACTTTCTCTAATTTGCTGGATTTTCTACCCTTCAGGTTGCCTATAAAAGGAACAAGGGAAAGGGCAAGAAAACTGACTGTAATTCTTGGATTTTGTTCCTAGGTTTGAATACATCTCGACTGCCTGTTTATATTGAAAATGTTTATTGTAGGAAGCAAAACAATTTTGGAAACTTGCCATTTTATCTTATGACTGCGTCTTTTATAGAATAATGGCAAAAAAAGGAAGCTGTATCTTGTACAACATTTTGCAATAGTGGGGAAAGTGTTTCTTACTGTGCTGTAATATGTAAATTAGGATAGTTTTATCCAAAACCTGAGAAAGTTAAAAAACTATGTTTCTCTACATGACATGTACTTATTAAAGCAAAGTATTTTATTTCTTCTTGGTAAACAGTCCTTATTAATAAAAAAAATGTGAGAAGGTAAAAATAATTGGAAGTAATTATTTGATTATTTTTGTTTAACAAATGTGGCTTGTAGGAGGAATTTTATGTGGGTTTGGAATGAACAAAAAACATTACTGTTTTAGGAGTTTCATGCTGGTGCCCAGAGATTGAGTCAATGATTGCAGAAGCTGTAAAACAAAGAATTGAGGAAGGAATTGAATATCTTTGTAATTTTGTTACGAGTTCCTCCTTTTCAGGAAAAAAAAAGTGAAGCCGCTCAATTCTGCCCGGGTAATTGCTAACAATACAAATATGTGATGGAACTGCTTCACCCAGTGTGAAACTGTTGCACAGTTTAACACACTTGTCTCTGCCTATGTGGTCATTTTGGGATATCAGAGCCTGGCAAGACAGCTGCTACAGAGATTGATACATTTTTTACTGCTTTGAAAAAGTCTGATCAAAGCACTGAAATTCATATGTCCTGAATGCAAAGAAGATGTGGAAGGTTGAAAGCTCTTGGCTTAACAATGACTTTATGAAAAGGTGCTCTGCTAGGCCTGTGGAGGCTAGGGCAAGGAGAAGGGTAAACATCAATGGCATTAATTGGAATTATTATAGAATGTTCATGGAGTGATTTTTTTTTAATTTATTTTTTTCAAATTCTAATACAGTTTCTGCATTTTTCTTCCCTACCAGTATCCCCTTATGTTTGGACTGATCCTGGCATTCTGTTGGTGTTCTTTGGTTTGCTGTAGTCGAATTTATATGGGAATGCATTCAATTTTGGTAAGGAAATAATCTAATCTACTACTGAACTTCTGTGGTAATCCTGTTCTGATTTTATAAACTTCCATCACATTGAAGGTTTTACAGTGCAGTAATCATATACAGATGTATTTTTTGTAATGTCCTACCATACAGAAACAGAATACTTACATTTCTTCAGCATACAAATTGATAAAATAGCTAAAAGTGGCTCTCATGCTAAACTTGTACTTGTCTTTTATAAACTCAGTCCACGGTTGAAACTTAACAGGTGTTTAATGTCATTTTTTAGTGGAGAAATTGATGACTGCTCTAAAGTGTAGAGTAAATTTTCCTCTACAGAGTAAAAATCATTTTGCAGAATGAGAAAGTGGCTGTTAAAGTTCACTCCACGTCAGCTGCTCAAAGCATGTGCATTTTGGAGTGCCACTTTACATGCTAGAGTTTCATTTACCAGAGTTTCTAAAACCAGGTAACAAAGTTATCATCTTTGAAAAACAAACTCACTTATTAAACAGGATTAAAACTCCCCAAACTGAAACCCAAGTGTATGCGTTGTAGAAATGAGAACACAACAGCACTACCAAGTGGTAATTGCAAAGCAAGACCACTTATGAGGGTGGCTAAAGATGTTTTTGAGGATCATGTGCTAGAAGAAAAGCTAACAGACAGAAAAGGGTAAGCCTGGTAGGGAGTAGAAAAGCTGGTAGATGAACACAGTGTAAAAGGAGCATGGGAAAATAAGGCAGCTCAGAAAACTAAATGGCATTTTTGCATCAGTAGTTGGGAGGCTTTCCAATCTAAAACCACTCTGTCAAGGATGATGTGATGGACTGATAGTTCAGCTGACACAAAATGCCATAGAACAAAGTCGTGCCACAGATAGTGAGCAAGCAGACAGGGCTCTTTTGCAGTTTCACAATCCTCTGCAGAGTTTGAGGGAATGCAGTTCACCATGTGGTGCCTGCAATATACATCAACCACAGTGCCTAAGTCTGGGGGGAGTAGGTGGCAAATAGAGCAGAAAGGTTTTTTTTGTGCTTCTGAAATGAACAAGTCTGATGCTTATATCAGTCAATTTAATTAGAGCTTTTATCAAACTTTCAATTAGTGGAAGCAAATAAAAATGATTCATTGAAGCTGGAGCAATACAAACTCTGCTGATTGAAGTCCCACGTCCTGGCTCATGTGGAAGAGCTGATAAGCACGAAAATGAAGGAGGGCCACTTTGTAGTGCTTGGATTGCACAAATCCTTCTTTAACAATCAAAGGTGACAAAAGTAGCAGAGAATTCCATGCAACTGAGTGATCAGTCAACAGTTAACTGAAATTTAATGCTGAAATAAAAAATAGAGTAACCTTTTCTTTAAGAAAATACCTTTAAAAAAATAGTAAAACTGAAAACCAGTTAGGGAGCCACAGAGGTTATCTCTTTCTCTCCTTTAATATTTGGAAATAGTTCCCATTCTTCCAGCATTGTTAATTGTGAAGCTGGAGTGGAAGGTTGAAGCTGCTCCAGTGCCTGACTGCAGCGGTCCTTGACTGCTGCACCAGCTGCTGCTGCTGCCAGCGTTGGGTGTGTTGGCACCCAGGCCCTCAGAGCCACTGTGGAGCTGTTTCAGCAAACTTAAGTTGGCAGAACATATTTAGCTGGGCTGGATTGTGCTGACTGTAGGTTGGAATGCCCTGGCCCTGGACAGGGACCAGTGTTGCCAGCAGAAGAATCACAGAATAGTTTTGGGTTGGAAGAGACCTTTAAGGATCACCTAGTCCTGTCCCCCTGCAATAAGCAGGGACATCTTCAACCAGAACAGGTTGCTCAGAGCCTCGTCCAACCTGGCCTTGAATGTTTCCAGAGACAGGGCATCCACCACTTCTCTGAACAGCCTGTACCAGTGCCTCATCACACTCATTGGAAAAAAAAGGTCTTCCTTATATCCAGTCTGAATCTCCCCTTTTTTGGTTTAAAACCATCACCCCTTGCCCTGTCGCAACAGGTCTTACTAAAAAGTCCAGACCTGCAACTTCAGTGAAGGATTCTTTGATCATAACTTCATTCATGATGTGGTCAGGATGCAGGTGATTTGATAATAGGTGATCAAATGCAATTCCTTACCTTATGTTTAACATAGGAAAGATTGAATCTTGTAAAATGTAAAGGATGGGAATCCACAAGTTGCTTTTAACACTACAGCAGCTAGGCTTGGATTCTTGCTGATGTAACTTGAGGGCTTTTTTTAAAAATAGTTATTACACTGAAACAATATCTTTCTCTTCAACAGGATGTTATTGCTGGATTTCTCTATGCTATTCTTATCCTGATTGTCTTCCATCCAGTTGTGGACCTGATTGACAACTTCAACTTAACTTACAAATATGCACCCTTAATTATCATCAGTCTCCATTTGGCCCTGGGCATCTTCTCTTTCACCCTGGACACCTGGAGCACGTCCCGAGGAGACACAGCCCAGATCCTGGGCTGCGGTGCCGGCGTGGCCTGTGGCTCCCACGTCAACTACATCCTGGGCCTGCAGCTGGATCCTCCTCCCCACAGCTTGCCCTTGTCTCTGTCCTCCCTCACCGTGACTGTGTTTGGAAAAGCCATCCTGAGGCTGTTGATTGGAGTCATCGTTCTGTTGGGAACGAAAGTGGCCATGAAGAAAGCCACGATTCCGCTGGCGTGTAAAATGTTCCGCATCCCAAAGGGCGACGTGCGGCGAGCCAGGCAGCGCATGGAGGTGGAGCTGCCCTATCGCTATATCACCTATGGAATGGTTGGCTTCTCCCTCATGTTTGTTGTTCCTTGCCTCTTCCATTTCATTGGTCTTTCCTGATGCAGTTTGGCCACTTGGAGTAGGGAGAACTGAGCTAGTTGCTTTTTGAAGCGGTGCACTAGTTTGCTAAGGGAAGGCCGGCCAGCTTGGCTTTAGCAGGGTCTTCCTATTAACAGCAATACAAAGCAGGCAAGGCATTTAAAGGGCTTTGCACATCTCTGGGGATGGTTTAGGGCCAGCAGTCAAGCAGCAGTCCAGGAGAAGTGCTGACCTCTGTAAATGCTGTTTTTTGGACTTATTGCTGTAAGCGAGTCTGTGTGCGTGTGATGCAGTGAATGTATCTGGGATGGCTGCCAGGCTGTACCTGTGTACACTGACACTTTAGCAGGTATGTCTGACAGCTGATCAGAAGGCTCCACTCATGATCTGTTTGGCATTTCACGGTAATTAATTCAAGTTGTTGGACCATAAACTGTTACATTTGCTTTCTCCTATTCTTTCCTGAAGTCCTGCTTCAAGGTATTTCAACTAATAGGTATTTTTAATGGACCAAACTTGTAATGAGGTTGAATTTTTTCTAAATAAACAAGCAAAAGTCTTTTTCTTTAGCCCCATTTGCAGAGAAAAATGTCTGAATTAGCATTGGTAGATATCATTAGAATATATATAATTCAGGTACTGTATTTTATGGTTTAATAACTGTGCCTTTCTGTTGCTAAATTAAGAAATGCCATATATACTGTGATGTAAAAATGCCTAATTTTATTGAAAATGCTACATAACTAGGCAGATATTGAAAAATGTTAATTGTCCATGTTGCTGACATGGTCCAAGTTAACCAGAATGTTCAGTTTTTCCTGATCAAAATTGCATAAATCAAATGACCCAGGAATTGTGTCCTTGAGCTCAAGACATTGTAAATGAACAATAGTCCCTTTTGTAAGTATTTTTAATGTGTATTGTAAGTTACAGCAAGAGGATATATTTTTTTGGAGATTGTTTATACAGTGGAGGGATATTCCAAATTAATTATTTAAACATATAAACAATAAAATCACCCCATTCTGCAAAGAAATGGGCTTCACTTATTATTCCAAACTAATCTAGAAGGACCACTGCTTTTAAGTATTTGGTTAGAAAATAAAACACTTATTCTAGAAAAATCTGTATTTTTATGCATTAACACACTATATTTGAAGATGATAATCACTTTTACCGAATTTAGATAGTTATAAGACAATGTAATGATTAAACTTGTAAATCATCCTGATTGACAGATTGTGAGCAGTCAAGACAGTATGGTCTATGCATGAACAGTTTGTGATATCTGAATTTGGCAGGATTTTATTATGTGCTTTTGAGCTTTTCATGATCCTTTTCCCTCAAGTGTAGTTTCATGTGCCTTTTTTCTGTTTCATTTTGTCTTGTTCATGTGTTGCCTGATCTGTTCTTTCCATGTCAGGAACAGTTACTGCAGGAAGCGCTGTGTTAGTGTCTGACCAGACACAAATTACTTAATTTTGTATTGTACATGTTTTTCAGAAAAAGCATCATTTGGTTGGGAAATAATGGTGATTAGATAGAATACAAAGTCTACATTTTTTTGTTAACAATATTTGCTTTTAGAAGGTTTTTTGTGTTGGAGATGATACCTCCAAGCTGTTAATATGTAGATTGACAAAATTAACTTCACTTTCTTTGAAGCAGACGAGGTTTATGGTACGCTGGCACTGGATGATGTGAAAAACTTAACTTTTCTGGTGCATTTCTCCAGTGCATCCTGAATGCACTGCTATGAATGTATTCAAACTGAGGTATTCAGAACTGAGAGTGTGTTCAACAACTTCCATAGCTGAAAAGACCTGACCCAGTAGAAAATGGTTAGCTTGTTTCAGTGTGTATTTCTGGATTTGATTTTTGTGTCTGTTCCTCTTTTGCAGTTCAATGCTGAATGTGCAGTGAAAGGTAAATTGTTTTCTGGGGTTTTGAGAGTGGGATTTCAACTGCTTTGGCTTCGCACACCAAGATAGCCATTAAATAAATAGCTGGGGGAATGTACCCAAAATGCCTTATGCTTAAAGCCCTAAGCAAGTGGTGTAGTTTCAATTATATTCAATTAGTCTGAGGACTGTTAAAAATAATAGGATAACTTTCTCTGAAATTTAGGGCATATTCTCCTTAAATATCCTAGCTTTACAGTTTATAGCAAAAACTGTTTAAATTCTAGCACAGAAAAGGTAAGTGAGCAAAACTAATTTTTAAGGTAGATATTGGACTTCTAGAAACTTCAAGTTTACATCATAAAGAGCGTAATTAAAACTGTTTTCTAGCTGTACTTGCTCTCTTGTAGTATTAATGGAAGATGAGATGTACTGTGGAGGATCTGGAAGGGGTGAAAAAGAGCTTTCAACAGGCTAAGGAAAATTGCACTGTAGCTTATTCTACTGTCATAAATGTATTCTTTATATTTTTATACATTACATTGCGTAAGCTCAAAATGTCATGTTCTATGTTCCACTACCCAGGAAATGTCCATCAGAATGTCTGTACAGCACCTTCAGCAGCTACTTCACTGAAGTTTACATGAGAAAAAGTTCTACTGTTCTATTTTCATGTTTTATAAGGGGTTAGGCTCAAGAGGGTAGTTAGCACAAAATGTCATGCAATATGAATACCTTTAGAGTATAAAGAATTACAGACATGCAAATGCTTAAAAATCCAAGTAAAATATTTGTATTGTTGTATAATTTTGTTTACTGATAAGCTAAGATTCCTTGGAATTGGGCATAACAAAGCAGCAGGTAAAACTGGAGCACTTTCTTTGCCCTAATCTATTCTTAGAGTTGAACATAAAAAATGTTTCTAGTGTGAGCACCAGCTGGTACCAAATTCTTTATAAATAAAGTTAACATAGCTTTAAGAGGTAGTCAAACGTCTTTCCAGAAGGACAATATGCTTGAAACCCTTTATGACACGGTGCAAAAACATCCTGCTAGTGAACTCCCTCAGTCCCAGAGAGAAATACTACTTTATAGAACCAGGTATAAATGCACATTTATTACAAAAAGCTGTAAGCTAAATTTGCCTTTTTTAATTACTGTATGAAAATAAACCTTAAAAACAACAGGCAGGTAGAGAGCAATTTGACACAAAATTCTGTTTTCCAAGAGGCTGAAGAGATGCAAATTAGTCTGAGACTGCCTTAAACCTAGGAGCAGGATTTTTTCTGATCTGGCCCTCAGTCAGATCTGACATGTGCATTGCAACTTGGGTGAGTTTTAGAATCTGTTATTTTGGAAAAAAGTTTCATGTTTATAAAAAAGCGTTGCTTTTGCTTTCTCCTCTGTGATCACCTGTGAAGCTGTTGGGTCTCTGATCAGGAGGTAGAGGAGCAACTTGAAGTGAATTGGCAAACCAAAGGGAGGTGGGTTTTGTTTATTTATTTGGAATTTTTTTAAGGTTATGTACAGCATTTCTCCTGCAAAGAAAAACCAAACAGAAAGATGCATTTCTTTTAAAATGGCATCTCCAAATGTGATGTGTGGCTTTTGTGTTTTTGGGGTTTTCTTGTTTTGTTTTGTTTTTTGGTGGGGTTTTTTTTCGTTTCTTTGGGGTTTTTTGGGGTTTGGTTTTTGTTTTTTTTTTTTACCAGAACAGTGTTAAATTGTCTGGATATTAGAAGCTAATATGTTTTCCTTGGTTTTTTTTTTTTAATTACTGCTCTCAGTATTTTTTACTCCATTTTTGCCTATTTCTGAGAGAATGTCCAGAACTTCTGTAAGCAGTTGCTACTTATGTGAAGATTGTAACTTTGAACTTGTAAATAATTAAGGGTTGTTAGCTGCAAAAACATAGAAAAACAGATCCTTGCATGCTGTAAGTAAATACATCTGTTGTGCTAAAAATTGTTTCTGTTTTAGTATTTGCTTTCTCCATAAAAAATTCCAGTTTTCACACACAATACAGAAGATATTTAATAATTCAGTGGCATGAAGGGGCATTACTGTCAAACTCCTGCTAACTTTACTGGGAGTTTTGCACTTGGCTCCTTCCACACGACCCTGAGAATGAAGCCTGAAGGGCAAGTCTCTGCTGACCTGTGAGCAGGCTCAGTGTGTGTGAAGTGACTTAGCTCCGTGTGATAGCCTTGCTTTTGGGTGGTTTTCCTTGTTAAAATCACACTTAGCCCTGGTTTTACAAGAATGCTAAAGGGCTTCACTTGGGAGCCCGTTCTGTGTAGGTGGAACTGGCTGCACATTTCTAACACTCCCCGTCTGTACAATAATTCTGTGAATGAAGAGACCCCAGAATAAAGTCAGGAGATAAAATGAGAGGAGAATTGATTTCTTGGGGTATTGTGACTCAGCTTATTGTCATTGATTCTTGAGTGGTTCTTTGGTCTAATGTAGAATGTTTGTTGGTTATATAATGTCTGTATTCTACAAACAACTTCAAGGAAACTTAACTTTTTTGTGGGAGGAAGTTGAATGACTTCTTGCCAGACTTTATTCCACAGGAAAGCTTATGTGGCCTTTTGTTTCAGAAAAAAATATATAAGCCTGTTTTAAAATTTACTGCCAATGATATATTTGTCAAATTGATAGATAATTGGGTCACTAACATCGTTCTTCTTGCAATACTGAACAAAGGCAATGAAAGCTGAATTTGGAAACAAAATGTGATACTGTGTGGGAGAGAGGATAAAGCACTTCAGGTGTTCTCTAAAAAGCAAGTATCACATGCTGGTTTTGAAGCAAATTTAGCCATACATTAGAAAAATTTCTTTGCACTCCATTCTGCAGCAGAAATTATTTGCATGTTGGTAAGAGGCCTTGTAAGAAAAGGAAGGAAAGCAGGGTGTGCTTGCAGTGTATGATCAGTAACTGTTCCTGTAGGATCAAAGGAGAAGAGAGGGTACATGGGATAATAGTACCTTAAAGATACTGACTAGTAAATGTAAGTAATTCCCATCAAGTTGGAGAATTTTATTAGTCACTGAACTTTGACTAAATTAGTCACTAAGTTTTCCCACAAGTTTATTTTTAGAAAGTGTAATGAAAGTGATATTACTGAAATGGAAATGAGCTCTTAAGACAATTTTAGATGTCTGTATCAAAAGTATCAAAACTGAAAAATATCAGTTCAGGAGCAAGTAATGGGAACAGTAAGAGTAGAGTCTGAGGGGGATTTTGTATTACACTTAATGCACTTAAAAATGATGCCAAAATTTGGCCTACACTTGATTTATATGAAATCTGTAGTACAATATAGATACATATATATGAAATATATTGTGTATTGGAGTTTCATTTTTCTATGTATAGATTTTTTTTCTGGTTACTGCATTCCCTGATAAAAGGAAGTGTTGATAAAATACAAACTAGCTCTGTCTGTATAAGATAAGGCTGTATGTTAGTAGCCTTTTGGGAAATAATGCAGTCGTAACCCAGTGTCTCAACCTCTTGGAGAATTTGATTTTAAAAAAAACAAAACAATTGAGATGCAAGCCCTGAGTTAGTTGAGGATCACATAATGTTTGCTGTATAACAGTGTACAACTGATGTTTTAAAAATTATTACATCAGCACTTTTTGTTATACTCCTGTTAATGATTTTGTACTCATTGGACACTTTCTGAGTTGTCAATTAATACTTAAGCTTATATTGACTGGTAACTGAAGTGTCAAACTTTATCTGCAATGTGTGGGTAATAAACTCCTGTTGGATTCAGTTGTGTTGTTGTCTTTATTCCTTACAGTGCTCAGGGACAAGATTTCAGTCTGTAGATGGATCAAACCCCAAAACAAACCCCAAAGTTTGTTTTCTGAAAGTTCTTTTCCCCTTAAATGTGTAAGGCTGATTTGATGCAGTAGGTTAGCAAGCATAAGCAGAACGTACATTCTGCTTCCGTGTCAGCTGAAAAATTACCTTCAGTTATTCATCCCAGCATGTTTTCTCATCTCTCCTGGTATGCCAGTAGCCATACGTGGGTGGGAATTCCTGCTGTACAGAGTTCAGTCCTGGTGGCTAATCAAATCCACAACTGCCTTGGGAAGATTGCCAAAATAATGCCTGTAATGAAGAATTCCTTTGCAATTGCTTACCTCATGCTGTTAGGCAAAGGGATGTAATCATGTTTGCCTCATACAGAATGATTAAATTCCAGAACATGATGACCCAGATTTCTACTGACTTGCAAGGATTTTTGAACTGGAAGTTTGGGGATGCTGTTTCCCATGCTTCAGTGTATGCAGCAGGTACTTTAATAATTTGGTTTTGATGATTTACTGTTTGCAGCATTATTCATGCTGTAATGGCTCCTGATTGCTTAGTGGTCGTTGCTGGGGACTGCAGTACATCAGCTGCAGATGCTGAAACTCTAAATTAATTAGAGCTTTTATTCAAATTGACACTTCCAGCTTTAGGAGTGAGAATATTTTCTTTGATGTGATGTTTATGGGACCTAATGCTTTCTCTGATCATTTATAATAAGGTTTGAAGGTGGAAAAGTTAGTAATCTCTTTAATACAGTGGTAAAAGCACAAGGAGTCAACAGGTCTGGCATTGGGTGATTTGACAGTGATGGTAGTTAGCACTGCACTGTGCTTGCCTTGCAGCAGCAGTTCAGTTCCTTCCTGATGCACTGGCCGTGTGTCAGTGTTGGTGTTGTGTCTAGACTTCAGGCTGACTAACCTCACTAATGTATAGTTGAGAGAAAAATAAATGCTTTGGGCCAGGTTGGCTCTTCACACTTTGTGACCTGTTTGGGCACCTTTTTTAAACCTCTGGTTGCTGAGTTTTCTTTCTTGTCAATGCGAATAAATGACTATTTTAGAATTTATATACAAGACACTTTAGTAGTTATGCAAGCACCCTGTTCTAGGATCAAGAGTTCTGAAATATGTATCTGATACAATGGCCTAGTGCTGAACTTGGGCTTTTGGGGACCAGGCTTCTGTAAGGGATCTCCCTGTCAGCCTGGGTCAGTTGGGGTAAGGAGATCAGATGCTGAAGCAAAAATAAAGCTGGTAGCCTCCCAACAAAAACCTGTACAGCCAGTGGAATCTGAAATTGCCCCTCCCAAAAGACAGTAAGCAGCAGATCTGAGCTGCTTTATAATGCATGCCTTTTGCATTCAGGAATCTCACACGTGGGTGGGTTGGCTAGGTTCTTGGGAAAAGCCAGCAAAAGGGGTAATGGCTCAAGCTTGGCTCTACTGTTCTGCCTCTGTACAAGTACAGAAAAAACTGAGAATGCATGAGGTGAACTGTGCACTTCTGGCTGTGCCCTCTGCCACCCCTCAGGTGAAGGAAGGCTCCTGCTTTAGTGCCCAGCTTGATCTTTCCGCTGCAGGGGGGAAGCTGGAATTCTTCCCATTAATGAAATTGCCAATAAAAAATCAAATTTCAATATGTACACCCCTAGCAGGGCTGTTCAGGTAGTGAGGATGACCAGGAAAACACAAATCTGAGTCTGCAGTCTGTTTTCCTACCTGAATGTGCCTAGAACATCCATTCAGCCTCTCAGGGACAGTTTTACAGGAAAAAGGGAGGCTGAGGAGCCCTCAGTGCATGGCCCATGTTTTTGCTTTCAACAGGATCCAAAATAAAACCTTAACCTGGCACCCTGTGCAGGTATGAGAAATTGTGAGCACTGTTACCAACAGCAGCATTATTAAAATTAAGAACTGCTGTAGCAAAGAGATGAAGGACACAGCTCTGTTACTGCAGGATGAAGGAAGTTAGCTTAGGTTCTGTGAAGTCAGGTACTTCTAACTCTGAGCTGACCTCTAAAAATCGTCTCCTTACCCAACAACTTGACTTGGCAATCACAACTTCTTTTTATTGTACTATGTAATTAGAGTATATAGTTTAATCAGCCTTTGATTTTGGCTTATTAAATGCTTATTCAGCACTAAGTGGCAATTAAGCATTGAAGTGCCATCAGTAAATCCCAAGACTTGATTATCATCAGTCATAATAAATTTGCCTCACTTGTACATTTTGTCAAGTTCTGCAGATAGAACTGCCAAAAAATTCTGGAGAGAGGTTTGTGAGCTCCCCACTCCCCCTTATCCCTAACAAAGAGAGGAGAACTGAAAAGTGAAACCAATGAGCTGTGCTTTTAAAGATGTTAAAAATAAACCCCTTTCTTCAGCAAACCACATTAACTTCTGCTACTTCAGCTGCAGGAATCTGCTGATGGAGTAATGTTCACTGATCCCTGGTATTTAACACTTTGTCTCTATGCACATACAAGCTAATTACAAATCGTTATACTGAAAAAGGTGGTAAAGGTAGCCAAACTAAACTGCCACAAAAATAACCTTGGCATATTAGCTAGATGCAAATACACAGCAAAAAAAAAAAAAAATTCTCATTCTAGACAATTTGCTGTTTGAGTTCTTGACCTCTGGCCTAGAGTACATGACACTGAAACTCAGATTTGTTTAGACTTCAGTTTCTTTTAAGGTGGGGATCTTAAAGATTCCTTTCTCAAAGTATCTTTTATGTCTATAAAGTAACTGCCAAGAGTTAAAAGTGATCTCTGGAGCATCTGCCCTGCAATTCCTGTGGTAAACTTCACAGCTGCATCTCTACCTGTGGTGCACTCTCACTCAGCAGCATTGCTGTGCTATCCAAAAAATGGTATTTTCTGTTAATAGAGCTGCACTCATCTGGGAGTGCTGGGCACCAAATCCGTGGCTGTAAACTGTGTTTGGAATCCCAGTTGATCTTGCAGCTGTTTTTACCACATGAACAATGAACAGAAGGTATTTGATGAATTCATGGCAACTGCCCCGGGAAACTCAGATGAAAAACTACCAGCTGTAAATATTATTGTAACACTGACATTTGCAGTACAGTCTTATAATGCATATTGTGTCTTCAGTGAAATCATCTGCCTCCTGTTTGGAAATCTTCAGAGCTAATCTCACCAGTGTGAGCAGGCTTTGCTTCTGGGTGACAGCCCTGGCAGGACGAGGCTTCACAATGAGGGAAAGGTATTTACTATGAAAACATGAGTTTGTAATTTGGGTCTTTGTGCTTTGATGTATTTAGATATTTTTCTATATTCAGTGCACTGTAAAAATGCCAACCAAATAACTGTTAAGGAGCAAAAATAAAAAAAGGGGCACTCTTTCGTGGCAGTTGGGAGTTTGGTGAGCTGTGCCTCTGAGACTCCTCAGGAATGCAAGTACCTGGTTCTAATAAACTACACAAAATGTTGCAGAGTGGTCAACAGAAAAGGGTAATCTCTGCTCACAGACAGATAATTGCACTGGTAGAACATAAATACGTGCATTATTTATGCATCTATGTAAGGAGAAATAGTAAAAATAACAGTTATACTGGAGCATGTAGATTTAAAATTTTCCACGTGGCTAGTGAGAGACAAATGAAAATGTCACTGTTTTGAAGCCTTTTAATTGACTATCTGCTTTAAGGTATCATTAGACTGAACTACAAGGTGTGTTTTTTATACTGCTTTATGGTCATTATCCATGGAACTTGACCATGTCATTTGTTCTAGCTAAAGCTTTTTTTATCTTGCTAGAACAATACATAGTCTGCTCAAATGCTTTTTTTAGGTTTAAATTGCTCAAATGCTTTTAGGTTTCAATTTAAAAAAATAGAAGTGCAAACTAAGCTAATGAAAATATTTCTGTGTTTGAAAAAAGTCTTGAAATTATTTATTTGTGCACAATACTGGTAATATTATTCACATCATTTATCAGGAAAAGCCACATATGTGATTTTAACTGCTATGAAAATAAAGGTACAAATTAGTTTCCTCACTGAATAACATCCACCCAACGTTATGGATTAGTGCTACTCATCAGTGCTGAACAGTAAATTCAGAGTAGAACAAGGAATTTTGAATTACAAAACACGGGGCAATATTAAATAAAACATTAAAAGAAGCAAATGTTAGTTATGCCGTCTTCCTTTCCATAGCCTGGATGTGTTAACCTCGTAATTGGTAAGTAAAAAAAAGGAGAAAAATACTATTTGGAAGTTTAATTGGGAAAAAAATAAGGATCTGAGAAAAATCTAACAGCAAGCTGAAGGAAAAGGAAACCTAATTAACCTTCTTGTCCTTCTTCATGTTTGGGTCCCTCCTAGGAAATAATCCTCCGTGTTCCTGCTCTCCTGGAGGATGCAGCTCCGTGTGCCACCCCGCAGCCCGTTCCCGGTTCCCTGTGCCCGGCCGCTCCCGTTCCCGTGTCCCGTTCCTTTGTCCCGTTCCCGGTTCCCTGTGCCCGGCCGCTCCCGTTCCCGTGTCCCGTTCCTTTGTCCCGTTCCCGGTTCCCTGTGCACGGCCGCTCCCGTTCCCGTTTCCCTGTGCCCGGCCGTTCCCGTGTCCCGTTCCTGTGTCCCGTTCCCGTG
>VXAX01004548.1:240227-250668 GCA_013399835.1 Leptocoma aspasia | reverse complement strand
CGGGATCGGGATCGGGATCGGGATCGGGAGCGGGAGCGGGAGCGGGACCGGGATCGGGACCGGGATCGGGATAAGGATCCGGGTAAGGAACACCGGCAGGGACCGGGATCGGGACCGGGGTAGGGATAAGGATCCGGGTAAGGAACACCGGCAGGGGCCGGGATCGGGATAAGGATCCGAATAAGGAACACCAGCAGGGGCCTGGACAGGGCCGGGACAAGGACAAGGATCCGGGTAAGGAACAGCGGTAGGGACAGGGACCCGTGACACAGCCTGGATCAGGATCCGAGTAAGGCAGGGAACAGGCTGCCCAGGGCCCTGGGGAATCACCGTCCTTTGGAAGTGTTGAAAATCGCGTGGATGTGGCGCCTGGGGACACGGTTTAGTGGTGGCCTTGGCAGCGCTGGGTTAATGTCTGGGCTTGATCATAAAGGTCTTTTTCAGCCTTTATGATCCTGTGGTTCAATGGAATGTATGTTTTAGGAAGTTGTGCTGGTAAGAACCAGCTGACCTCACCCAGGTTTGGTGCAGATGGGAATCTTTGTTAATGGCAGTAACAATCTAGAACAACAAAAAAAACCCCACACCCAAACAAATCTGGGAAAGGTCAGAAAAATAAATGAAAGTTGCAGTTTTTTTGTTAGTTGTACTCTCTTGGGTAAAAAAGGAAAATAAACTTTTCTATGGTTTTGAATAAAAAAGTAGTTACAGAAACTACTGTGAAACCTGCAATATGCATATCCTAAACTATTATTTTATATAATCAACAGGTATCTTAAAGTATGCTGTGTTGCAGAATTAACTTTTCCTGCAAGATACAGAGAGTGGAATTGTCAAGTCTGTGTTATGTTACTGGCTCATATTGGTTATAATCCTATAATTCTAAATTAATTTTTCCTAGACATGTGTTACATGAAAGAATGCAGAAACACAAGCTCTTTTCTTAGTATGCTGGTTTTTAGGTCTGCAAGAACTTTGTTCTCAGAACTAAGTTATGTTAATGCTTTTTATTTCCTGATATTTTCAGTGGGTTTCCTGTTTGAGAGAATAATCAGATTTAGTGAAGTGTGCGTGCAGAGCAGCTCCTTGAAGATAATTGTCCCTGTCAGCAGAGTAATTGAACAGGTTTGTGTTTATGTGAATCCCATGGTTTCTAGGTGCTAATTTTACATGGTGCTTGTTTAAAATTTGCATGTTGGTTTCTGTTTGTTTAAAGACTGGTGTAGCTGTTTGTGTTTTCCTTCAAATATCTTTTTATGGGGGCAAGGAACAGCCCTGTAGGGAAAGGTGGGCCCAGAATTCCTGGACAACCTCTGCTTACATTGACATGACCTGAGGCCTGCCTGTTTCTTCTTTTTTTTTCCTTTTGGAAATAAATAAATAATTTTTTTCCACATAGGAGTTCTATGCATGGGATGGTTGATGATGTTCAGGTGGCTTTTTAAATGTTTTTTTTAAAAAGAGCATAGAACATAGAATAGTTTGGGTTGAAAGGGGTCTTAAAATCTCATTCCAACCCCTTGCCATGGGCAGGGACACCTTCCACCAGGTTACTCCAAACCCCATCCAGCCTGGCCTTGAGCATTCCCAGGGATGGGACAGCTTCTCTGGGCAGCCTGTGCCAGGGCCTCAGCACCCTGACAGTAAAGGATTTCTTCCTGGCCCCTGTCACTTTGAATCCATTCTCCCTTGTCCTGTCACTACATCCCCTTGTAAATAGTCTCTCTCCATCTTTCTTGCAGGCTCCCTTCAGGTACTGGAAGGCTGCAATTATTTCACCCCAAAGCCTTCTCTTTTCCAGGCTGAACAATCCCAATTCTCTCAACCTTTCAAGATGAATTTTTTTTTTAATGTTTTTTTCTTTCACTGCATCCTTCCTGCAGGGCAGGTCTCCTGAGAGACCAGATGCTTGTTACCTGCTGGCACCATTTCCCAGCTTTGTTGCGCTTTTTACTAGATGTATAAAAATAATGGTATTTCTAAGCTTTTCTGGGGAAGGAAAAAAAAAGAAAAATGGGCAAACCAGAAGGAAATCAGCACTCCCATGCTGCTCAGCTGTGTTGATACCAAGCTGCCTCTGCAGACAATCTAAGACTTGGGTTTATTTGGTGAGTGAAAAGGTGGTTTTAATGGGGCTCAGCTTCTGTGTGAGGACAAGCCCATAAGTGGCTCTCACACCAGACATTAAAAAGAAGTGTTGAGAATTATGAATCATAATTCATATTCAGTCAAGGGGCTTGGCAAGGTTTTGGAGTGTGCTTTTGCACTTAAGAGCAGATCAGGTGCAAGATGGGCGATGGAGGATGTAAGAAAGGCAGAAAAAGAACATACTGGGTTCTTCTGAACATGTGGGGTTAGGAAATTCAGCCTCAAACATGCCTTTGCCCTCCTCAGGGACCTTCAGGCTGATCCACCACCCACTTCTCCTTAGCTCTTCCCTTTCCCATGTCCCTGCAACTGTCCCCTTTCCTTTAACAGAGGAGTTAAACACAAAAGAGTTACATAAATTCTTGCTGGTGCATTTTCCTCTTTTGCTTCCTCCTGCATTTAATTTGGGGCTGGTTGGTTAAATGTATGTGGAGGTAACTTCTGCACATGACTGAGAATGTGCTTTTTTACTTTCTTAAATGAATGGAAGATGAAGGGAAATGGGAAATGGGATAGAGATGGATGCTTTGGTAAATAAAGCTTTAGACTGGGAGTGAAGGATGTCTGATGCCAAAATATTGCCTTGGGTGAATTGTTTCTGTAATGTATTTTTGCCTTAGCTGATACTTTCATTCAAGTTTTAACAAAATATTTCAGTGAGAACGAAGCAGAGAGTGGGGGTGGGAAAGAAGAATCTCAGCCTGTGTACAGGACTGTAAAAATCACACTCAAATTGCAGCACAAACACTGGATAATTCCATTAGGCTGTTCTGAAGGTCCCAACATAGAATGTGTTTTCTGTCCTGTTTCTAGGTCTTACAGGATGAGTCTTTTCAACAGTCAAAATAATTTAGAAGTATTGGCAGGAAGCAAATATTTGCAGCTGTCCATTTTACAAGTCCATATTATGCTATAAACTCTTCAGTCTGATAAATTTTGATTCTGTTTATGTCAGGTGTTAAAGTCCAGAAGGACTATTACATTAACTGGTCTGATGTCCTTGGCAACATAAACCATCTGTACTGTTGTTTATACCCTTTACAGACTTTACATTAATTTATCACCCCCTTTTCACGTTATTCTGAAAGCCCTGCTTCCAGATTGTTAATATTATCAAGGTTTTCTATTATTTTTTATCACACTGTTTGTATTGCTGAGAATGTTTTGAGGCGACCTTAATGTTTAGTTTGAAACTAAATTTGCAGCAGATAGAGAAATGCAAGTATTTCAAAACTTATTAGTTCCTATTGTTTTCTTCTTTGGGACTTGTTTTATATAAGAATGCACCGTGGCCTTGAAAGGGCACTTGCTATTTTTTTAAATTCTGTTGTTTTCCAGATAAATGAAAGCCTAGTAAAAAAATAAAAATTAAAGGGTTCTTTATTTAATATGGCAGCTGAATCTCAGCTGTGAAAATGCAGGTGCATTAAAACACTCTTAGTTCTTATGCTGACTTAAATTATGCAAATCCAAAATTAGTTTTAAAGTAAAATTATTGTTTTGCTGTATTGTTTATAACCTTTCTTGCAATCACTTTTTCCTTCAGCAGAAACTTAAATTTTTTTTAAAGGTGCAACTTTTCACTTGCACCTCTCTCTGCAGCTCACCATAACTACTGAGATCTTTCTTTTTTCCCCTGCCTGTTATTTCAAGGCAAAACCATTGCTCAGCTTCTCATTAAAATGAGATTAAAAAGTGCTATAAAATTGGTGAGCAGTTAAATTGGTGAAAAGACAGCCCAGCATTTAATTAAAAGTAGAAACTGGAGTTGTGTGCTGGCAGTACCTGGAATAGGAAGCTTCAGATATTGTTCACTTTTCAGTAATTTGTGGATCTTTTCATAACAATAATTTCTGTGTCTTTATTGCTATGGGAATGAGTGGGAGAGCTGGAATTAAGTGTTGTTACTCCTTTGTGCAATGGGAAGGGACAAGCAGCTGTGAAAGCAAAATTTCTTGTTTAGAAACATACAATTCTTACTAGCAATTCTAACTTACTTGAGTTTTTATGCAGTCTATGAAGAAATTTTTTGATGTAAGAGGATTTGATTTTAGTTTATTCAGTGTCTGGCAGGATATCTAAGGAAATACATGACTCAGTTTTGAAAGGGAGAAAAACAGATTTAAAGAAGTTTATTCTAGTGGTTTAATGTCTTGGGCAGCTATTAGCTTGCATGTGCATTGAACACTCCTGCTTCAGGAATGTTTGTGGGAGATAGATATGAGTGTAAGAGATAGAGAGAGGAAGGGTTTTGTAGTTGCTGGGTTTGGTTTGTTCATCCCTCTTCCCTAGGAAATGTGAGTGGTGGCTGTTTCTGGGCTCAGCACTTGCTGGATGCTAAAAGAGCAAATACAAATGCACACACGTCAGTCATTCCTTGTATGTTTATGTGAGCCTTGCATGGACATATGAGCTGCACCTCGCATTGTTATGAAGTCTGAATGATCAAAATCTGGGGATTAAAGTCACCAAATGAGACTTTAGTAAAGAACGTGTATATTTTTAACCCCTGATGGTTCAGAAAGAAAAGCTGTGGAGTAGTTGAATTTGGTTGGTTTTTTTTTTTTCCTTCTGTTTTTCGTGCTAGGCAGTTCTAAGCGAAAGCTGTGATTTTTTACTAACGGTCTGATTTGAGGACCGGAGGCTTTTAAAAGGAAGAAAAAAATTCTGGTGCTTTATTAAGGCTCGGGTTAATTATTCTTGGCTCGGGTAAATCGCGGGCCCTCTCTGAGCCGCTCTGCAGCGGTCACTGGCGACACCCGGTGGCCGAGAGCGGAATGGCAGCCCCTGGCAGATGTGTCCCAGACTTTGCCACCCCAAATCCTTGGCATTGGACGTGGCTGTGTGCAGGGGCACCCTCAGCTCCTTAAGCTGCTGTCCCGACAGTTCCAGGAGCATGGAGAGGAGGCCGCCTTCAGCTGGAAGCTGTGAGCTCTCTGTGCACGTCCATGCCCTCTTACTAAGGTCTTAGTGCTGCTTTTGAAACTATGGATGGAGCAAATAACGTGCCTTGCTATTGTCTGCCAGGCAGTGTGGTGTCTTCCAGAAAGGAATAATGAGCCAGCTTATCTCAGGGTTGCTGTTTCTCAGTCTGCCTTCCTATTTGGGTTCTTTGCTGTGCAAGGACAGTGGTGGGTGCCAGGCTGGCTGGGTTATAAAAGCAGATGAAGACAGTTAAAGTTTTTACCCCCACTGTTGTAACTGGGAAGTATTTTGTAAGATAAACTTTTTATGATTTCTGCTCCATATTTTATTTATGGTCAGTTTATACTCTTAAACTCTTGTGCCAGTATTGTTCTTGAGTAGCTCCCCTCCCTCCCCAGCATTTATTCCTTTGATGTATTTGTAGATAGTAATCATATCTCCCTCAGTCTCTGTCTTTGCCAAGCTACACAAGGCAAAGCATCCAGCTACTTCTTGTGAAATAAACAGTCCATTACCTGCATCATCTAACCCTTCCTTCTCTGCACTTGATTATGGCTTAGTTATCAAGACATTGGCCTCAGCAAAGGGCACTGCTGGGAGCCTGCCATGACCCTGTGAAATATGGGTTTACTTAAGCATTGAGAACAAACATGGCTTGAGAGCAGGGCTATTAAAATGCAAAAAGCTCTTGACTTTGCTTTTTATCCCTGTCTTATTTTGGGACAACAGGCTGCTGAAGACATTGGAAAGGTGTTTGTGGATCTCAGAAAAGTAAGTTCCCCACCTAGGTCTTCAGGGTTTGTGGGTCCTAATAAAAACAGAGTTCTGGTTTTGGCAGCAGGGATTGTCTGTGCTGCTGCATACAGCAGATCTCTTGATCAGAAAGTCTGGAGTATCAATACCTGCATACTTTCTTCTTTGTCCTTCCCTTTCATGATTTTATTTCTTGTGACTTGAGTCCTAAATCACTTAAAGAGTGAGAAAACAGTTGGATGGGAACTGCTGTTGGAGTATGGAAAATCACTGTGCATTTAGGTGTCATGAAAAGTAAAAGCTGATTTTTCTTTTAATCCTTTATGGCATTGGTGAAGCTGCTGCTGGAGTTCCATGTATGTTTCAAGAGTAAGCACTGTCTAAAGGCTCCTGAAAACAAAGAGCTGAAGAGAGTGCCTTGCATGGGTTCAGTGTCTATATCCTTGATGCCTTAGCATCTTTTGTGGAGATTCAAAAGTAAATTTTCCTGATCAGGATAAAGGCAACATAGCTCTGAAACCCTTTATTTCAGCCTCTTCATCTTCCTGTTGTCACTTAGATGACATCTTTTCCTTTTGTCTGCTACAAGGCATTGAGCTTAGGGCATGATAAAGATTCAGCAGAGCCTCCAGCTGTCAGACTGTGCACAAAGAGCATGTTTTGGAAACTGATAGTCTGTGAACTGTCACGGGCACACAGGGATCTCAAGTTTCTCTTGTTGCTTTGAAACTGGAGAGCGTCTGACAAATTACCTTGACATGGGGATGTTCTGGAGTAGCTAAATAAAAAAAAAATTGATATTGTGGGATGTGACTGGCGAAGACACTTTAGTGATCTGCAGGTTCTGGGGAAGCAGGTGAGGAAACTGAAGAGAAGTTGTTTTCCCTGCTTAGTCTTGGCAGATGTTTGTGCCTGTGTAATACATCTGGAACTGCAGAGAATTGCTGGGGCAGTGATGTTAGGGTGGGGCTAAGAATTACCAAGCACACAAATGTTGTTTGTCTTGTATTCCCCTACATCTGCACGTGTAGGGGAATCTTCTTGGCTGTTCAGCAGTGACTGATTTAAGCTTGAGTTGTTAAGAAGAGTCTTGAAAACATAACAGTTTTGTGTTTTGAAGAATGAGCTCTGATAATGAAGTGTACTTAAGGTAAATTACCGTTGTGAAAGAATTTCTGAAGTATTCCAGTAAATAAAACATCGACTTTATGTCATTGTAGGTATTTTGGCACCAGTGTGTGGTAGTACAAGCTCTTTTTCCAATTAAATAAAAGTTTCTTTGTATCCTTTTATTGTAGTTACTGCTAAATTCAGGATGAAACTTCCCAGGCTTCCTGTGGTGTAGAAATGAATTCTTTGGAAAAATTTCAGCAAATTTTATTAATCTTTGGGAAGATTTCTTACTTATTTCCAGGTTTCTTCTATATAAGGATGCTGGTAGTAAGTGGCAGTGTCTAAATTGAACGAAATAAATGGTGTTGTTTGAGACTCACTAAATTATTCATGGAGCTGTGTAAGTAATTTTTTTCCTTTTCACTTTTCTCAGTAGGGTGGATCACTGGTGTTGCCCGTTCATGTGGTGTTTTGTTCAGCTTAAAATGGCCCTGAAAATCATCGCCCTTGGAGTCCTTTCTTGTAATCCCAAACTTGAAAGGGCACCAGAGCACTTTCTGATTGTGGAATTTGCAGGTGCACCGTGGTGTCACAGTGACTTTTGCATTGTATCTAGTAGTGTAGACATTCAGAACAAGGCTTTTTGTGTGAAAGTGTGCTGCTGACTGTACTTACTAATGTTTGTGTGCACAAGGATTGGGAATTAGGCAAATACTGTCCTTGTTTCTCTGATTGGGAAAGTGAGGAGTGAATGTTGGCCCTTGCTGGGAATTGCTCAGCAAGCTGTTCTGCTCCAGTCAGGACTGGGAAGTGTTTGTAGGCCAAGCTCTTGTTCAAATCCACTTATTTCTGTCTGATTTGAGGTGACCATCTCAGTGCATAGCTCTAGTGCCAAGTCAGACAGCAAAGCTGTTGGACCTCTTCACAAAGGAAAGTGCTGTTAGTGAGCATGAACCTCCTCTGAGCTGCTCGTGGCTGCTGTGTTGAAGTTGTGAATGGATCAAAGCTTCATGCTACATGCAGGTGACCATTGTACCCTCTGTGTTTGATTTCCAGCAGCTGTTGGCTGTCTGTTATTTGAGAGGCTGATTTGTGCTGTATCTTCTTCCCTCTCTTTGTGGTTACAGGAAGTCATCTCGGTACGATGTGTTCGGTGGGAGGTGCTCACAGGAGAAAGGAAATTACTTTTCTGTGGTGGCTGTGGTCTGATGAGATAAGCACAAGCGCAGAAGGCTGAGACTTGGATTCTCTTCAAGGTTTGCAGCAGACTGGCAGGATGGCTGTGGTTCCATTACAGGCAACAGGCACAAGGCTCATCTTTGACCCCCATGTCAGAGCCTTGCTCAGTGCAAAAGCCAGGGCCCAGCACTAGGACAGTTTTCCTGTTCTCCAGAACCCACCTGAGGTTGCAGCATTTGTTGTTCACCTGTTCAGAGGCTTCTGAGAGTGCAATTTAGGCATAGATGAGCTTTCAGAGTGTTTTTAAATACAATATTCTTTGCCAGAAAAAAAGAAAAAGAAAACATAATATATAGAATTTAGAATACAATAGGTGCAGCCCAGTTGCAGTGTCTCTGTAATTTACCCTTTGCTTAGGGCTCTTTCAGACCTGCCTTTATAAAATAGGATTGCTTCTGCTGCAGCTTCTGCCAGCTTGATCTGAGAATAGCCACAAGAGTAAAATAGAGCATCTCTTATCCTCTTATTACTCCTTTATTGGATGACCATCTCCCCCACACCTGGATGCAGTCACATCCTCTGCCTGGTGAGGTCACTACCAGGGGAGCTCCCCTTGTAAGTTCCTGGTTGGGTCCAGCTGCTCAGGGCAGAGTGGAATTTCAGGGACAGCTTCCTTTGTGGCTCCTCTGTTAGTAGGTCTGTGTCACCAGCCTGGAACTGGATGAAAAGAGAAGATTGAAAAAGGGATATTCTCAAACGTGTTTGAGTTATTGTTTTACCCAGTTTCTTAGAGTATTTAAAATCTATGTTTTTCATGTTTATGTCAGAGTCTTCTGAATTGTTCTAGAGAAGGTAGGTTAGCAACCTGAGCATTTAATAAATTTGCCGTAATTTTGAAGCCAAAATTTATAATTTGGCATTTTTATAATTTTGTATAATGCTTTCTAGCTTATCTGAGTTTTTTAGTTGTACATTGGATTATTCTACACTTTTTCAATTGGTCATCTGATCTTTTGCAGCTCTTTACCATCTCTTTTGTTCATGAATTTCTGTCAATAGGCTTTCAATTACTCAAGCTTGAATGTTAATTCATTGCACTTGGGACCTGAAGGCATGCCTGAGTGTTCTAGATCTCTCTGAATCTCCACCATATTATCCAGTGTTGGATGCAAATTTAAGATAGGTCTTTCTGGTTTGAATGCAGAATCTTACACCAGAAAAAAAACCTATCTGAAAGTTTTCCTGTGGTGAAAACAGTCACTGTATGTTTATTGTGATCTATGCATTTAAAGCTGTTCTTGATCCAATTCAGAAGTTGTTTTTGCATTCTCTCTCTATGGATGTCCAGTATAATATTCAAAAGAGATTTTGTTTCTGTATTGATGTGAACACTTGCTTATGCCCCCAAAACATGAGTTCAGAACAGTGGTACTTTCCATTTAAAATTTTTTTTTTAAATTATTGAACCCCAAAGCACTGAGCAGCTGGGCCTTTTTCCCTTTATTCTCTCGTACCTCTGGCTCTTACTTTTTCCCTCCAACCAATACTGTTTAAGGCCATTTCCTTGGTTCTCTCTCCCACCTACAGCTCCTCTCTCCATTGCTAAATGGGATTTTACCCCAAAGGTCAGTCCTGGTGGGAGGGAAGGAATTGATTTTATGAAAGGCAAGTAGCTTGGTAGACCTAGTTTTTTTGATCTTCCCATAGACTTTGTGTTTTATCTTTTTCCTCCTTTCTATTCTACTGATACAATTTTCTCTGTACTGCAAATGAAGAATTACATGGAACTTCTTTCTGACTATGCTGTACATTTGGAAGCGAGATGTAGCTGATTGGAGAGGATGAAATAATTCTCTTGGCAGTTACATCTTGTCTCTGCACTTTAGCACAGCCTCTCGTGCATTTTATTCCCTTCCTGCCTGATGACTGGATGCTCTTTGCCTTCAGCAGGCTTTGTGGGAATTCTGGAAAAACCCCTTCTCCCTCTGCTTGGGTGAAGTAACAAACCCAGCGATGGGAGGGTGTGTGCTGGAGAAACTCAGCATTCCTCAGGGGGGTTTTGTGCTTCCCCTCTACGCTCAGATAATTTGCTGGTCCATCTTCTGCTGGGGAGTGGTGCCAGGGAGGAGAGGTCACTGCAGGCTGCTGCACTGGGGAGGTGCAGCAGTGATGTGTTCTCCCTGCACTGGAGAAGTGCAGCCCTGATGTGTTCTCCCTGCACTGGAGAAGTGCAGCAGTGATGTGTTCTCCCTGCACTGGGAGGTGCAGCAGTGATGTGTTCTTCCCTGCATTGGGAGGTGCAGAGTGATGTGTTCCTCCCTGC
>VXAX01004548.1:206766-239832 GCA_013399835.1 Leptocoma aspasia | reverse complement strand
GCAGCAGTGATGTGTTCTCCCTGCACTGGGAGGTGCAGCAGTGATGTGTTCTCCCTGCACTGGGAGGTGCAGCAGTGATGTGTTCTCCCTGCATTAGGAGGTGCAGCAGTGATGTGTTCTCCCTGCACAGAGTAGTGCAGCAGTGATGTGTTCTCCCTGCACTGGGAGGTGCAGCAGTGATGTGTTCTCCCTGCACAGAGTAGTGCAGCAGTTATGTGTTCTCCCTGCACTGGGGAGGTGCAGCAGTGATGTGTTCTCCCTGCACTGGCAGCTCTGCTCCCAAATGCAGACCACGTGTCCTGTGCATGCACGAGCTGCTTCCTGCTGCCCAGAGCTCCAGGTTTGTTCTCAGCTTGCTCTGGAACTTTTAATAATTGTGAAAATAAAGGGAGGGTCTGCTTGTATTGTTTATAGTAGGAAAGAACAGTTCAAGATTTCATCTGCTGCTGTTCAGATCCTTTGCTATTTTTGGTATTTGACCTCTGCAGAGAAGATTGCCAGAACTACAGGTCTTATTCATTTTTATTACGTGTTTCTACCCTCCTACTCATAAGTTACTCTTACGTTAGTGATTAAATCTTTGAGAAAGTGCCATTTTTCCACATTTTCCCCTGTATTTTTCAAAGGAAAATTTGTATTTCAGTATATTTTTGAGCTAACATTCCCTTTTGGAAAGGAGAACTATGCAACTTGGCAGCATCTTCTGTACACCACTCAAAGGGAAAGGGAAATAACTTATGATTTGCTGGTTTATCTTTTGAAAAATGTTCTGGATTGAAGAGGGCTGATGAGCCTGTTGGCTTGAACTGAAGCTGCAACGTTTAGAATGCTGCACAAACAGCACAGCAGTATGTGCTGGGACTGTGTTAAGTGTTTGGTTTGTGCAGATAGGTACTTGCTTTTAATTTTTCCACCATTGGAAAGGGCTGCCTTTGGCACAACTGTTTCTTTGAGTCTTGCTGTGTGGTTGTTTCCACACTCCACCAGTGAAAAACACATAACAAAGGCATCTGAAAATCCTGTCCTGCCTCTTTGGCATCACTTCCACTTCGTGCCTTCTATTCTAAACATCGAGTTTATTTCTTTTTTAAAGGAGCCTTGTAGGATGCCCTGGAGGTCAAAATATTTTAGGTTATTTCAGAGAACAGTATTTATTCTGAGTTCTCAAGATGTAATGAGTTTTGAGTGTCCTTCCAGAAGCTTATTGTTTCTGGTAGTTGAGGTATCCAGGAGATGTGCTGGGGTTGCATGTAACTGTGTACTTAATTCATAGAACAGATCACCTGAGTGTAGTTCCAGCAGTCTAGGTATATTAACACAGAAGTTTCAGGTTTAATTTATAAAAGGTGGCTTTTCGTGGCTTGGAGGGTGCAGGTGTGGATGCAGCTGAAAGATTTAACTATTCCACATAAGGAATGGTGATCCCTAAGGATGGGGTTGCACCTTCAGCCAGGTGCTGGTGTGTCATCCCAGTGTCCTGGCACCTTGACGTCCCCTGGATTTTGTCAGGGTTGAGACTTTGAATCCAGACTGTGGGTGACTTTGCTGGAGAAAGTGAAACCCCTGAATTTAATGAACTACCTCACATTCTGAGCAGGGGAGGATCCATGGGGAAAGAAGAGCTTTTGGCAGTGCCCTCTGTGATTTTTTCTGAGACTGGAGCAGTCCAAGAGCAAGCTGTTGGTACAAGTCTTTGTGACAGAGAGTTTGTCATACAAACATGAGCCGTTCTCCTCTCTGATCATCACAACTGGCTGTTGTGCTCTGTCCAAAACGTTTCAAAGACTGGTTTTGCCAAAGGATTCTTTGGAAAACAGATACCTCTGTTGTTCAGCTTAAGGAACTAAAAGTGCTTCAGTGCAGAGGACCATGTGCTTTGTAGGTGGCTGCAGTCCAGTGCTTAGTTATCTTCTATTGTGTTTGGAATACCATTGTTTCCTATTTGTCTCATAAATTTAACACAGATCCTATTCCTGCCATTTAAACTTTCCCATCAAAATACAACAGTGACTTCCCCTTCTGAAAAGGAAGGGCTGGCAGCTACACCCTGAAGTTTGAGCATGAATTGTTTATATAACCTTCAATCACAATTTCATAATAGTCTGAAGACTTTCTTATTAAAGCAGACATTTTACTGAGTTTTTAGCAAAAACCTGGCTGCCATTGAACACAACTTTAAGTCTTAGTTGTTGCAGTGGAAATAGAATTGAAAACGGAACCCTTCACCTTCCTGATGGTAGAAATTGCACTTCTGTCTGAAAACATGAACAGCATTTTCTGGTATTTCAGAATAGCTGTACTTAAGTAATTCTGGGCAAAAACTTATGAGTTGTGTTGAGCTAATTTTATTTCCCAGAAAATATTATTAAAACTGAATGAAGCTCCTTTTGCAGACTCTGGCTTTTTACAAGTTCTGGGTATTTGTAGAGTTCCCTCGCCTTCCCCAGCAGTAAAAGCTCTGACATGAGTGCTGTAGAAACTGCTTATTGAAAGATACTCTCTATCATAGTCAGTAATATTTAAACAACTGCAGCTTGCCTTCCAAATGGATGACATTTGTCAGGAGCATGTCTGTTTGAGTTTACTTGGCCTTTTGAGTAGACAAAGTCTGAATATTTAGAGCTTAAAATTCAGGTCAGCTTGGAAAACTATATTTTTCTTACAAGAAATTTACAGAAAGAACCAGATTTTTTTAGTAACCATAGCAGTGCAGGAGAGCTGGTTTACAAAAACTCCTTTCTCCACCCTCAAGCATGTGTGTTTGAAACTCTATTTAAATAGAAGCTTCCATTGTAATCCTTCAGTAAATTCAATTAAGCAGTTTTCCTAATTAATAATGTTTAAAATATTTTATTTCTTCAGTTTATATTGTTAATTTGCATGGATGTTTAACAGTTTTGTGTTTAAGCAGCATAGCAAACAGCGTTTGAGAACAGTTGGCTTTATGTAATAGCTCTAGTAAAAGCTGGTTTCATTTGAGGACATACCCAGAAAAGTAAGTAAGGAACAAGTTCTGTGGGTAGGTTGTACACAGGGTAATGCCAGAAAACATGTTGAACCTCTTTGCTTCAGAGGGGAAAGGAGTTTCCACAGGATGTCTGCATTTTATGGCAAAAATGACTGGTAGATGTGCTCTGAAAGGTTGCTTTGATGTAGAAGATTAACCTGGGGACCTCATTGTCAGGATATTACTGAGGCAAATCGCTTAGTGAGATTATTTGTGACTTGGGAATTAAGTTTTTATGTGTGCCTGCTTAAGCTGTTTTTTAAGAATTTACTGGTTTGTCACATGGTGTTGTGAATATTTGTGTACACCAAACCAGAGGAGGGAAAGCAAACCCCTGAAACCACACACAATGCCAAGAAGAAAAAAAAAAAAACCAGAATGCAGCTTTGTCATAGCAACTTTTCCTTTGTTTTTGGTCTCTCATGGGCAATTAAAATAATTACAACTAAAGCAAGTAATACATGGAAACTTGCACATTCCACCCCTAAAAATCCAGCCTGGAGAATTTGCAGAAAAATCGATGATAGAACAGCTGGGAAGGCATGAGAATATTTTCTCACATTCTGTGTCTGCCTGATTTTTATTCCATTTCTCTTTGGTTTTTTTTTTTTTAAAGGCTCATTTCATGCATATGGTAACTGGGATTGGCTGCTGGTCCAGACCTTAAGGAAATACCAATACCAGTGAGAAATCACTGGAGTATTGACCCCTTAAAACCTGCTGTGATTCCCTCAGTGTTTGGGTTTTGATTCTTTTTAAACACAGAATAGTGGTCTCATTGAACCTGTGTTTTTGACAGAAGTGGATGACTGTAATAACATACCTACATTTTCCTTTAAAAAACGGTTGTAGTTTGTGAACCACTAAAACCATTGCAAATATCTCTTGAAAATGTAAATGCTGCTGTGCTTTCCCTGACTCTGAATTGATGGAGTCTTTACTGCAATTACAGAATAGAATTTTCTGTTGTGTTATAGAAAGGAAAACTATGCTTTTCCTTTTTTTTTAGGGCATATTTTAGAAGTGAATCTGTGAGAGAATCCAAGAGAATTTTGTTTAATTTTGGTTTTGCTGGGTAAAGTTTGGATTTGTGTGCATTGCTGAAATAGTTTGGGTTTCTAGGAGGGTTCAGTAGTGCCAGAGAGTAATTGCCTCTGAAGGGAAGATTTTTATCAGCTGCACTAAAAGCTGGTGTTCTGTGGTTTTACAGGAGGCTCAGAAAACGCTGAGGTGCTTAACTGCAGTGAATTCCACAGGTCACGTAGCCTTTTTAGGTGGTCCCTGATACGCTGGCAGGTGTTTCTGTGTGTCATTGGGCACCTAAATACCTGTAAAATTACCTCACCGGGCCATTTCAGGCTGTAGTGCTGTGTAATTTTGGTCTTCTCTGCCTCCCCGTGCACGTCCCTTAGCACAGAAGTTCACTTAAGAAGTCTCCTGCAGTTGTACTGATGCAGCTGTTTGTGGGCTGTGCTTCCTAGAACAAAACTTCCTCAGGTAGAGGGGGTGACTTCATTTTGTTTCCACATGTGGAGAACATCACGTTACTTTATAAAAATAATAAAGCAAATTTAGCTAAGTGACTTTCCCAGGATTCCCAGATAGACTGTTTAAATCTGTTAAGGGGATTATCTGGTGCAGTGCTTACAGACATGAGAGACTGAACTCCTTGAATCAGGGAGCCCTTTCCTGTTCTGTGTTCCTGTGAATGAAGCTGTGCTGGGGAGGACATCGGGATAATTGAATTTTAGCTGCGTGCATCACCTCTGCACAAGATGCTTCCTCGTACGTGTTTTTAAAGCTAACCCCGTTGAAGAACGTTGTAATTAAAACTCTCCTTGGCTTTTATTTGTTGCAGGTTTCTGGCCAGGCTGGGGAGATGACGGCAGTGGAGAAGGTGGAGGAGCAGCTGGCGGCTCTGCGCATCGCCAGGCGCTGTGTGCCCAGCGAGGAGCCCGCCTACCTGCTGGACATCCACACCTCCACAGCTGCCCAGCCCGGCAGCAGCCGCTTCGTGGCAGTTTCCTGCTCCAATAAATCCATCAGGGTGTACGACAGGGAGACGCTGCGCTTCCTGCGGGAGTACGGCAGCCAGCCCGGGCTCCTCAGCGGGGTCAGGTTTGCCCACACGTGTGACAGCGTGCTGTTCTCAGCCTGCAGCCAGGGCACCCTGAGGTGCTGGGATGTTCGCTCAGCCACGCAGAAACCTGTGCAGGTGTTCAGTGGTTATCCTTCCAACGTCTTCATCAGCTTCGATGTCAGCTGCACTGACCTCATCGTTTGTGCCGGAACGGAGAAAGTTGAAAAGGACACATTTCTGGTGTTTTGGGATGCAAGAGGCATTACAGACTGTGCCAGTGCCACTAAAGAGCCCTTGGGAGTCTATTCTGAAAGTCACAACGATGACATAACCAAAATCTGTTTCCATCCTATCGAACCCAATTTGGTGGTGTCTGGGTCAACCGATGGCTTGGTGAATGTGTTTGACATCAACAAGGATAATGAAGATGATGCTTTGGTATCGACTTGCAATTCAGATTCATCAGTGAGTTCTCTTGGCTGGTCTGGGGAAAATTACAAGCAGGTCTATTGCATGACACACGATGAGGGGTTCTGCTGGTGGGACATGGCTCAGCTGGACACCGAAGAACCAATAACCCTGCTGCACGTTCGGGATGTCAGAGAGTCGGTCTGCACTGGAAAACAGGGCCTGCATTACCTGGTGGGTGGCTTGTACCACGAAAAGGCAGAGAAACTCTTCCTGATTGGGGGAACCTCCACAGGAAACATCCACCTGATCAGCTGTGGCACCGATGGCCTGAGCCTGCTGGGGACCCTGTGTGGGGGACACTCGGCCACCGTCCGCTCCTTCTGCTGGAGCCCCGCGGATGAGTCTCTGCTGACGGGTGGGGAGGATGCTCAGCTGTTGCTATGGAAACCCGGGGCTGTGGAAAGGTCCCTCACAAAGAAAGCATCTCTGAAGATCTCTTCTTCCGTGCAGAACAGAGTGAGAGTTCACAACACCTCCCTCAAAAGCAGGAAAAAGTGAACTGCCTAAAGTGGGAATCTCTGCTGTGCAGAGCTTTCATGGTGTTTAATCTCCCTAGGCAATACTTGGCCGTGTTTTATTTGGAGGCTTTCTCTGGAAAGAACCGTGGTGCTTGAATTCCCCCTGGGAATGTATTTCAGTCATCAGAAGAATGCCTTTTATTTTTTTTTAAGTTGCTAATATTAATCAGAAAAGAGTAAATGTTTGCTCCTGAGTTCTTGAACAACGGATGTTAACTCATATTATATAAAACTTTTTCTGTGGTTGTTTAATGTCTCAGACAATGTCTTAAATGTGTAATACAGGCCTATGGCTTGCATAGTTTGTTACCTTCCCAATGATATTCCCTGGGCACATTTTAAAGCTTCTGTATTCCATGCTGTATTCTGTTTTCTTCACAGAAAACTTAATGAAATTGCTCAATTTAGTAAAAGATTTTATGTCACATCTTAATGCCTGAAGGAATTACTTCTTGATGAAACAGAAAATAAGTAGTTTTGCACTGTCACATCACTGGTTTAGAACAAGCTCATAAAGAAGCAGCTGATAGAGCCATCTCTTTCATAACAGATATGAATGTATTCAACCATACAGCAGCTAATTTGTATGAGTATGAGAACTGTTAAACTGGCATTATTTCCTGCATGAAAATACCCAAGAATTTTGCAAGCAGCTTCATTCTCTCCTACTAAGTGCACCTGGAAGACTGGGGAGATCTTTGGTGGGTTGGAGAAATTGATGGGTGTAATTATACCAGTGGTGCTTAAAATCCCAAACCCTGACTTGAAAGAAGCTGGTATCACATGCTAGGTGGGGATGCTGAAACCCAAAAATGAGCACTGCCTTCAGAGACTCTAGTTATGGAGGAACAGACTGATACGAGGAGACTTTAACAAAACCTTTTAGAGGTTGGCTTGATCCTTTAAGAAACGTTTTTCTCTGCAGAGGTTTATGCTTGGACATCTCCCCAGGAGAGCTTTGTTTTATTATTCCACCAAATACCCACTGAGTGCTGCAAAACCAGCTCTGTACTTGTCAAATGGGTGAGACTTCATGCTTATTCTGCTTTGCTGGCAGACTCCAGCCTGTGCTCCTGGCTCTGCACACACAGTCACCCCCAGCCTTCCCAGGACCACTGCAGGCAAATGGTGTTGGTATTTAGGCTGTAGTTACACATGTGCACTGCAACTGAAACCAGCACCAGAGTATTTAAGCATTGCTCTGTTATACATTAGCTGGCAAAGGATTTAAGAGGGGTTGGGTTATTTTCTTTTTCCCTTGAGAGTGGATAGGTAATTCTTTCAGAGCAAGTCCTGAACATCGGGTTTAGAGGATTATCCTGGAGTTTCAAAACAGTTTCTGAGGTACAGAACATACTTTAGTGTGTGGTTACAGCTGTGCTGAAGATGCCTGAATCATCTCTGGAATTGAATCCTTTTCAGCCACAAGTATCGAGTTTCCACACGATGTTTCACAAGCTGTTAATACCCTTTAGCCACAACTGTGAATCCATTGTTGGTTTGGGTTTGCCTGTTGGTGATAAGTAAGACGATTCACTTGGTTTTGTTACTGCTGGTTATTTAAAAGTGCAGCTTCAATTTGAAAATCAACAGCTCTCTCAATTTTTTTTTGTCACTTGTGTTAAATTCATGTTGTCCCCAACATCCTTATCTGTTGCTTTCCAGATTACGTTGTGCTATTTTGAGATGAGGTGGGCAGTGAGTGTCAGGTCTATGATGCACCTGGATCATGTGCCCTCTCAAGATTTATTATCCCAGGTCACTGTTTTTTGCCTGTTGTGTAACTGAGTGGACCAAGAGCTTCAGACTCTGAATTCACTGTAAAGCCCTCATGGGCCTGACTTGGTTCAGTGCCAAATTGAGGGTGGAGGACTGAAGGATGATTCTGAGACCTATTTCATTTCAGGTACAGTGTATAACTTGCTTTTTAGATGTTTATCCACTCTTTTCCTGGTATCTTGACACATTCATTGGAGTAAAGTCGTTGGGTCTGTCTCATGCTTGATTTCTTGAAGCCAGGTTTGTGTGCACGTAGAGAAATTCACTGAAAGGGAGCTTGTGGTTGCCTCCACTTGCTTTCAAGTGTCTGCTGAGTGAAATTCCAGTGTGCTCTGCCAGCTGCTTCTGAATTAAAGCAGCAGAGGTGGGAGTTCTGGGACTGAAGAGTTTGCAGTATGCAACCTGTGCCTCTTGGCTTGTTTCTGGATTAGGTGGCTATTGATTTGTTCTGTATCAGTCACAGTTGAAGCCATGATTTTTTCTGGGAAGCTGACTTCTCCCTTTTACGTGCATAACAGAAATAGCAGCAGAAGGGGAAAAAATGTGTGTCTGTATCTTAAAATTCTGCAAAGGCACAGCAGCTGTCACGAGAGTGAGCCTTGTGTTGCCTCTGAAAATACTCAAACTCAATTTTGTTGTTTCTCTTTTTATTTTGTGTTGACTTAATTTCAGGTTAATACCCATAAAATAAACAAAAATAAAATAAATAGATGGAAACCACAAATAAAAAAATAGATGGAAACCACATGTGAACAAGTAATTAGCACTGCTTGCTTCTGTAAGCTGCAGACACTATTTCATAGACCACAGAGCTCAGGCAGAATCCATGTATGATCACATAAATAATAATAGATTTGAAATCAGGTTAACTTGTCCAACAGTATTTAATCTCTTAGGTTAATTTTGATATCTCCAAGTTGGCTTCAGCATTGGTAAGAAACTGAATCATGGAGTCACAGAATGGTTTGGGTTGGAAGGGACCTTTAAAGGCCATTTAGTCCAACTCCCCTGCAAGGAGAAGGGACATCTTCAATTCAGCCAGATTGCTCAGAGTCCCATCCAAGCTGACCTTGAATGTTTCCAGGGATGGGGCACCCACCACCTCCCTGGGCAACCTGTGCCAGTGTTTGACCACCCTCATTGTAAAAAAAGTCTTCCTTATGTATAATCTGAATCTACCTCTCAGTTCAAAACCTTTACCCCTTGTCTCATCCCAGCAGGGTCTGCTAAAACATTTGTCCCCATCTTTTCCATAGGCCCCCTTCAGGTATTGAAGGATTGCAATAAGGTCTGTCTAGAGCCTTCTCCAGGCTGCACAGCCCCAGCTCTCAGCCTGTGTTCACAGCAGAGGTGCTCCAGCCCTCTGAGCATCTCTGTGGCCTCCTTTGAACCATCTCTCCTGTGCTGGGTCCCAGAGCTGGATGCAGCCCTGCAGGTGGGCTCTCAGCAGAGGGGCAGAATGCCCTCCCTGGCCCTGCTGCCCACGCTGCTGGGGATGCAGCCCAGGATGGGATTTGCTTTCTGGGCTGCAAGCACACACTGCCAGCTCCTGGCCAGCCTCTCCAGCAGCAGCAGCAGCAGCAGCACTGAGTCCTGCTTGGCAGGGCTGCTCTAGATCCCTTCATCCCCAGCCTGGATTGATACTGAGTGCTGCCCTGACCCAGGTGCAGCACCAGCACTTGGTCTTGTTCAGCCTCATGAGATTCCTGTGGTCCTGCTACTTAAGCTTGCACAGGTCCCTCTGGATGGCATCTCATCCTTCAGGAGTGTCAACAGCACCACTGGGCTTGGTGTCATCTGCTGATTTGCTGAGGCTGCACTCGATCCCACTGTCTGTGCCATTAAATAAGCTGTGCTGGTACAGACCCCTGAGGGACCCCCTGACCTCTGTCTGCATTGACCATTACCCTCTGGATGTGACCATCCAGCCAATTCCTCATCCACCCAACAGTCCATCAGCAAATCCATCTCTCTCCAGTTCAGAAGGATGCAGTAGGGGACTGTGTCAAAGGCCTTGCAGGAGTCCAGATCTGACCTTTATAAAACTTACATAATTGAAGCTGTGTGCAAGTAGCTTTCGGAAATCATCACTGTGAGAATTGTTTAACCCCAGGGGAAGCTTTAATTCCGGAAGCAGTATCAGTTTTTTTCCAGTAAATGAAAAGCAGAAATCCAGATAGACTACTTAATGCAAAAAACAGTGTCCATTTTTATTCAGACTTTACAGTAAACCTCCTGTATGATGTATCTGAGCAGCAGATTATCCTGCTGTAAACACATGAAAATTAACTTGCATTTGGCATGTCGTGACATGTACTCTTTGTTTCTTTCTCTTGTCTCTGTAATTAAAGTGCAATACTTGCAGGCTCACCACTGTTTTTCAAGTAAAAGACGTTCAGGATGACATCCCATAGTCTGTGGATTGCTTCATCAATTACTTGAGTGTAGGATTTTAGCCATGCTTTGGGGTTGAAGTGGAGATTATTTGACAAATCTAAAGTTGTGAATTAATTTCTGGGTGGAATGTATTTAGCCAGTTGCCAGACATAAGCTGTTCTGTGGTCAGACTGTATATGGCACGTGTCCTATGTAGTCCAACTGCATATCTACATTCAAATATCCCTTAGCAGAGAAGCTGATACAGTAAAAGGTTTTAAAGACCTGAAGTGCAAGCTTTATGCTGTTCCAAATGACAGCTTTCTCTTGGCTCCTGCGGTGCTGTGGCTCTGTAGGTTGGAGTCTTGTGTGAAGCATGCATTTTGTCATGGGAAGTGCTGACTCGGCCCCTGCACACTCCTGGAGCTGCATCTTGTGTTTTACAGGATGCTGGACTGGTTGGGGTTGGAAGGGACCTCTGGAGATCATCTGGTCCAACCCCCTGCTCGAGCAGGTTCACCTAGAGCAGGTTCCACAGGATTGTGTTCAGGCAAGGTTTGAATATCTCCAAGAAACTCCCCAGCCTCTCTGGGTAGCCCTTCCAGTGCTCTGCCACCCTCACAATAAAAAAGTTTTTCTTCATATTCAGATAGAACTTCCTGTGCATCACTTTCTGCCCATTGCCCCTTGTCCTGTCACTGAAAAGAGCCTGGTCCCATCTTCTTGGTACTCACCCTTAAATATTTGTGTTCTGGGAGAGGCTCCCTTCTGTCAGGAGGGGTTGGGTATGGATGCACTTAATTGCACTGTCAGTGCATCAGCAAGGCTTTTGTACTCCTGGAAGAACTGACACACTTGCCCATCTCCAAGAGATCGTCTGTATTTGCCATGGTTAATTCGGAATTTTTTCTCTTCACCCCTTCAAAATGGTCTTCTGTTGTTTGGCTTCTTGGTCTCTTTTTGGATGGGGTAGTGGCAAGTTGTGTTGGCGCCTGCTTTTCTGAAGAGATGAGTCCTGTTCCTTTCCTCTGGGAGCTCTGCTCTGTGCTTGCTGGACTCTCCACACCAAATGGGGAGTGGGAAGCAGAGGGAGGGAAGAAAAAGGGGAGGTTGGCCCCAGCTGACCCTCTGACAGGGCATCTCTCCAGGGAAGCTCCTTGATAAGGAGCTGGACCCTCTACCTTTTGAAATACATGTAAGAGCTTATTCTTGAGCTTGATGTAAGCAGGATAGGACCTCAAATAAATTATGCAAGACATAAACACCCTTTAAGCATAAAAGCCAGTTCCAGTTTGTCTGTGAGATGAGGTTTGTCTGTGAGATTGTCTGTGTGATTTGGCAGTGAAGCGTGTGAGAGGCAGGAGGTGTTCACTCGCCAGTGCTGGGTGTTCTTTACTTCCAGGAGCAGTGAGCAGAGCCACTGGTTGAGCCACTCTTGTTCTCCCTGCTCTGCAGGAACCAATGGATTTTGGAATTCCAAGTACCATGAAAAAACAGGAGGGCAGGGGTTGGTGTGGAGATGACAGCTAAAGGCAGCAATTCAGTCTGTGAACTTGCTGCTGTTGGGGTGATACAAAGCTCCCTGCTTCCTTGTCAGAGTTGTTTGCTGACAACCTGTCAACCAATTCTGAGGATCTTTGATAACTTCTTGTTTTTTGTTTCCTTCTTCAGCACCAGTTTGTGACCTGTGTACGTTGGCTAAGGGGAGAGGGGTTACCTGCAGTTAGTGCCACTGCAGGCGTGGCCTCAGCTTCCTCACAGGGTGTTCTGTCCTGCTGGGATTTCTACACCTGTGTTTCTTCCAGCCTTCCTCCTCATGCCTTTGGATACTTTGAAATCTATATTTTGAAAGTTATCTGCTTTTCTGGAAATAGAATGTCAGAAAATACTATTCTGTATACTCTTCCTGCAATCTTGGCACCAATATTTTAAAGGGAATGGATTACATTTTCAATAGCAATTTCAGTCCTACTCTCTCGTGCTCTGACTAAAGATTTGATGGAGCTCCAATCCCATAACGGTGGTCCTTGAGGAGCCTGTGGCTGCAGGAACTCAGAACTGGCAGTGAGAAATGCTGGGAGGAGTTCAGGAGAGCTCTCAATGGTGATTTAAAATGATCATTTGGAGAAGTGTCCTTAAAGTGGGGAAAAAAGAAGGTTCAATAACTCAAAATACACAGTAGGGCACTGAAGGACTGTTGCATCCCAGGTAATATATTTGATATTACTGATTTGGAGAGTATATATTAGATAAAAGCTGAAGCAGTTTTAGAGACTGGGAGTCCAGTTTTCTGGATGTTTTTAATACAGGAATTCTTGATTTTTAAAGGAATTGAATACCTGTAAGTACAATGTATGCAGCCCTCACTACTTTAGGTCCAGATTAAAATAAATTGAATACACACAGAGCAAGCCAAAGAGCTGGAAGTGGCTCCCTTAACTTTTACTGGGACTTCTGGAGAGCATGACCCATAAACCAAGCACAGTGGTTCTGTGCTTTATGGATTGTGGATTTATGTGGATTTATGTCTTTGATTTCAGTAATGCAGATACATGAAAAATGAAGGCAGAAAGGTAGACTGATATGTTTTGAAGAAACTGAGGTTGACACGCTTTTCTGTTGGGAACTCTGACTGGTACATGTAGATCTCAAAGGTTCCTTTAAAAGTTTTTCACTCAGACATTTGGAGAATGCAGAGTGCAGTGTTTTTGAACAGTAATTGGGGCATCATTTGAAGAAGGAAGGCTCAGAGCTTCACTCTAGCAATGATCTGGGTGAACTTACTTCAGTTTAGGACTGATACATGAGGGATCAGGATAAACAGAGGGATGTTCCTTGGATCGATTAGGATGATGGCTGTGCTTCACACCCCAAAAACCAAAGACTGTCTGAGGCCAGCACTGGACAACCTAGTGTTTATTAGAAAGGAATGAGCATTTTAGAAAACAATCTTGTTTTGGTAAATGAAGACACATAATGCTGTATGGGTCAGGAGGATACCTTGAGATAGCAACCCATCAACATGGCAGTAATAAAGATCTTGTGTGGCTTTCTAGATGTGTGTGGTATTAAAGCTACAGGTAGATTAAATCATTGTTAGAATTAATTCTTATAGCTGGGTTGAATTTATGGAGTCCTAACTGTTGCAAACAGGAGAAAGTATGAAGGCAATTCAGCAATGCAGTAATAGGAGCACACAGGCATCCCACCACATGCCAAGGAATGAATAGTGGTGCTTTGTTAAAACATTTTGGCTAAAATAAGCCCAAATCCTTATTTATTCTTAATAGTGTTATTATTTTAACATTTCTGTTGTGGTTTGTTGCCAGGATGCCTAGACAGTGAGTGAGCTGTAACTCTGTTGTTCCGAGCGAGCTCAGGGCCGTGTGCAGGGAGTGAGAGCTGCTCTTCCCTCTCTTGTCCCCACCTGCCAGCCAGGACACTCCTGTCTCCCAGGTTTCACCTTGCCTTTGTTTCAGATGTTCTAAGTCAGCAGGTTTATTCTATTTCATAGAAAAATTTGCTCCCATTTATTTTCTAAACTGTTAGAATGCCCCAGGACTGCATTTAAACGAGACATAGCTGAAGTATTTGTGGTTTCTTACAGGGGTGTGTATTAGACCCATTTGCTGATTTATTATTAGACACATTTAATACATTTACTAGCATGGCAAAATTAGCAAGTGGAGAATTACCTATTTATGCATTAATACAGCAATTTTAACTGCTTTGTCAATACTCTTTAAATGCACATACACACAAAAATTCCTGAGACTTGATTATAGTTGACAATTTCTGTAGGTGGGGGTGTTTTTAGAGAGTTTGGTTGGTGTAACAATTCCTAAAAGCTCCATAGTCTCTTGTAAATGAAGAGCCAGTGTTTTCCAGATGGCTCTATAAATACATTTGGTAGATGCAGAAATAAGTGAAGGTATTTCAAGAGCTCCAGGCGTGTTTTTGCACATAGTGCTATGGTGAGCTAATAGAGGAAATGAACTTCCTTTTGTTTGCAAAGTACAAAACCCCTCCAGTTCTTAACGTTTTTTCCACCCCGCTGGGCGAGTTCAGCCACGGCACAGCTTTTCCTGGTGTGGATCCTGGGTTCCTACCTGTACCACCCTCAGGAGCTCGGGGGGGAAAGGCCACAGGGAGCTCTACACAGCTCACCTGGGTGCAAACCAGAGCATCCTGCTGGGTCAGAACCCAAGCTCTAGGAGAATAAATCCTGCACGTGTGCCTGGCCTGGAGGAGCAAGAGCTGAGAGCAGTTGCTGCTGTGTTAGTGTCTTCCCATTCTTTTCCCTGTTTTTTTTTTTTTAGAGATGCTTTAACTTCCTGTGCAATCTGGTGCTGTCTTACTACAAAAAGAGAGTGTTACTGAACTGACACTTGAGACAGCAGAATCCAGGTAGCCAAGAAGGCCAAATGGCACCTGGTCTTTGTCAGGGCAGTGATTGTCCCCCTGTGCTGGGCACTGGTGAGGCCACACCTCAAACCCTGTGTCCAGTTCTGGCCCCTCACTGCAAGAAAGACACTGAGGGGCTGGAGTGAGTCTGGAGAAGGAAACTGAGCTGGTGGTGTTTAACCTGGAGAAAAGGAGGCTCAGGAGAGACATCACTCTCTACAGTCCCTGACAAGAGGGTGGAGCCAGGTGGGGATCAGGCTCTGCTCCCAGGGAACAAGGAACAGGATAAGAGGAAATGGCCTCAAACTGGACGAGAGGAGATTTAGATTGGATGTAAGAAAAAAATTCTTCACAGAAAAGGTTGTTAAGCATTGGAACAGGCTGTCCAGGGCAGTGGGGGAGTCACCATCCCTGGAGGGATTAAAAGGTGTAGATGTGGCACTTGGGGACATGGTTTAGTGGTGGCCTTGGCAGTGCTGAGTTGATGGTTGGACCCAATGATCTTAGAGCTCTCTTCTAGCCACAACGATTCTGTGGTTCTGTGATCTCTGAGAACCTCCTGTTCCCTGCCTTGCTCTTCTTGATCTCAGACAATTTCTGTTCTTTAGGCAAAGGTGAACTTGACAGTTACCAGGAAAATTCCAACTCCCTGGCTCACCACACAAGCACTGGGACAGCACCAAAGAAACAGGAAACATGCTGTTTTAAAATAAATATTTTTAATCCCAAACTCCAAGAATGTTACTAAGTGCTCCAAGAGCACTCTCTTGCTTGCTGACATTTTGGGCTGTGGAGCTTCATGCAGGATATTGAAAGAAGAGTGGGAAGTGCAGGGCATTGTGCTCACCTGCCCTGTTACCTGCTGGAATGTGCAGAGGGATCAGGGGAGAGCATCTGTCCTCAGATGGTGGTCTGAGAGGCACTTTGCTCCAGTTTTTGGAGCTTGGAATCACTTATGAATGCCAACAGCTATCAAAAAGGTTTTAATATGGTTGACATTAAAGCAACTGTGTTAAGTGGAATAGTCTAAATATATACTTGGAATAATAAACTATTGCTAATCTCCTGGAAGAAAATGGTCCTCTGTCACTCAAACAGTATTTTTCCCAGATTCTGGACAGGACTTAAGCTGTGTTCCCCCCCCCCCCCCATCTCCAATATAACTAAAATAAACCAGCTCATTTTTAAAGTTATGTTACATAGTTATTCTCAAGCAATGAAATTAAAACCTCTAAACTTTAGAATCCAAATGGAATCTAGGTTTCTAAAAGCACAGATTTTTTTTTAATATAAAAAAATACACATTTTGTTCCATCAAGAGGGTTTAATTACTATATATTTCACAAGCAGAATGGTCTTGAAACCAATTGATAAATACTGTATCAGCTTTTAGAAAACAGTACAAACCAGCATCTCTCTTTAGCTTCCTTAGGAATGCCTTCTCTGAGTGCCAGTAACTTTTTTCTGACGTGTTCCCACCTGCTTGTGGTGTTCATTGTGACCAGCAGGGCCCAGGGTTTTCCTGCACGGACAAACAGCTCCGTACACGCTGCCCGTGGTGTTTTGTGGATAAACAGTGGATTGTCCTACCAGAGAGCTTGTCCTTTGAGTGTCTCAAACAGGGAGTGGATGTTGTATTTTTTGTTTTAGAGAGGGAAAGTGAGGCAGAAACCTCCCCGGCTGCACGTAAGAAATCTGTGCCAGAGCTGATTAGAATCAAGAACTCCTGCCTCTCTTCAATTCCTCTGCTCCACAAGGCTGCTGCTCCTGCTTTGGCTTCTTGTGGAGTTTATAATGTCATCACCAGGGGTAATTTATTTTGTTAATTTAAAGATTTGAAGCTTGGGGTCCGGAACCCCAGAGGACAGAGGGACAAGGGGCACACAGCTGATGTACTGAGGGAATAAACCACTGAGGGAAAGGGAAAGAGATGAGAACAGCAGCAAGGCAAGTCAAGGTCATCAAACCAGAAACCCCCAACCTTTCCCCAGCCCCTTCCAATTTCTGTCAAGCTTTTGCAGACTAGGAGCAGGGAGGTGAATGAACACACGAACTTAAGGAATTCTTGAAAGAGAATGAAGCAATGGTTTCCTGAGAGCCCCTGGGGAGAGTGAGGAGGGGCAGCAGAGAGCAGGGAGAGAGCAGGAAAACGTTCATTTGGAAGTCAGACAAAGAGGTGATAAAACTGCTAGATGTGTATCAGGCAGGAGTAAGACAGGTGTAACCCGTGTGGCCTGTCCCGTGCTCCATCAGTGCTAAACTGCAAACTCACGGCTTCTGCAGGGATGGCCCGGGGCTCTGAGGCCCGGAGCCCTGTTCTCCTAAAGCAGAAAGCCTCAGAGAGCTTGTACGGCTCCAAGATGTGCTGGAGCTGCAGCGAGGCTCCTGCTGGTGTGAGGCTGCAGGTGACAGATGAGGATGAGCCTCCAAAAAACCCAGCGGGCAAATGTTTGGAGAGAGGAGGAAGAGTCAGGAGAGCTGTGCCCGAGACGTGCAGGAGGAGCTCGGGCAGTGTTTGGGAACCGGCTGAGCTGTCACCCGCGGTGTTTTATGATGATGCCCTGCAACGTGATCTCTGTTTACATTTTAATAGATCCATTTAGCAAACGCAGTGCTGGGATTGCTGCCAGCTCTGTTTTCCTTGCTAATGAGCGTGAGGGGAAGGGAAAACACAGGCAGGGAACCTCTGGTGCCAGTCCAGCAGGAGCCGGGCCTGGCGATGGGGCAGCGGGGCTGAAGTTTGTGCTTAGCCCCACTCCTCTCCCCTGAGCAAGGACTTTTACCAAGCTCTGCCCTCTGAAAAGTCCAGGCTGTGATCCTCCCTAGCCTCAAGATAAAGATTAATGGAGGCTTTTTACCATGGGTGGCACTAAAGCAACCTTTTGGTGCTTTCTTTTGTAATGTTTTGTCCTTAAAGAGCTGGATGGGAGAGCAAGAGCCGCGAGGCTGAGGGTGATATGGAAGAGATGGTGTGAGGTGAGAGACCATGGGGCACACAGGGGCTGTCGCCTTCTGTCCTCTGCTGCAGTGACTTGACTTGCCTGCTGTGTTCCCGTGTGCCTTTTAGAAATTGTGGGAACTCTTAGTGCCACACACACTTGGGATACAGCATGAAGTGTGTGCAGGAGCCCGTCTGTGCTTGCTGCCATTGTGCATTATGTAGGAAGAGATGATAAACCAAGTCTGTTTCATTTCACTTTAGTTTGAAAGACCCACGGATCTCTCCTGCAGCTCCGTTTGCTTACCAACACTTTAGCAGTGTTGTATTTACTGCCCTAAGGGCACTGACAATCTCTTTAAAATCATCATTCTTGGAAACCAGGACAGGTCTGAAATGGCTGTGAGTGTTCACAGCCTCCACCATGGGAAGGCTGAAGATGTTTTTTGTACTGTGCTGGGTCTGCCTGGGATGGAGTTAACTATGCCCACAGCAGCCCTCACAGGGCTGTGCTGTGTATTGGTAGCTGGGAAGGTGTTGATAAATAACACACAGGTGTTTTGGCTGCTGCTGCCCAGCACTCCACAGCATCAAGCTGCCTCTCCAGCATCCTCCCCTCACCAGGAACAAAGAACAAAGAACAAAGAACAACAAAGTTACAGGAGAAAATGCAGGTGGACAAAGATTTGGGAGAGGACACAGCCAGGACAGCTGACCCCAAATGACCAAAGGGATGTTTCAAACCATTTGATGCCTGGTCATCAATAAAAGCTGAGGCTGGAGAAAGAGGGAGGGCATTCCATCCTTACAGCTGCTCCATGCTGAAGCACTTCCCAGGAAGTGGCTGGACCCTGCCTGCTCGTGGGAAGTAGGGAATTGTTTTCCTTTGCTTCCATGCATAGCCTTTGCTTTTGCTTTATTTAACTACCTTTATCATGACCCATGAGGTTTTTTCCATTTTATTTCCCCTTGTCCCCATCCTGCTGAAGGAGGGGACTCACAGGGTGGCTTGGTGAGCACCTGGCTTCAGGCCACTAAAAGGAATTGTCCTTTCTCTAGGTGCTTTAACTCAAATACAGTATTTAATACAGCCTGTGTGCCACTGAGATCTATTTACATGTGAGAAACATCCAGACTTAAGCATGTTTAAAATTTCTTTTGCAACAGAAGCTTCTGTGAAGACATCGCAATTAGTAGTAAAATTAATTAACAGCCAAGAATATGAGTATCTAATCCTGCCACACATCTGTGAGAACTGCTGAATTCAGGTTTGGTGGGATGACTACCAGAGTGGGATGAATAAACTCATCAGTATTTTCCTTGCAGAGGTCATAATGTACGGGGGAAAAAAATCAACCCCCAAAAGTACAAGCCTGGCTCCAGGACCTCTCCTCCCCTAACCCTGCAGTCCTTCCCCTCTCCTGGGCTGGGAAACCACAGGAGAGAAGACAGAAGGTTTTAAGAGGCTGTTTATCCTGCTTGAAACAGCCTGTGAGCACTGCAGACTCTGATCTTCCGTTTGCATATAGGAATAAATTCATTAATGACAGTATTTATTACAGTAATCAACATATGACAGGATGAATGCCTGGGAGCCAAAATTGGACATAATTCCAATCAGAAATAAGGTACATTATAATGGCAGAGGTCAAAATTAACCATTCAGCAACTTGCCTACACCATACAAGACCACAGCACAGGAAATACTAAAATTAAGATTGGGTTTCCTTCACAAGAGATGACAACTCCTCATTTACTAAAGCATCACAAATATTTTCATACTCATACATACTTTCATATATTTCATATATGACTATATTTTCATATACATATACCATTTTCCTTTTTTTTTCCTCCTTGAAATAATTTCCCTGACAAAATGCAGAATGGATCTTTCAACTCTTTAGCTAGGAGTATTAATTTTCATTGAATTCTTCTCCCTGCTTTCCCTCCCAGTTACGAAATTGTCACTCTTGTCAATTCAGTTTAATAATTCTCTGAAAGGATCATGCCCTCCCTCTCGTAAATTCTTGGCTTTTTTCTATTTGTTTAGCTCAGGTGTATCATTTATCAGTTTTCAGGAAAAAGCTGCAGTAACTTAGTGCATCCTGGAACAAGGGAATGACCAGAAGCCACTAAAGGACAATATAGGGGACAGTTCTGTCACTCTTAGAATGATATCTAAATACCCTGAAGGTTTTTAACTGTGAAAGGACTGTTAAAGAACAACAAAGTTACAGGAGAAAATGATCATGGGGAAGAAAGAAAAGCAATAAGCAATTCACAGGAATAGGAGAACCAGGAGATGGGAGAAACTTGCCTGATAAATGGTGTATTGTGAGGCATTAAGTGGTTTTATAGTCTCACACATGTGTATTTGACCATGGTATTTTTGCCCCAATTTCCTCATAGGTTAAAAGCTGCAAAGAAATTGTTCTGGTTAAGCTGAAAAGAATGGAGAAATGGGTGGTGTTTCTAGAGGAGAGGCATTCTTCATTTACTGGGAAGGTTTGAGACTTCTGCTTGCAACATGATTGGCCCTGGTTCATCTCTCTTGTTTATATTTTGAATTTTCAAGTCACATACTGAATTATGCCAAGTGACAGAAGAGAAAATGTCTGTGTGGAGCAGAGTCATGCCCCCACAAGGAATTGGCTTCCTTGGCACATCAGTGTTTTCAGGCACTGGTGACCCTCTGAGTGAGAAATGGAAAGAGGAATGATGAGCCAGACTTCCAGACAGGCACGCACAATTAAACACATTTCAATGTGCCTTATTTGTGCTCGTAGGGAGTTACTTGTATTTCTCTTCTGAATAGCTTGAGCCTACTGTTACCTCCTTTAATACCACTCAGGGTCACCACCCTCTTCAAGGGCCTGATGTGTGGACCTTGCTGTCCTCTGTGGCAGTGCTGCAGCCCCTGAGTGGGCAGAGGAGATTTTGGGCAGTGTAAGGCACCCACAGCAGTTACAGGGGGGAAAACCCCGAGCTGGATGTGGGATATACATCAGGTGTGGGATCTGTGTACCAGTATGGAGCAGGAAGGTGGGAGGCTCAGTGTTTACCAAAGGCTTCTGGCCGAGTGTGTTTCAGGCTGTGACTCTGATCAGGATTTTCACAGGAAGCTCCTCTCCCACTTCAAATTTGCAAGGCTGTGCACACGGCCCTTTGCTTCTGATTATAGCAAACATCAATAGAAATGGAATCAACAGAATGGTTTGGGTTGGAAAGGACCTGAAATCACCTCGTTCCAACCCCCTGCCATGGGCAGAGACACCTTCCACCAGACCAGGTTGCTCCAAGCTCCATCCAACCTGGCCTGGAACACTTCCAGAGGTGGGGCAGCCACAGCTTCTCTGTGCAACCTGTGCCAGGGCCTCATCACCCTGACACTAAAGGGTTTTTTTTACTAATATCCAGTCTAAACCTACTCTCTTTCATTTTGTAGCCACTCCCCCTTGCCCTGTCACTCCTTGTGAAAAGCTCTTGTAAAAAGTCCCTCTCCATCTTCCTTATAGGCCCCTTCAGGTACTTACACCTGATTCCAGCTCTCTTGTTGAGGAATAAGTGATTTTGATGCCTCGTTTGACCACGAGGTCATTCATGACAATTTTATTCAAGCCCACTTGTGCCAGAAATATAAATTTTTGTAGAGGTGGAAAAGTATTAAGACAAATTTCTTCACTCAAAGGGTTGACAGCCATTGGAACAGGCTGCCCAGGGAAGTGGTGGAGTCACCAGCCCTGGAAGTGTTCAAATAACATGTAGATGTGGCACTTGGGGACATGGTTTAGTGGTGGGCTTGGCAGTGCTGGATCAGTGGTTGGAATCAATGATCTTAGAGGGCTTTTCCAACCAAAATGACTCTATGACTTCATCTCACTTTGCATTGTTTATACTGTTGTCCCTCTTCACAGATGCAAAACCATGTGGCTCACTGCAGCAGGCAAAATGGTTCACAGATGCTTTTGCTGAGTTTGGAAAACTCAGTGGAAAAGCCCAAGAGTCACTGCTGTGGTGAAAAACTGTAAGAAAAAGGACTAGATACAGCTTTGTGGTTCATACTTTATTTACAAACACCTTTGAGTGGGTCAGTACAACAAGTTGTAAATCTTTCTCCTTGATTCAAGAACCAAAACAAGCGCAGAAATATTGCAATTTGCAAAATATACTAAATTATTGACAGAGTTCCACAGCTGCAGGTTATCCACCTGATTTCAGTGCCCATCCTTCTGTGGCCGGGATAAATAATAATAAAATAAAGCAAATGGAAACTCCTCTCTGTATAAAGGGAACTGTTGATAGGTTGCTTTTTTCTGTAATATTGATTTTTCGGAGCACAGCCTTTAGTAAAAAAAAAAAAGCCATCTCAAGAAAGTCTTTGGCTGCCTATCCCAGTCAATGACACTTAGTCCCATTAGTGGGAAAAAAAGTCATAACCATCTAGGGAGAGTCTCTTCAAGTACAGAAGCAGCTGTTGGAAGACAGGATCAACAATCTCATCTCTTACTCCAACTAGTCGGAGGTTTTGACCAACAGTGTGCTGGGATTAACAACATTTAAAAAAAAACCCTAATGAATTGTAAAGGAAATTGGAAGTGTGAATAACTTTGATTTAGGAAATAATGAAAACTGTTTTGGACAGTGACTGGCCTGGTCAATCCTTAATGGAAATATGCACTCCAGATCCACTGGGAGCTTTCTACATTGGTGTGATGGAGGAAAATATCCCATGATATACATGAATTGTGTATTGGGTTTGCATGACCAGAGAGGTTCTGGATGATGAAGGATAGTTAATGCTAGCCTAGCTTGCACAGAGACATTTTTATAATCAGTATATTTGGAGGAGAAGCATCAGAAATTTTGTAATTATTTAGAATTACTTCCCGGATTTGATAATCTTGGAGGTATTTTCCAGCCCTAATGATTCTATGATTCTAAACAAATGGCATCATTTTTAGGGCCTCTGAATGCAACAGAACAGATGTGTAGCCCATTGAAGATCATCCATGCAAAGAAATCAGTGCACAAGTTGTAGAAGAATGCAGGTGTTCTTTCAAAAGCCTTCTTTGATGCTAAATACTCCAACATGAGATGGAAAGTGGGCACAAATGGAAAGTGGGCACAAATGGCTGAGACCGAGCCGGTTGCTCAGTGGAGAAAAGTTTTAAGCAAGAAAAGATGAAACCCCCTCCCAAACTGCCCTTTCCTCAGGACACAACATTCTCAACAGACCCAGTAGAGGCTATTTGCCTGGACTTGCAGCCCAAATAATTCCTTTGTTGCCTCCTTCTGGGAGGAAAAATGAGTGGGAATGGGTCCCTGAACACACCACACACGAGCAGGGTCAAGTTTCAAGCTGAGAAAAGCTGCCCAGAGAAGTTGTGGATGCCCCACCCCTGGGGTTGGATGATCCTTGGAGCAACCTGGTCTACTGAAAGGTGCCCCTGTCCACAGCATGGGGTGGAATAAGATGATCTTTGAGATGATCTCTTCCAGCCCAAACCATTCCACGATTCTGTGATTCCTGCTAATTCACCTGGCCACTGAAGTGCCCCTGATCCCAGACCTGGGGCTAAGCACAGGCATGTCAGGGTACTGCTGCTGCAGGGAACCAGGGTGAGGACATTTGTCTGTGTCCCCTGAGTGTTACCTGAGGCAGAGAAAATACACATCACCTCCTGCAGATCCTGCCAGGATCCTGAGCAGGGATTGGCTCTGAGCATCAAGGAAACCCAGTCATTCCAAAAAACACCATTTATCTCCACAAGATACTTAATCACAGAGCGAAAAAATAAATATACACAGATTCTAACAAATACACAAAGGACTTTCAGGCTTGGTGTTAAAAGACTTGCACGTGGAAGCTTTTACTAGTCCACCTGCAACTTTGGCTGGCTCAGCCCTGCTGTACATCCATCCCAAAAAGCAAGAGGGGCTGAGCTATGGAGAGTCACCACTGTAGGACTGATTTGGGCTAAACCACTTTGTGGCTGGATCCACGTTCCCACCTTCTGGAAGTATACTGGGTTTGGATTCCAGAAATAAGTCTGCTGCATGGGAAATGTGATCCATCCTATTGCTCACAGTTTGCCGAAGCAGCAGCCATCTGCTGGGGTTTAGAGAAGGCTGAGGAACACAGGATGTTTGCTTTCATTCAGATGTGCTGTGGATGTGCCTCGTGTGAGCAGACTTGTCACAGCCCTAATGAAACAACTGGGACATCACACTCGAGAGGAAAGCTTACCTTATGGGGTAAAATTAAACCTGAGCAAGATAGAAAGCACTACAAATACACATGTACACATGCATATACATAATCATTTAAGTAAAGGTCAGCAGAAAACAGGCCAGACAGAAATTCCAAGCAAATGCAGCACTAACTTTGAGACTGAATTAAATGCTTTCCGAGGTGTTTTTATGGAAACCACTCCCAAGAGAAAAAAAATCTACAAAAGGTAAGATAAGGAACGGTCCAGTTGCAAAATAAACCTACATGGCAAAAATTACAAGATGAGATTAATTCAGATAAAGTCTCCCACGGGGGATTTGGGATTACTGACAGAACTGAAACGTGGGTGTGGATTCACAGCTCGAATCCAAGACTTCCGAAGAGAGACAGAGGCATTCCCTTATCACTGGCAGTGATCACAGTAGGAGACTCAGAGGGAGCTGGGCTCAGGTGTCTGCAGCTGCAGGAAAATGTCACCCACAAGGAGGGTAACTCCATGCTGCTGTGAACGTTAGCCACAAAGGGGAAACATTCCCACGGGAGCGCAGAGGATGCAAGCAGCATTCTGCAAATGCAGGAGGAGAACAAATCCAAGGAATAACCAAAGATGCAGATGGAGGTGCTGGCAAACAGCATGAGCAGCAGCTAAGGTTGTTCTTGCCAACAAGGGAAAAAGTTAAGTGTAGTAAATCAAATAAAATTAAACATGCAGCAACAATGGATGCCCCACTTTTCTCTGCAAATGTCTTCTACCCTTTTTTCCCCAGGAGGTAATGAGGGTTTTTTGTAAATCTTTGTAGAAAGCAGACAACCTTGCTTGTATTTCTGTCTAATGGCTTGAATAAGTGGAGAATATTTCAGGTGGCAAATATTTTTGCAACTAAAATAAAATAAAAAATTCTGCATATGGCATTGAGGTTGAAATATCCTGTAGATGATCACCAGCAGGACTAACACTACTGGTATTTTTTGTGAAGAAACCATTTGAATGGGATGATTTGATACAGTGCCCTGTATCAAAGCTTTGGTGAGTATATTTGTCAGAATTCTGTCAATTTATCAAAAGCAAAGCAGTGAGGGAATGGGGGACAAGTTAAATTGCTTACACAGATGTATCAAACCAGTTTGCTGAGTTGCAATGCTATCAGGAATTCTGAAAAAAGTCTCCAAAGTGTATTCCCTGTTGTGTATCAGAATGGTAGTGTGTAACTTCCTGTAACATCCCAAAGAAAAATTGCTGGATCACACTGGGAGAAGGCCTGAGGTGGCTTTCAGTGGGGGTGGAATTACATTTGATGTGATCAGAACAGTTTGAATGTCATGGAATGAAATTCTGGATCAAAATCAGTGTACTTTGGAGCAAAGTTTAGTAACTCAGAAAGGATGCTTTATGAAGAAGAGGAAAAAAAATCTATTTTCACATCTTCCAGGATGTGATTTACATAGTATTTTAAGATCCTGAATGAAGCTCCAGTGAGTTTTCAAGAAGGAACCCAAGATCATAATATGAATTTGGCCTAGGTATAAATCAAAAAGGCAAAAAATTACATTTTAAAATTGTACTCAAGCAGGCATTGAACACCATTCCCTGGAGTATCTCACTCATGCATCAAGATGGTGATAAAATTTCAAGAACAAAAGACTCTACAAAGGTTATGGAATTAAAAAAATGTCTCAACAGCCTATCATTAAAAGCCAGTAATTGCAAGAAACTGTAATTATTCTAAAACAAACTTGCTGGGAAGTGCTTGTCTGAAGGGCTCTCATTAGCCATTTTACTAAAAGCTTTCAATATTAGAATTTCAGTGCCTAGAGTATTTTTGATGGACTTTAACACACAAAGTACAGGTGCACACCTATAGAATTGCAGTTAGAAATGAATCTGCTCCGAGGTAGGAGCTCACCTAGAAAGGCACATATTAGAACTAAACATGACTCAGAAGCACACAACTCTGTAAAATATTCCTTATTTATTTGTATTTGAGCTGAAATGGCTCAAGTGGGAGCTACAACTTCTTTGGATGTACTAAATACAGCTTAAGATAAATTTTCCAGAAGTGTCCTCTGGTGCCACTTGGTGCCCCAGCAAACTGTGGTTTTAACTTCTCGTTGCTTTTTAAAAAGAGAAACCTCAACTCTGATTTTGATCAGCTCTCACTCAAGTCTTGGCTATTGATTCTTGCTATAAATTCTTCCAGGTCCCACCTGACACTGGATAATGTTGAAAATTCCCCCCAAGTGTGAGGACTGCACAGCATGTCAAAGAAGCCACTCAATAATGACAATGTGCCAAATATTACCACATCACAGATTTTATATTGGCTCCAATTCTTCTGTATATACTGAGCTATCTTACCCTAAATCTGGTGTCCAGGCTTCTCTGTAGAGCAGACTTTTAAAGCTGATAGTGGTGCATTTTTAGTTAGTATTTAGATAGGCTTCTCCACTCATTAATATGTTGTATGTGTCATGTATGTTGCAATTAAGGCAGCCCATTAAAATATGAGGACAATTTAATCTCCTCAGCGCCCTTGAGCATCTGGGTTTTAAAATTTTGCTTTATTGAACCTGTTCAAACTTTTTGCCTCCCTAACAGGATGTGGAAGCTTGCAATATTCCACCTTGCCAGATAACACAAGAACAAAAAATACAAAGGTTTTGATAAATAACTCACTCATTCACCTGTCTCCCTTCCACTGAAGATCTTGACAAATTCAGCATGAAGCTTTTTTAATTCTGAGATCATGATCACCAGTGTATGAACCCTGTCCTTCTGTGGGAATTGTACCAAGCCATCTTATTTCTTGGCTTTCTCTAAATTACACAGAGTTAGAGATAAGGAAGGATGCACGATGGATTTGGACAGTGGTATATTTCATGTTTATTTGCTATTCTTTTCCTAACTTTGGCATCCTCATCTCCTTTGGCCATCAAGTATAGAGGAGGCTTTAATGCCATTCCTTCTTTGTGATTCCTAAAAATCAGTCCTATCAGAGTGCTCCTTTGAAGTGAGACGTCCTCATCTCTTCAAGTTTTTAACCTTCCAGTGCTTGCACAGAACAATACCAGTTTTGTTCTTGTTCCAGTTATCTATTTTTGTGTGGTCTGCTTAGTCATGGGATTATTTAGGTGTTTCTTTGCTATTTTCCATCTCAATCTAATGAATTTCTGCCTTTTTCTAGGATTTATAGCTTTTGGATTTCAACTCCAGTTCCTGTCTCACACAAAGTCCTTTCTTACTGGTCATTTATAGGGTATCTGAAATTCCTGTACAGGGCCATGACAGAACTAAAACGTCCTAATTAATGTAATTTTCTCAGTGGCAAAATTATCCTATTTGTTTACCTGACAGTGGATCTCGGAAGACTCTAGAAAATGCTCTTATTACCTTTGTTTTTCTATCCTTCCCATTTTGGCACTATTCCTACATATCCATTCATCCCTACTGCAAAATTTGGAACCCATTAAGACTTATATTTTAAACTTAAGTGCTGCTAGACCCCCACTGATGTTAAGCATTCCTTACAATGCTGAGCTGAGCCACTGACTATAGAACCTTCCCATCTGCCGTAATTTGAAAATTTAAAAAGTATCCAATAGGTTAAAGCTGTTCCACGAGATAGAGATAAAGCAGGTTGCAAAAGTACAACATGAATACTTGCCTGTTCTCTTTCACAACAAAGAGAACGAGATATCTCTGTCTCAGCCTACTCTATCCTCAGGGTCTCTGTACTTGTGGAAAAATCCAAGAGTTTTATCAACTGCTGCTATGATCATGAGAGATGCACCAAGCTTGGGAGGGAGCTGGTGATGCTTCAGTGGAGATTGGGAAGTGCCACAGTTCACACACTTTCTGGGCACCTTCACCACACACACCCTGAGGTATTTTACTCATTTGTTCTTTCCAGGGTGATGTTTTAAGTAGGAATCTGGGCCACAGTAGAAGGTGCTCACCTGAAAAGGATGGTTTTATGGCAGTGTATATATTGGCTTGTAATGCATTAAATACAGAGATAACTGAGGAGACAGAACCAAGGAGTGTTTTGGGTTGGGAGAGACCTGAAAGATCATTTTGTTCCAACCCAATGCCATGCGCAGGGACAATTTACACCAGACCACGTTGCTCCAAGAAACCTGTGCCAGCACCCTCACAGTAAAGAATTTTTTTGTAATACATAATCTAAACCTATTCTCTTTCAGTTTGAAGCCATTCCCCCTTGTTCTGTCACTATATCCTCTTCAAAAAATCCCTCTCCATCTTTCTTGTAGGCTGCCTTCAGGAACTTGAAGGAGATTTGGTCACAAAGCAAAGTGCACGAGCCAAGCTCGTTTCACTTGAGACTCCGACATCCCCCAGTGGCACAGGGGACCATGTAACACATGTGGCTGTCTCCAGGCAGTTTCAGGTGCCAGAGGCTGCCCTCTGGGTGCTGCCCTGGGAGAAGGGGCAGCACCAGAACCTTCTGAGGCAGTTGTAGGTGACAGTTGGGGCGGGCAGGGACAGTTGGGGAGCGGAGTTGGCCCAGCAGTGGAGCGCAAAGACCAAGGAAGGTAAGAGGCAAACAGGCAGGGAAGGAAAATGAACAAAAAAATTCAGAAAACTTGGCTTAAAGGAGTGCCTGGGGCCTGGAGGCAAGTTAAGACTCTGGGGGAGGGGAACAAAGTAGGAACAAACCCATGAATTGGGGAATAAGTGTGAGCAGTGTTGTGCTGGAGGAGGCAGCTAGCCAGCTGCCAAGGCGAGCGAGCTCCTACTTATCTTGCCATGTTGACTACAGAAACAGACTCAAATGACGCAGTGTCTATAAACAGAAAGGAAGAATTAGTTCCCATTCTGGTAGTTGTGTCTATGACCCTAAAATGCTTACCCCACACACACCAGGAATTCAGTTCCTGAGGGCACTGGCAGTGCCATGGCACAGCTGATACGAGGAGGAGCAGGAGGAAGCAGTAACAAGCACTTGCTTATTATTAGAGAAACTCGGTATGGCAATTGCAAACACTGCCTAAAAGCCACACCATTCCTCCCCAAAGCCAAAAACACGAATCAGGAGTCAGCTGCAGGGTAAACAGACTTAAGTAGAATGGTTTCTTGTTACATGTGAATTGGATTCAAAAGTAAACAAAAAAGTCTCAGATTGTGCCCTTTCAATCACAGTGATGGAGCAGGACAGTTACTTTGATGCTGCGTTCCACAGTGTTCATTTTTGTTAAAAGATGTATCAGAAAAGCCTTGTTCACATGCTGATTTGGCTTTTCAAACAGCTCTGCTGCTTCCTCTGTAACACTTTCTCTGGCTGGTCTTTTTCTTGATGGTCTGAATAATTAGTTCTCTGGGGAGAGCAAGTCTTTTCTTGCTTCCTAGTATTGGAACAGGGAATATGTGGACTAATCCCATGGTACCCTGATAATGCTCCTTTTGACATATAGGAGATCCTTTATGGAGCATTATATGACCCTTCCCGTAGACAAATACATGTCACATGTGCCAGGTGAAACAAGCTCCAGCTAGATCCGTTTATGTTTATCACTCAATACAGCAGGACTTCCACAGTGGTATCTCTGCAGCAATCCTGTTTGATAAGCTGCTCTGCAAAGAGCAGAATGCCAATGTGGATGAGAGCTCCCGTATTCCTGCCTGGGTGGCCATAACAGATGGTCTATAGTGGAACTCCAGACACACTGAAAAAACGTGAAGTGGCACAAATCTGAGTCACTGGTACAAAAATCTCTGTTCTGGAGGGCTCTTGACTGCTGTTCCGACTGTCTGGGTGCTAAAAAGCAGAGCTGAACTGGTGAGGAGCTGGCCCTGAAAATTCCTTTCCAGCTATTTTTAAAAAGCCCTTTTGTAGGAGAGTGAGGCAGTGTAAGTTTTAAAAAGGTTTGTCTTGTACCTTAGATAGCAATGGAAAAACACTGATTAAAAGTATTTATTATTGCTTGTAGATCTCCAGGAAGTGCTCCAGGTACTGAATGTACACATATTTTCATATATATGCCCACACACTTGTATGGGAGATGTTGGTCATGTGAACTTTTATCTGAGTAAAGTTAATTTTTATTCTTGCAAATTGGTATTACATGTATTTGTACAAACACATACATAAACATACACAGATACACATCTACGTAAAACACCTGTAGTACTCAGCTCTTCTCCACCTCTGCTTGGGATTCATGTAACCATTTTCAAAGCAGCAATTTTTACAAAATACAGGCTAAACAGAGAATAGGAGAAGGACTAGTAACAGTACCCCTTTGAAACATCAGCAGTTTTACATTCATCTCTTATGTTGTGCTCTGAAATCTCATCACAGATGAGGACTTCACAGATTAAAGCAGAAAAAAGAAAGCGACCAGGAGATAAATGGGAAGCCTACTGCGTAAAATCTGATGGCCACGTGATAAAGAAAAGGTAAGATTTCTATTTATTCCCTGATAAAGCCTGTATTTTTTGTTGAATTGTCACTGTCCAAACATCACCTGATATAAAACAGATCATAAAAATGCTTTACACAGCCAAAATGGACCAAACAGACTACATGATGACCATCTGAGAAATGAATTAGCTGAATGCATTATTTACCAGCTTGTTCAGCTGTACTGAAGAACTAATTCTGTAGTTATTATTACAAAGTTAGTTAGTTATTATTACAAAGTCAGAATGAAGAGTAAAAACATCTGTGTGCACTGGGCAGTGGACTTGGACAGCACTGTTGATTTTTATCCCTTCCATGGCAGTTACTTTAACAGATACCCACATCTCAGGCTTCAGTTTTAGATTTTTGGTGTTTTACAAAGATGGATTCATCTCTTACTAGGAAAACTGAAGTACAATCATGTAAAATGACTTGCTCAACTGCACCTAAAGTGCCAATGTAGCCATCAGGCTGTGCTAGAACCTCCCTTCTGCAGAGTGTGCTGCCAGTAGCTTTATGAGCTGCTCATTGCACTGTTCACATCAAAAGCAGCACAGAGGACAGTGAGCAGAACTGAGGAATTCTGAGCTAACAGAGTTAAGCACATGGCACAGCAAAACATATGCAAGTACAGGTTCTGTCCCTCCCAAATGGGACTTTACACTGTTTTTGCCATATTTTACCTTATACTGGTATAACTCTGACCCACAGTCTTTGCTATCCACCCTTGTTTGCATTCAGATTATTTTAGCTGGTTTAGTTTAAGCAAATTTAAAGTTTTAAATATCTAAAAATACATACAAATCAGTCTTCTAAATTTAGAGTTACACAACCCTTCTGTAACTGTGGCACAGTTCAATCTTAGCTTTGCCTTTTAAAATACAATCCTTCCGAGAAGTGCAATCGATTTACAGAGGATGACAAATTCTACAGTTCTCTGACTTAACATCATGTGGAATTTCATTTTAAAAGATGTCTTGACTGCTTGATTATAAAATAAAAATGAAGGCATAGCATTAGGGCTGTTGCAGGAAATAATTTCTCAAGCTGCATTACTGTCTGCTTGAGGGAGAAATACCTGGCTTGGGAGGTCAGCAGAAATGGATGCGGGGGTAAAACAGGTCAGCAAGATTGTGAATAGATCAGACTGACTCAAAAGCATTTGTATTGGCATGTGTAAACAGGAATGGGATCTGTGACAGGCAGGACAGTAGATGCCGGTGTTGTTGAGGCTTTAATTTTAGTAATGTCCAGTCTTGGGCACTACAGTTCAAAAAAAAAAAGATGTGAATGATTTTGAGACAACACAAGGAGAAGACATAAGCATCTTAAGAGGTTTAAAACCATGCCACCAATCCAGGAAGGATTGAAAGGAAGTGAAATTGCTTTGACTATGGGTAAAAAAAAAATAGGGGAGGCATATCTTAAGATATAAAGAGGCATTTTGAGAGATGAGAGGCAAAACAGCTCACATCCATTACAGTTATACTTCAGTGGCCATGAGCTTTTAACTAGTGTTCCAGGTTCCTCAAGGGAACTGGACCAGGGAACTGGTGGAAAATTAGCAGTTTTGAAAGCAGTTTGACAACAGCTTAAATGACTTTAAATCAAGTCTGACACATCTCACTTCCTCCGTTACGCCAAAAGCTGAGTCAGGAAGCCGAGTAGGACAACAAGTAGATATCCTTTGCAGGGTTAGTAATGTCGAGAGGATTCAGTACCTGCACAAACAGGAGGGATGTGACTGACCCACCAAAGCAACCTGCCTTTGAGCTAATTTCCTAAAAAAACGACTGTACGTCAGAGGGGTTTGGTCATAGCAACATAGGAGGGCTGCTACTCACAGATGTCAACTTTTTTTCCTGCCAGAAACACAGGTGAAATGGTGGAGCCTATTTTATAACATTTGTATTAACACAATTACAGAATCACACAATCAGTTAGGTTGGAAGAGACCTCTGAGATCTATGACTGAACACCACCTTGTCAACCAGACCACATCCAGCCTTTCCTTAAACACCTCCAGGGACAGTAACTCCACCAATCTCCCTGGACAGCCCATTGCAACGTCTAATCACCCTTCCTCTACAGAAATTCTTTCTAATGTCCAACCTAAACCTTCCCTGACATCCTCTACTGTGTCCCTTCATTTCTGTCACTTGTTGTCTGAGACAGAAGAGACTGAATCCCTGGCTACAACCTCCTTTCAGGGAGTTGCAGAGCACTAAAATCACCCCTGAGCCTCCTCTTCTCCAGACTAAAACATCCCCAGCTCCCTCAGCTGCTCCTCATAGGACTTGTGTGCTGCAGACTCTCGCCCAGCTTCGGTACCCTGTAGCAATTATATTTATTTTGGGAAAACCCCCATCAAAAACAAACAAACCAAAACCATCAAACACCAAGCCATCGCGTAAATAAATTGAAACAAAACTTATGATATCTAACCATGCTATCTAAAAGCAGTCGTCGTGCTGGTCCCTGGTTCCAAGTATATATAAATATACTTGGGGGCAAAAAAAAAAAAAAGAAAAGAAAAAAAAAGTGATGCAGACAGCGATCACACACTGGGCTGAGAAACCCAAGGCTGCAGAGCTGCAGCAGAGAAGAGCGAGGGGCGCAGCCGCTGCTTCCCAAAGGAGGGAACTGCCGGGTCGCTCCCTCCGGCCGCGCCCAGCGATGCCCCTCGCCCGCAGTCCGCCCCGGGAAGCGGCTCCGTGCCCCCCGAGAGGGTCCGACGGGGCTTTACCTCAGCCTGAGCGCGGTTTCCCCTCAGCAGCGCCGGGTTTTACTGCTCAGCCGACGGGCCCCGCCGCTCGCCCGGGCGAGGGATGCGAGCGAC
>VXAX01004548.1:129316-206312 GCA_013399835.1 Leptocoma aspasia | reverse complement strand
CCCCCCACTGTTGGTGGAAACAGAGTATTTCCCTGTGATAGTGTATGCAGGGCAGCGAATGTTCATTTGGAGAGAGGAAAAAAAGATCAGTGTTTACTGTAAGGTTGTTAGGCTGGATGTAGTCTTGTTGAATTAGAATTAGATTTTAATAATTTATAAAGCAGGTTAGGGAAACTGTTACTAAATTTACAGCAGAGAAGTGTCAGTAAAGCTCCTTGCTGACACAATGATCCTGCAGTTTAAGTGATCTACTTTAGTCGCTGTCCACTATTATTATTTTTATTATTTTCTGTAATTCAATTTGGAGAGAGCGTGCAAACATTTCTGCAGGGATGGTTACACTTTAATGATGCACGTGATGAGGAGGGAAAGCTTTCTGATGAGATGAGATGGGGCCAAACTGATTCAGGTTTAGGGAATACATTTTTGCTGATATTTTCAGAATTTGGTTTATGTAACAGGTAACTTTGTATGTTTTTTGGCGGACTGTTGAAATCTTAGAAGTGGGGGTTACTAAAGTACAGGCCATTCTATTCCAGTTTATCTGACTTATTTATTTATTAATCTTGGCTGGGGCCTGAATGCCCTGGTGATGGTGGCTTTTTTTTTTTTTTTTTCCTGGATGATAAACAAGACCGGTTTAAGGTACGGGTTCATGTTGCTGATAGTATATTATATTTAGAAAGCCTAAGCTGGTAGTGAAAGGATACCTCAGAAGAAATCAAAAAGATGCAATAAGGTTTTTTTCATTATTGTAATGCCAGCTGCACAGCTCAGCTTCTGGGTGCTGCACATGCTTCCTTGAAGAAGCTATGGAGTTTATACTCCATTTTTGATCGATTCAGTGCACCTATACGTAATTTTGCATTAAATAGCTCTTATCTTTTGGAGCTTGTTTACACTGTTGCAACAAATCACGCTTTCGAAAGCTTTTCTTACAAAAGACAAGCCCAAATAATGCCTGTTTCAGTGGATTTAGAAATCTGTGAAGCACACGAGTAACCAGATATTTCAATAAAAATAACAAGTACTCGAAAGTGTTCTGTATGTTGTGGAATCAACTTCTTGTAGCACACGAGTCACTTTGGTAATTGAAGTCAACAGACACTGAGGATGAGTAATGCTTTCCAAGGACGTGTTCTGAGACCCTGATCCTGCAAGTGCTTACGCCGATGCTTAACTTTGCACGGGTGCCTGTCCTGGCCGAAATCAGCAGAGCTGCCCTCGTTAGTGGTCCTGTCATTAATGCAGATGGGGCCGCTGATTTCAGTGGAGCTGCACATGCTGCTGGAGTTCGCTGTGCACCCAGCTCCTTGTGACATGCAGGCCTGGATTCCTCCTGTCTCCTCTCCCCTGAGTATTACTCACGTATTTCATCGAGCTCTGGTGGGCCTTTTTAACAGACAGGACCAGAGTGGTAAATAAAATAGCTGGGTGCATTAATTCAGTGGTACAGAATCGGCTGCAGGAGTACCACCAAGGCAGGTTTTGTGGGAAGAAGCAATGCCTATTGCTTAGGCCAGCTGAAGTTGGGAAACAAACAAACTTTTGCTTGCAGAAGCCTTTTTTGGCTCTCTGCCTCTCCCTGCAAACCCTGTCTGTCTCATGCCCTTAGAGCAGTTGCAGCTACCACGCTGCCAGTCGTCCAGAAATGCCAGGACATGGAATAACTACATGTGAAGGGACTCACTCAGGAAAATAACTGAGTATTTGTGAAACGGAGAATAAAGAAGTAATGTGTCCAACTTGTCAGTGTTAGTGAAATTGTGAAACATAGCAATACTTTTTACTATATTTTCCTAAATTTCTATAAAATCTTGTATGTAGGTGTGGCAAATAAATGGAATTTTTGTTCTGCCCTGTGTTTTTTGTCCTGTGCATATGGGTGACCTTAATGCCAAAAAACCATCTGTGCCTTTTTGTGTACTCATTCTTTAGCAGAGTAAGTTGAAATGACTTCATCTCAAAGAATGCATAATTTAAAGCTACAGTCAGGTCTGCAGGTATATGAAGTTCTGTTCTTACAAAGTTCTGAATGCAGTGGTGTCAGCATTAAGTCTGAAATTTTTGGCAAATGGGAGACACAGATAAAAAAGTAAGCAAGAGGAATTACTACCCTAATAATTAAATTCCATTAAGTTTATTCCATCCATAAGATGGGTTAGATCTCTTAACAGTTTAGCTGTGTGAGTTGTCAACAGGAGAGTAGTACAGGAAGAAGATATTTGGAAAATTTAGGTTAATCTTTACCTGTTTCACTCATTTAGAACACATTTTTAACATGTGCTTTCCTTCAGTAGGGATATGTCCTCAGCACCAACTACTCCTCCATCAGTGGATAAAGTAGACGGATTTTCTCGGAAGTCCGTCAGAAAAGCCAGACAGAAGAGGTCACAAAGCTCCTCCCAGTTTAGGTCTCAGGGCAAGCCTATCGAGTTAACTCCCCTGCCTCTGCTAAAAGGTAAGATCAAAGACAGTTTTTAATAAATAAAACAATTTTTGCTCTACAACCAACTTCTAAAATCGGAGTATTCTATTGTCAGGAATTGCAGGGAAATTTTGCCGCCAGTGAGAAATGTTTCATGCCAGATATGTATGTATTTAAGCTCTACAAAATATTTTATCTGTGACTTGAGGGTGTGGTAATTGTTTGCAATACTTTTGAAAGTTTTAAATGCTGATGTTAACCCATACCATGACTTGAATTTTGAAGGCTCTCAGGCTTTGTGCAAGAGTGTTCTGGTTTGTGAATCCTCAGCAGCTGACATAAACCAGCAGTGATTCTGGTAAGGGTAAATGGACTTGTGAGCTGAAGGAAACTGTTTTTTAGTATCTTCCCTTGATGTGTGGGTCTGCACCCTGCCCTAGTGGTGCCAACTACAGCCTCTACAGCAAGAGAGGAGGTGGGATCCCCTCCCATACCATTTGTGCATGCATCGCTCCCAGGGCCTGCCTTCTGCTGGATTTTGAAATGGAAAGGTCCCATGAGCTGCAGCCTCCCAAGGGGAAAGATGCTGCCAGTCTGGTCTTAGGCAAGGCTCTACTGTTTAGAGATCTTGCATATCCCCATGCTGGTTGAGTTTCTGCTGGCAGATTTAACCTCTAATTTGAGAAGGAAAAATATGATCCAGCATACTACTCTTAAAAGGATGCCAATATCTCTGTGATACCTTGAATGCTTCCCCTGAATTCTAGTTGTCACTGAATTTCAGTACAAATCCATGGGTCAAAAGCACCTCTCAGAATGTCTGTCTGGTGAGGAGGGGGAAATCACCTTTCAGAAGTTTTCAACACTGACTTCTCAAATGGTTTATATACTTTATATATATCATCTTTTTTCATTGCTATTCTTCATTTCTGCTTCAGTTAGTGAAAATAGGCATGGCTGGTACTGATAATTCTGGAAAATAGGAAGTTTAATAGGTTTAATACTATGTCTGTCCCTTTTCTTCCTTTTTGGGCCAGTATATTCCCACATTCTCTCATCTACCTTGTCTGACAAATTTGTTAATCAGAGTATTGAAATATGTAATTAATGTGGAACTGCACTTAGTTAGTTCTCAACCTGCAAAAAAAAAAAAAAAAACCCAAACAAAAAAACAACAGCAAACCCCCAAAAATCTCTCACCTTAATGTGTGTCTTTAAATTTAATTAAAAGTAAGATTCTAGGACTAGTTCCAGTGGAGCTGTCACAATATTGTGGGCTTCTTTCTGTGGCTCCTTGTCAGAATGCACAAATGGAATATCCTGAGTCAAACGAAAGGTGCATCCAGCCCCCCTGCACTGTGACTGGTCGTGACTTTTATTCAGTATTTCTCAGTTTAGGGTTGGTTGGTGCCACTGGATTTGACTTTGTAGTCTGCAGTGAATATTATTTGTCATTCTTTGGGTGATCCTGTGCAGGGCCTGGAGTAGGACTTCAATGATCCTGTGGTCAGGTTATTCCATGATTCTAAAAATTTTTTTTTTCTCTTTGTTGTTGAACTCTTTTGTTGTTTTGTGACAATATGATAAAGAAGCAAATACTTCTTTCAAATAATTTTAAAGCTCAGTTTTATGCTTTTTCAGGAAATTTTTGGTATGCAGGTTATTTCATACCAGTTGCTGCATTTCGGAAGGTGACTGGAGTTTATCCTTTGGCTTAAATGATGGGATTAGTGGAAAACATCGAGATTTGTACTTGTACAAATGAAGAAATTGATGTTGTAATTATTTCACTCTGTCCTGTAGTCCCATTCAGGGAGTAAACCAGGCATGGGTACAAGCATGAGTGAAACTGTGAGAACCTCACCTTGCAGAAACACAGGCGTGTCCAGGTGCTTAATTTGACTGCTGCAGCCAGTCCTGAGGATTGAGATATAAAACTATAATAAGATAAAACAAACAGATGGGGAACAGAGAGTGTTGATGAGACATTTATGATTAGTGTCATAACGAGTTACAGTGGTCCAGCTTCAAATTAAGGATGTGATGCTGGGAGTTAGCTTTCCCTCTTTGCCTTAATGCAGATTCCCAGAGGCACAGGGATCTACCTGTGCAGATTAATTTGTGGGATTTGGGCCTAACAGTCTCTAAACAGCACTGCTGTTGGTCCCTGCTGAAGGGACACTGGCAGCTAAAAGTCATGCTGCTGTTTGGAAATATTCTTGACCTACATTAATATTTGTAACATTCAGAATTGTTAAGTCTGCAAGAAGTGAGGAAATTATTCGCTCCTGTGTTTTTCATACTTTTCTTGACCAATTTCATGAAAGCTGATTATTTTTTAGCTCTTAGGGTTACACTCGCCTTCCAACAAGTGACCAGTCCTATTACTTCTGTCCAGTTAACTACATAATTTTCAGTTTTATCCTGGAAAATTTTGTCTTTTACCCAAACAGAGAAGAGATACCGGCAAAGTAACTTTTTAAAGTCTCAAAAAACTGAACTTAGTTTGGAGATGTGCAATTGATAAGCTTCCTGGTTTGGGTAGATTTCAAGTTCAATTAAACTTCTTCAGAAATATTTCAGTATGGGAAATTTTTAGAGGACAGATCTCAAATTCACGTTCATCAGATGTATTTCATATGCATGATGGAGGGGTTTTGCTTACATGAACATACATGCTATGCTTCCTTCTGTTTGGTTTTTTTTTTTTTTTTTTAAATGGGTATATTGCATATTGACCTTGGCAGGCTGCCTTATCTCAAACAGCACTTTATGGCCTTCAGTATCTTCTGTGATTACAAGAATCATATATGCAGAAAACTGGGTAACTGCTTGGTCCATTCCTTGCAAGTTTTTGTGCTCTGCCTGTCACCATAATGATCTGAGCACCTTCCAGGAGTGTATGAAGTGACGTGACTGCACATCTGTCACATCTGATCTGTTCTCCTTCCTTTCCCTAGGGGCAGAATCACATAGAGTGAAATGGCTTGTTTTGGTAGTGTTTTAATGCAGTCTGTTGCCTTCTGTGAGCATACATGCCTGTATTGGAAAAAAACAGCTAGATAAGACAGCCTTGTTGTTGTTCATTTGGTAATAAAAATATTTTGGGAAAGAAGAATAAGAGAGATACTATGTTTTGATGCTATGTACAAGTCTGAAGGATAAGCTGCTATTTAGGAAATTGAATAAGAATAACTGGAATTTTCATTGTTGCTCATTTCAGAAAAAAAAGTATAGAGGAATGAAGTTTTTACTCTCATATTTAAAAAAAAAACGTGTGTGTATGGTATGAGTTTGTAAACAAACATTTAATGTATTTGGAAAACAAGGTGTTCTTTCTGAGGCTTTGCTGGGCTGAGTTCAGGCTTTCAAAAGCCCCAAGTCAAAAAACTGCTGTTTGCCTAAAGACTTAAATTTTTAGATTATTTCATTATATTTTAATTTATTGCATTGTGACTAAATCTGATTTGAAGTTGTCTTTTAAAATCTGACTATTGTCCAATATAACACTTTAAACCCAGTGTTTTCCCCTTTGTTGCAAGTGTAGAGGAATGGGATGGGAAGTGCACATGGGAGTTGTGACACAGTTGCATTTTGCCTATGTGTGCTCTTCGGTATGTTTCTCACATGCAGTTTTTTGAAGGTTGCATGCTTTTCCCTGGTGTATCTTGCAGTGCATGATGGATTTTGGCTTTACTTTGAAGAGGCTGCTGGTATCACCCAGGCTGACAGGTGCCTTAGGTGTAACTGGCTTGTGGCAGAGCACTCCTGGTGAAGGGTCCCTTTTTGGGATTGAGTAATTCCATCTGTGTGCCTTAGATTCCCTCCCAGATTTGCTAACCAGGTTTGTGGCGTGCCTCAAATCGTGCTTGTTCTGTAGAGGAAAATAGGATTGCAGATGCATTGGATAGGTGTATTATTATTTATTGGAGGGCTATTTTGCTTTCATTTTGTATAGCTGCTCTTTTTACTTAGAAGTCTCTAGAGGTGGAACAGCAGGAGTGCAACGTTAGAAAGCATTTGGCTGGAAAAAGAGTATATTGTAGTGCTGGACATGTGAAAACAGAGCAATGTCAGTATTACCTGCAAAAGGGGGAGGGGGAGGTCATTTGTGTTTCTGCTCGGTGTCTGTAGAGGTAGGGGAGTGTTCAGAGGATGAAAACATACACAGAGATGATTAAAAACATCATGTCTCTTACGAATGCACATTTAGCATCCTGAGAAATTACACAGAAAACTTGCATGTACCTCACAGCATCATTCCCACCCCCTTTGCCCTCATTACAAATACAGAAGTGTTAGGCAAAACAAACCATCCAAAAGCAAGACTGTTAATTGTTAAATCTTTTGTATCCCATTTTGGTAATTCAGGGTGTGGTTTTTTCCCTGTCATCCTTTCTACATTTTCCAATGATTTAATATGATTAGTGAAGGTTACTTTCGTGTTCTCTGCAACTGTTGTATATTTTTGTTGAAAACATTTCAAAGTGTGATTTTTATTTTTAGATGGTTTTTCCTCCTTAAAATAAGTGCTCAGAGCAGAAGTTCTCTGTCAACAATACCAATTGCTTTGCTACCTCAATATTATGAAATCTATTGAGCTTCTAATACATTTATCAGATAGTTTCCATGGCATTAAAGAATTGGTGTAGTGGCAACAAAAGAGCATTGCATAGTCAAAAAGGGAAAAATCTCTTTCCACTTGCTATTTGCTTTTGATCATTAAATTATTTCCCTATAGCTGAGATTTTATTATAAGCTTTTTTTATGAATCTTGTCTATCGGTCAAATGCTGAAGTCCCTAAATAATAAAAAATCCTAACAATTCGAGAAGACTCTTGGCTGAGAACTGCAAGATGTGCACCTTCTTGTTCAAATGCAGTTACTTTTGAATTTTTAAAATACTCCTTTATCATAAAAGAAGTCTGGCCTTCGCAGACCTGTGGATGCCACCTAAAACTCATCATATGGGAAATAGTTGTGATTTGAGTTGTAGAAGAGAAAGACTTCTTTTCTGTTGGCTTCCATGTGATCTGCCTGCTTATCTTGTCTGTGCTGCTCTTCATTTGAAAATTGTGGAATGTTTTACAGATATCAGATACACAAATATCAGTAAACTGTTAATAAAATCACTAAGTTACATGTTCTCTTCTCATATATAAACAGGAATTTAGGGTCATAGTGGTTATGATTTCCCAAAATAAAATTCAGCTTTATTTACAGAATTAGAAATAGATCTTAGGACTACTAATTTATTGCATGGAAGAAACACTGGAACTTGGTTTGAGCTGCATGTACATAAGCAGGGATGAATCCTGGAACTGCTTCTAGGAATTTTATGCCCGTTCTGGTTGATATAAATCTGGACATAATAGGACATCTCTGTGTAAGATTTGGGAACAGGGCCACAGTCTCAAAAGGAAGAAGGACTTAGCCCATTTAGTATTTTCTTTATGAATATGTATGATGTTCTAGTCATAAGTAATAAATTGCTTCACTTTCTTTTTGCTCTTGTCAGTTGGTTTTTGAGTGTGCACTTTCTTTATAATCTGTTTACATCTGTTGATTGTAGAATGTTTTTTTCCAATAATCTTAAAGGTTTCTGGTTGTTTCAATACACTAATTATATTCTGTCTTTTTTTTTTTTTTTTGGTTGCTTGTTACTGTCTCCCACATTGGGAATGTATTTTTGTAGGGCAACATTTGTAGAGAATGGGCAAATTAAGTAAAGTTAATACCCTCTTATCTTAACAGTGCATGAGTGAAAGTACAGTTGGTGAGGAATTCTGTCAGCTTACCCCCAATCTTCCAATGTTTCCAGTCAGTTCTCTGTATTAATTTCTGAGTCTCTCTAGGACTGGCGATTTTCCTGTGGCCAGAGTGGTCGTGGGTTGTTTTTTGTTTTTGGGGGGGAAGGTGGTTTTGTTTTGTTTTGTTTTGCTTTGCTTTTGAAGCCTCCGGTGTAATTGTTTTACTTCTGGAATTTCTCAGTCTGGCTTCTGGAAGTGTTTAGTGATGATGATTCCCACCTTTTCCTTTTCCTTTTTTTCTTTTTAATAATTTTTGAAGTGAAGTAAGTTGCAATTATGTAAAACGTGTTTCTGTACTCTTCACAAGATTGAGTCTGAAATCTTGATAATTTTCTGCGGGATGTTTAGACTTCATCATAGAATCACAGAGTCACAGAATGGTTTGGGTTGGAAGGAACCTTAAAGATCACCTTGTTCCAACCCCCTGCCAGGACAGAGACACCTTCCACAGACCAGTATGCTCAAAGCCCCATCCAACCTGGCCATCATCATGGAAAACTTTTGGTTTCAGTCTGTACTTGTACATTATGTCTTTATAATGTTTCCCAGTAATACTTATCTCTCTAGTAATATTAGTTATTTTGCCATTTTCTTTTCTGTGCCCAAGTGTAACCCTATGGGTCTGTAATAAAACCTCCTGTTTTTCTAATAAGTACCTCCTTTATATTCCTTTCCTGAAGTACCTTCAACAAATACAAGTTCTGGTTCAGCCAAGCTATTATTTCTACATAGTGCACATGACTGTTGAAGTATAGTGCTGCCTTTATAATTGATTGTGTTATGGAGCTTTACTGTTGTGAAAGAGCACATTTTCCATATCTCTGGAATTATGTGTGTATTTATAAAATCTGTGTTAGTGTATATTACATGTGTATAATATGTCTGTGTATATAAATAAGCTATAGATATATTTAATGTCTTATACAAGTTTAGTTTTTGAGTTTATTTAATTTTCTCCTCTGTTTTTAAAATGGGATATTGCTTCTGTTCATTGGTAGAGGTTTATAGTAAGGCAGCAGTCCTTTCACATTCATCCATTGTAAGCTACGGCCTCCTTGAGAAAAGAGCACTTTCATTAATGCTTTCTGGGGAGTGGGAGGAGGACACACAACTATTTTTAGGTTCAGGGTAACTTCCTTTCACCTACAGTTTTTTCATTCAAGTTATTACTGTTTCTTTGGCTCAATCAGGCAAAAATCCTTAGTAACAGAGGAGAGGACTTGCGGAGTTCAGGGAGTTTTGGTAGGGTGGGTATTTATGGATTACTGTCATCTTGGTAACTGTAGAACTCACAAGTATCAGCAAATGGGCTCACTTTGCTTCACAAGAGGTTGAAGCAAATCTGTTAGAAAAATGGTAGAATCTTCTTTCAGCTGGATATGGCAGCATTCCTCTTCCTTTGCAGCCTCCCTGGTTGTGTCAGTCTGGTTGCAGGTGCAGTGACAGGAGGGTTTTTTCTGGTGGCAAAACTTCTTTGAGAAGTTCTCGAGCCGAGTGTGGCCTCATCTGCTGGGAGGAGTCTGTGGGGCCACAGTGTAAAACAGATTGTTAGAAACATTCCACCTCCTCCTGATTTTAGTGATGTGCTTGACCCTGTGTCCTCTCAAACAGTTAATTCAGTAAATCTGAAATGCTGGTGGATATTTATGTAGGGTTGATGGTTTCTGTGTCTGTGGTTTTCTGCTTAAAGTAAAAAATAGTGCAGCTGCAGTCTGAGGATCTTTATCAAGCATTTCAAAAGATAAGGCAGTTGTCCAAAGAGTCCAAAGAAGTGTACTTCTTTGTACTCTTCTGCCCTTAGTTGTTGCACTTGGTTGAAAATTTTGTCTGTTTTCAACGAAGTCTTGAAGTCAGACTCAAAGGGAATCAGTTTGATTAGGAGTAATAATGATCCACAGTAATGGAAGGTTTTTCACCAGTAATTTTTTTTCTAATTATTATATTAAATCTAAGAGTATATACATTTTCAGAATTATACACGTGTCAGTATCAATTTACTTTTGAAACTTCCTGTAGGAAGTTTATTTTTTAAGTCACAGTATGTCTGATATTAACCGTTATATATTTTTTTTTGCTTGAAAACAAAGTATTTAAGATTTTATTTTAAAACACTTTAACATTTTATAAAAAGGACCATTATTTTGTGTTTATTCTCTTTATTGATTTTTAGCACTCTTCTTCCTTCCCAATATGCATGACAGATTCTTAACTGTGGTATTTTCCTTGTGTGTGAAGTGCAAGGTCCTTCCTGCAGCATCTGCAAGAGTCTGGGGCAGAGAAGGAACATAATGTAGCAGTTGATGTACCTGGTTAAATGGGCAGAAAGCAAAAAAGTGAAGTGGTTCATTTCTGGGTAGCTTCCAAAAAAAAAAAAAAATTAGAATATCAGATTGCTGTAAAGTCTGTTTTACATGGTTGGACATGGTGCCAGCTCTTCTGTAACAGCAGCTTCTTGTGTTCCCTGAGCTGAAGAGCTTGTTCTAATTCCTTAATGTTGGACTTCAGAACTGACTGAGTTACAAGGGATGTAGAGACAAGCAGTCTGCTGTTATGATTACAGAAGTTTGTGCCTAATTAGGGTATTTCTGAAGATCTGAATTGGAAAAGGTGCATCACCTGCAAAACATGAGTCGCAGATTCAGCTGTCCTTACTTATGGTATTTTGCAGAAGTTGAAGTAAACCATCAGTGGTATCTCAGGGGTGGTGGTGAGTAAATGCTGCCACTTGTGTGCCCCTGATGGTTAAAAGTATCGGTTTTAGAACTTGACCCCCAGCAGGGGGGACAATGTGATATATGATAAACTTCTCAGTTACAGCAACTTTTATTCTGAAAAATTTATTCTGAAAAATCAGATACCATCGTGAAGAGTAAGTTTAAGTTGAAATTGTGTGTTGTCTGGAGAAGTTCTTTGCTGTCAGATTTTGATAAAAGCAATGAAATAAATGCAAGTTGCATGGTTATGCATTTTATATTTTTCATTGTGAAGACTGGCTGGGCAAAAATGTAGTTTGGGTATTGAGGGAAGCATTTCTTTGGGTATTCTTTCATCATAAGTTTGAGATCTGTCATTAGAATTCTTAGTGAGTTTCTAACTCTTTAAGGAGTATCAGAAAAAAGTTTAGTGTCATTAAGAAGAAGTAAGTAGTTTGTGTTGGATGTGGTCTGTAGTTTTCTGGAAGGTTTTCAGGAAGTTTTAGGGATGCATTGTGTGTGATGTGTTTTTTCATAATGCTTGTGATGTAGCTACCTAGTCTGAGTTATGCTTTTGTTGTTTGGAATTCCTGTGCTTCTTTGCAGTGTCATGAGTTTAATGGTATTATGACTTCCTTGGCTTTTTTTTGCACGTGCTTGTACTGAACTTGGATTTTCAGGTTCTACAGTGTAGGTGGTAGCAAATTTGTTTGTTGCTTTCAATGTTTTTGTCATATGGATTATGCTGCAAAGTAAATCTACTGCAAGTTAAATTTCCCATATTACAAATTGGTACTGTGGATAGTCAGAAACTGAGGGAAGGATGGTTTCAGATTTTAGAGGAATTGAATATTCTTATTTTTCCTTTATGTTACCCACTAGGATGTACTGTGAATGCATAAACTTCCATTAGTTTTCTTGGCAAGTTTCACTCATGTGCTCTCCACTTTCATATTCCAACAGCAGGACATAGATGTTATATGCAGTCTCTGTATAAATTAGAAAATCTAGTCAGTCTTTTATGATTTCATATAAGGTTAACTGTTCAAAACTGTTTATAGAGAATATGTTTTCCCATCTATGTGTAAACAGAAATGCAAAAGATGGTGATTACAGCTGAGACAGTACTTGAATCGCTGTAGAGAACAAAACTTATTGGTTGAATATTGTCAGTGTTACCAGGGGAGAGTAAATTTGGCAGCTTGCTCTCTTGATGTTTTCAAATAACATTTTTGGGATAGCTTTTTGAAGAAGTTGAGGTGGTACTGTGTCATCTTGATTCTCCTTCACTTTCCCTTTATTCCACCCAGCCCATACTTCTCCTGTTTTCTTCTTCACTTGTTCCTTATCACTGCCTTCCTTACTCCCACTACTTTTTCTCCTGCACCCTCTGATGGCTATGATAAGATATTTTTCCACAAGAGGGTGATAAAACTCACACGTGTTACAACGAGCACTCCAGGTGGAGGGGATTACAGAGGTTATTGACAAACTCAATATAATAAAATTAGCTGTACTTATACAAAAAAAAAAAATAGTCTGCTCATCTTCAGCTCCATCCATGTGTTACAGTGGTTGTTTGTGTGCACTTCTGGAGGCAAGACTAGACCTGTCAGGATGGAGATCCACCCTGGGAAGAACATGCCAGCTCCATCCTGTCTCTGTTGCAGTAATCAGACCTTGCTGCAAGACAGTCTTTCGTATCTGCTACTCATGCAATAATTTTCCTTTTCCTTTCTCTCCCCCATGCACTCTTGTGAGTATTTCTTGCTTTTTTTCCCTTCTCTCTCCTGTTTGCTAGGATACAAAACCTCCTTCTTCACTGGTCCTATGAAACGGCAGTGGTTGAAATTTCTATTCATCTTTAAAAAGTGCAGAAAGAATGAAAAGGTGAGGCAGAGAGAGAGAGAAAAATAGCCACTGCTGTGATTTGACTTTAACAGGGAGTCTTGATAAAAATTTGTATATTTTTGAGTGTACCTGGACTTGAACAAGTATTCTACTCAGGAGTATTCTACTTCTGTTTCTCTTTTTAGGGCTAGGAAGGCTGATGGAAATAAGTGGTTTTTAGTCCTTCTGACAAGAGCAGCTCCAAAATTGTGTGCCTTAAGTGGTGGAGATCATGACTAGAGTTCTGGCACCTGGGCTTGGCTCTTGGAAAAGTGGTATGGTGTGGTTGGATGACAAAGATGTGGGAGCAGATCCATTATATATGTGGGAGAGGGCTGGGATGCAGGGCTTTTTAGGTGACCTTCAAGAAGAAGTCAGCATTTCAGGGTGGTTGTTAGCCTGTATTTTGGATGCCATAATCTCAGAAGTGTCCGTTGCATTAAAATGCTTTAGAATATGATCTGAGCTGCCAGATTAAATCTCTGTAGTCACAAGCAAAAAGACCTGTTGTGAGTCTCCTAATATTAGAGAAATGAGTAAATGAGCTCTACACTGTGGGTTATGGGTAAGCCAGAGAATGAAAAGGCTCCTGGAAAAATTCTAAACACTTCATTACCATGAGTCAGCAGGAATCGCAGCAAGGAGGGAGAGAGGAACAAAGTACTTGAGGTTATGTTTACTCCATCCTCCTATTAACTGTGAAATTCCAGGTCACACAGTGAAATTTCTCTCTCTCCTTTAATTTCAGGAAGAACAAACAAGTGTCCCAATAATAAATAAAAAAGATCCTATCTTTTTCTTAAAAGACAGTCAATCTTGTCAGAATCTCTTTTTTTAATATTTTGTCTCTCTTTAACTGTAGGAAATTCCAGTTGCAAGAGAAATGTGTTGAATTTCTCAGGACAAGTCTGTTCCTCTTCCTGTTCTTTTACTGTCCTGTTTGTCCCTAAACTACCACATCCATCATGTTCACAGTCAAGTTCAATAAACAGCATTTGGAGCTCTTGCTTCACAGGCCAAGTTTAAGCTTTGGTTCAGGTATCCCATAATCTCAAGTGGGACAGAATCTTCTAATTAACACTCTTGAGGGGAACATCCCCACCCTCACAGCAGGAAAAACAATCTACAAAACCCAAAAATATACTTAGAATTTCTGTGTATGCTTCTGAGTTGATTCTGAGTGTAAGGGAATTGAGGAGATTCTAATTTCCATCAGCAATGTAAAAGTATTTTTCTTAAGTTTTTGGGGTATTCTCCTAATGAAAGAATGCCATAATAACTAGGAAAAAAAAAGGTAAATGGCTAGGAGCAGGTTTTGAGAATCTGTAAGCAAGTTTCTCTTATTTCCTGCTTGGTAAGGAACAATTATTCCTCTTGCAGAAACTTTATTAATCAAGGAATCTGTAGAGAGGAGGCTTGCCATGCCCTTCATATACATTCTTAAGTTGACCTCATTTGACACGAGTGCAGTGTTGGTTTGTCTTCCCTTGTTTTGTACACTTGTTCCCAACATGAACAGGCATTGCACTATGGCAAAAATTCATTTGAGAGCCAAAATCTTCAAAGTGATTTCAGTTGTGGTGAGATGTGCCAAAACTTCATGGTCAATAAAAAGCAAATGGTTTGGAAATGGGCATATTTTCATGTTTATTTGCTTTTGGAGAAGTATTATACTTCTGGATTAAAGAGTTCTGATATATCAAATATAACAAAAAAGTTCTAAAGCACCACATCATATACAATAAAAAATTCACAGACTGTTTTTCATTACAGTTGGTCTTTTAAGCTAAAGCACTCAGTACTTGATAGTATTTTTTGCCCATGTAGTTTCAAATGTCTGAAGGAACAGGACTTGTCTCATGTCCAGAGCTGCAGCAAGGAGTGGAATAGAGCACCCACCCATGTGTGCTTCATTTTGGGAGAGTTGTCAGATGGGTGAAAGGGAAGTAATTCAGCCTTCCCCCCATTCCTAGATTCAGTGGCTGGAGAGGCACTCCCTCCCTCTTTTTTTTTTTTGCTCATGCTGCATTTGTGGTTAATGCAGTTTTTCTGCATTGTTGTTTCCCAGGTTTCTTGTCCATATTGAATATCTATATTTGGGATTATTTTTCCCAGATGTATTAGCTGATGTTTTTCCAAACTGAATTTCACATTATTTTCTGGCCGTGTAAGGAATGTGCTTAGGTTCCTTTGTATTACTTCTGACTTTACTGCTACTCAAAGTTCTCTATTTAATATCCTCAGAAGATGTTATCTATATGCTATTTTAATCATAAGATCATTAAGGAAGTTATTAATGTCTGGACTAAATTGATTCTTATATCTCACTGGCATTTCTTTCCAGTTGGATACTTGGAGATTTTTATCCTTTTATTTCTAGACTTTTTGGCAGCACTGTGTGTGTCAGCCTCTTCTATCCAAAAAAAATTGGAATCTGTTTTAAATGTAGGACTTTCAGGGAAAACTGAAGCGTGATTCATGCTAGAATAGAGTAAACTTTGTAAATCCAATCACAGTTGAAATTGAAGATGTGTTGTAATCATTAGGTATGTATCTTCACATGGATTTCAATATGCTGTCTTTTGTACTTTCATTTGTACAGTAGTAGTTCTTAAATGATAAATTATTAAGTAAATATTTTCCTAGTGGAATGTGCTTTCTATTTTTGTATATCATCTTGAGAACAGAATGTGATTCCTTTCTGTAGGGTCAGCTATTTGAAATACTTGCCTGTGTTTGTTATAACTGCATAATCTATAATCCTCATATGTCTTTAATCCACTTTATCTCCTACAGAACTAAATTCCCTACTTTGGAATTGGGGAGAGTATAGTGTGATAGATGATATCTAAGGTTATAAAGTTTGGAAAGATAAAATTTACTTCTGAGGTCAGATTGATAGATTTTGGCAAATAACAGATGAAAGAAATGACTAGTAAAAAAATAAACACTACTCATATTTTCATGCCTATGGAATAAACAAATAATAAGTAAAAAAGAGGCTTTGTAGTATTTAATGTCTAGACATAAGGTAAAATTAAAGATGAAATTTCCCACTTGGCTAATCTTAAACATCTCCTATAGAGTTAAGCAAAAGGAATTGATTTGTTTTCTGTTTCATTGTTCTTGTGTGAGGTGGAATTGAACTTCAGAATGTTTACCTTTGTGTGTGCATGACTGAGGCAGAAAGCAGGGTGCACATTTTTTAGCACTGACCACTTGGGGGTGAGTGGATGCATTAACATGAGCAAATTTAACCTTGGGTTCAAGGAGGGCGTGTGTGCATCCATGCACGTGTCTTGAAGTCTGTCCTGGGAGAAATGGGCATGTCCTGGGATTGTTTGGGGTGGCTTTAACACTTTGGGGTGCTGGTTTTGCTAAGGATTGCACAAAGGGCTTCCGTGGGATTGCTTCCTTAGAGTAATGGAAGGAGAAAAACTCCTGAAAAAAACTTTTTTTTATCCTTAAATAAAACAAGTTGTCAAAGGTCAAGGTGTCTGTGTTTGTCTAATAAAGGTACTAGGTACCATTTGTTAGGGGATGATGGATTTGTCATTTCACCTAGTGATAAATAATCTGATTTTATAAGGTGTTTGGGGAATGAGGATAATCATCATGTCAGATGGAAGGCTTGCACAGCACAGTCTTCTGTTAATGAAGGCACACTGCATAGCAGGCCTGGGTTCAAAGTCCACAAGTATTGCTATTTTTTTTTTGTTTTGTTTTAAGTAGTTGGTGTTAAACACAAATACTCCTGGTTTCATATTTTAGAAGAAGCAAGATGATCAGCAATGTTAAGTAAATCTGGCTCATCAGTCCTAATATTTGTTCTTACAACAACATGCATGATACTGAAAAAAACACATGCTTCTAATACTAAACATAAGAAAAAAATCAGTGTGAAATTTCAGTATACTGTACTTGTAAAATTTAGGACAATCCTGCGAGGAGATGTAAATTGCAGAGAAGCTGATTTACATGAATAGAGATATCCTTTACAGAAAAAAAAGCTACCATGTAAAGCATGGCCTTGTCTGGTACAGACCCTTAAAAATCATTCCATCTGATCCATTCCCTGGAAAGGATGGGAACTGGCTGACAGGGCAGTGAGTGATTCTGAACTCTGAAATGTCTCTTTTGCCACCTGCATTTGCCACTGTGATGGCATCCATGTGGCTGCAGGGAGGGAGGGCCTGCATTTTATTTCTTCCAGTGAGGAAGTAAGTGGGATTTCACTTTTTTTTTTTTCCTTCCCTTTCAGACAAGAAGTTTTCTCCCAGCTTCACTGCTTAAATTCATATTGTGCTCTCTGTGCTGCCATACCATTTTCAGTAAAAGAGCAGTTGCATGGAGACAAAGAGGCTGCTGATTTAAGTCTCAATAGAGAAGTCTGTTAGGCTTCAACTGTGGGAGGATGCTAAATGTAGCTCAGAGGTTGGCAGATGCTACCTGGACCAAAACTACTTGAAAATACTAAGAAGCTGTTCAGTAGGTTTGCCTAAAAAAAGAGACATTCAATGACTGGAAGAATTAGTGGGACAAATATGACAAAGAGGGCTTGCAGTTTAAAAAGGTACTTACTGTCTGGATGTAATCTGCTGTTCATGTTGAATAAACAGCTACAAATATTTTGCTAATCTTGATGGGAGGGCAAAAGAAATCCAACCCCAAGCCCTTTCTCTTCCCACCTGTCTTAATTTTTTTTTTAATTATGTCAGTTTATGCAACATTTTGAACTTCAGTTTCAAAGGGAGCAATACTGTTTCTGATCACGATTATGTAAGTTAAGCTGAAAGCTGTGGAGTGTTGTTTTCTGAAGTTTTCAGAAAGCTCAGAGTTACTATTAACTTTTTTCTAAGCCATAACAAAGAAAATTTACCTAAAGGGTTTATTTTGTGCTGCAGCCTTTGGGAGCACCCTAAGAAGACCATAAGCATAATTTCTGAGGTGGTAGGACTGGGCCTGGCTTTCTGTTGGGTGTGTGTGGAGCTTCATGGATGATCCAAGAGGGGAAATTTTCTTCATCCCTGCATGAGTCTCCTCTGCAGGTTGGATAGTCCTGGGAGCTGCTATGGTTTCTCACCTTGTTGCTGAGCCAGAGTTTAAAGGCTCTTTAGCTATTTCATTTCTGACCTGTGAGATGTTGTGTGGGACACATGAAATGAAGTGTCCCAGCATTTATTTGTTATCTTCTCTTTTAGGGATGGAGAGGGGAGATAAAAGTAGTGTGAAGGTGTTGTGTAGCCTGAGTAAACACAGAGAAAAGGGCTAAGGAATCCAGTGCTCCAGGACCAGGGTAGTTGATTTAACAGGGAGGATGAACTTGTCATTAATTTCTAAGTGGGGTTCCTTTTATGACCTGTTCCATGGGGAGCAGAGAGGATCTCTCTGCCAAGTTATTAAATAGTTAACTTCAAGGGAGATAGTTTTGCTTCTGAAGCAGAGGTTTGCACACGCGTGGGTAACAAAGCGTTTCCAGTAGAGCACGTTTGATACTTAACCTGCAAAATGTCAAAAGAGGTGATTAATGTTTTGTACCTTTGGAATAGGTTTGATTTTGTGTGCCTGAAGCTTCTAGCAGGTGCTATAGAAACCAGGGAAAAACATTATCTTTTCAGCATGTTGCACTCAAAGTTCACGTTGAGCCACAAAATAATACCCAAATGAATGACAATCTTCTGTTTGAATCTAAATGGAAAATGGAGTTTTCCATGGCCTACTTAATCTAGAAATGATCATTTCATTGTAGGCAAATTTAACTAAAACCTAGAAAATTTTGTCAAAATTACATGAAAGAAGAAAAGATATTATTAATTTTTAAAGTGAGGCAAAGAAATGATGAGATTTTTTCAGAGGTCTGTGTTGATCTCGCCTGCTAGTTCTGTTTTTGAGAGAAAGTAGTTTTCAGTTTTCATAAATACATTCTTGGCTGTTTGATTACTTTTTTCTTGCTACTACACTATGCAGTAATGTGGCTAAAATTGCTGTATACAGTTTCTTTGATTTCAGGGGTGTTTTTCAGAGTTCATAAAAATGTGTTTCTGAAAGGGTGCATGTTTGCCCACATGAAATGATGCTTTAGAACTCCCCTAGTGGTCTCTTGCTGTTTGTCAGGGGTGCTGTTTGTGCCCTAGGTCAGCTTTTTGCCTTGTCTGTGAACACCACAATTGGCTGAATTCTGAGACAGCACATTACTCTGTGTGTAACAGCTAGATAGGGTTATCACAATTAAGAATATTAAGAATGACCAGGCATTTTAGCATCTGTTATTAACTAGAGTGTACGTGTGTCATCCTCATGGAGCAGATGAGGGTGATTTGTTTCCTCTGAGGTGTGAGGGAGGCATTGTTGTTAGATCTGGCTGGGGCTCTGCTAAGATCAGGATGAGGATGCATCATGGCCAAACTTGCAGGAGCTGTAGGAGGATGAGAGAGATGTAGATCCATTAAATGATGGAAAACCCAGAGAAAATGACTTATGCAATACAATTAAAAAATAATTTTGAATAGTTTATTAAAAGGCTTGTGGGCAGATATGGTCATTGTGTCTTATGGGGAGGAAATACTGGTTAAATAGAAGAACTGATGCTGTCAGCTAAAGCAGGAATCATGTGGTTTTAATAGTGAGGAAAAGTCTGTGCTGGCAGGAGCTGTTCAAATGGATGATAAATTCTCTGTGAGTTTCCTATAAAAGTCATGACTCTTGATTTGGGAAGTTATGTTGTAGTTGAGCACATGTTACCAGATGAATTTGTGGAGGGTTGCCTCTGTAGGATATTTTAGGGACTGCTTTCATTTAAGTTAAACTACCTGTTTTGGTGGTCTCTTCCAGCTTGCAGTTTCCTAAATCTGCAGCTCTAAGACCCCAGCTTTTCCTACTTGTGAAGCTGTGAAAGTTGCTGGAAAGGCAGGAAGGAATTTGGGAAGAAAAGTGGGGCTTTCACGAGTCAGACTAGTGGGATGTTTCCTTGGAGGAATTAGCCTCTGTTCTTTGCTCTTTGTATCTTGGGTGGATCTTGCTACTTTTTGAGAACTGTTTGCTTGCTGGTTTTGCTGCTCAGCCTGAGACATGAGGTGGTAAATCCATTCTGATTTACAGAATGGATGATGACTCAAAGTGCAAGTGAGCTTGGTGGGAGCTAGTCCTGAATATCACACAGTGCTAAGTAAACATCCAGAAAAATCAGGACATCTCCAGTTGGGCATTGAGAATTAATGGATGTTTTTAATCTGGCTCTTTTTATTTCTCAGCATTCTTTTACATTGGTATCTTGTGAGTAATACAGCAGAAAAATGACAGTGTTTAAAAAAAAGTATTGTTGTCGGGTTTGAGGAAAAACAAGATAAGAATTACATACAACATTATGCTAACTCTTTAAAATTCACTGCTTTTATTACAGCTAAGTAACTGAAAGATTGCTCTAATTTTATTTTAATGGAAACAAATCTGCTTGAATTATTTCTGGTTTTCTTTTCAAAAATGAGACTATTACAAACATTTTAAAAAGTCTTGATTGGAGGTGATGAAGTGCCTAGTGAAATTCAAGTATCCACACTGGAGCAGTGTTGCTTCGTTGGTTCATCTTGAGCATGAAGTCTTTTGCTTTTCAATCAGATTCTATTTTTTTTAGGAATAAAATTTTAAAAATAATTATTCTGGGTTTTAATATAATACAGTAATTCCTGATTTTATTATGCAAAATTAATTGATTTTTTTCCCCTAAGAATAGTGTACTCTTAGGGTTTTTAAAAATTTTTTACTGAAATCCATAGTTCATTTTGTTGCTTCACCAGATCTTTTTCCTCTCCTTAGCACATTTTAGCAAGCCTCACCAGGTTAAAGAAAGGCCATAGCGTTAAAATAATTTTAAACTGGGATCCTGCTTAAGCTCTTCTATTTTCTCACTTCCTGACTGAGCACAGCTATCTTTGCCTGCCCTTTCTCCCCTCTTTTGTTTACTGCTGAGGACAGGGCTGATACCACATGCACTGGAGATCCTCATTGTCAGCTAAAAGGAATTCAGTAGCAAATGCCTTGTCTTGGGGAATATTGAACAGCACATCCCTACACTGTGAAGTGATCTGTTATGGCATCAAAAAATTCATCTGTGTGGGCTTTCAGTGTTTATTCTACTAATTTGGTAGTGTAGCATGCAGCAATTTATTGTCATGTGTTACATATTCATATATCCAAAAAAAAAGGAAAGCAAAATAAGGTTAAATAAGGTTTCCTGGATATTTTGTTATTTTATATGAACTCCTTAAAACTTGCTTTTTGATTTATTTTTTACTGAGTTTGGAAATGTGAAACAGTATGCTGATGAATATGAAATTTATGGAGATTTGATATCTATCCTTAAATATCAGAAATGTTTCTCTCAATGAATTGCTGTTCAATATATCTTGTTGAAAAATCGTTATGCTTTTGTTCTGTGAAAATAAAGACTTGTAATTCAAGACTGCCTTTTTAAGAGTTTGCTCCAACGCTGTCTCAAGGTAGAGTTTGAAAAAGGAAGCAGTTTGTAAACTGCTGAAATACAGCTCAGCGTCACAGCAACCAAAGAATGAAATTGCTCAAAGGAGATAGTTGCTCTTATTTTGAAAGCGAGTTGGAGTGGAGGAGCTTGCTTTGTGCACAGCTGCTATTGGCTGCACAAACCCCTCGTTTCTGTGGCTAGTGCTAGATAGGAATATTAATAATATAACTCACGCCTTGTCGTAGTTTGCTGCTTAATCATCTTGTTTGGCACACCCCCGGTCATGTTGTACGTGGCCATAATTCAGGAAAGAAAACTCACTGGGGCACTGGTGTTACAGTGCAGCAATCAGAGAGGCTGGGATTATGCAGATGATGAAAGGACTGGCCGGCTGTGTTTATCCAGGAAAACTGGAGTGAAGTTGGAGGCAGCAAGGAGCCACGGGCCACCTCCCGTGCCAGACCATGGCCGTGGCTCCCCGGTCACGGCTGTCCTGAGGATCCAGCCTGGGTAAGCACAAAGCTGGGGCAGCAGCTTTGCTGCAAGGCTCCAGCACCCAAAACTCTTACGAGTCCTTCTAAATGTTGTCTTCCCTGTGCTGTCGCTGCTATCAGGGAGGTTGATAATGTTTTGTTGGAAAATACTTTGATTACGTTAATGTAGTTTGGAAGGATAAAGAGGGGCTCTAGCATGAATTCCAATAGAAGTGAAAAGCACTATTTTTAAAAAATTTTCTCTTAATTTTTTCTGAGTCTAACATTTCCTCAGAGACCAGAACTGAATCCTGTGAATTGCTTGTGATTCAAAGTGTTGCTCTATTAGTCAGGAAAACTTCTGAAAAAAATGTGGAGTAGAAAACAAAAGTTTGGTTTGATCCTAAAGGTGGTTTAGTTGAGCACTATAAAGGATAAAATGATGAGAAGATAAAAGGACGTATCTAAAACAAATCAAAGGGGAAACTAAATTTGATTGTGTTCTGTTTGGTGGGGGGGTTTTTTTAGTTGTTTTGTTTTTAAAAATCAAGAAGCCCTTTCCCTCTTCTGGTTTTTAAATAGTTTGATCTTTAAGTAGTGTTGGTTCTTCCAAGAGACCCATGATTTTTTGTGAAGTGGCTTCCATGCTCTTGTCACTGCATGAATAAGAAATAATAGAATGGGTGGGGAGGAAGTTGATTGTAATTTGACTTAAAAGCATGAATGTTTTGACCTCAGCGATTGGCAGTTTGAAAAGAATGATTTGCTGTGTTGTTTGTGTGAGTGTTGGGTTGTTTAGTGTTAATCACCATCCAGTTATGAATATAATTCACTCGTTAGACAAGTGAATTAGACCATAGGCTAGTGCTGGACTTCTAAACATACCTTTAGTAAACACTCAGGTTAAAAGGAGGGGTGTTATTTGGAGTGCTTTGTTGAGGGAAATTTCATATTCATCTTGTGGAAATATTCATCTTGTGGATGTAATGAAGGTGATGCTCTTCAATTTGGAGAGGTCTGTAAAAATATGAAATTTTTATTACAGTTTATTATATAGTTAAAAGGTGTATTTTCTGAAATACAGTTTTGAGTGACTAATTGTGAAATTTTCATGCATAAACAAAGGTTAAGATTTTAGGGTTTCCTTTTTGGTGAGATATTGTTTTAATTGCTTTTTCTAGTGGTTGATGTTTTAGGCTCTAAGTTTCAAGAAGGATGCTTTTTGGTTTGGTTTATAGCTTAAGTTGACTACTTTAGCAGCTGATACCATTGAAGAATATTTTGTCTATGCTTGCTGTAGCAAAGCAGTGGAATCAGAGGAAAGCTGATCCTTATTTTTTTTAAATGATACTTTTGTTTCTGGTTTTTAGAGCTTTGAGACAGTGGGTGGACATCAAATCAGCATTTAACCTGATGCTAGCTGCAGAGTTCTCCTAGGCTTGAGAGGCCCAAAATCTGAAGAAGTGTAGCATCAGTCCCCACGTTGTAACAGTTTTTCCTACATTTCAGAATTAAGACCAGTTTTTGTGATGCTCAGAAATAATTCTCATTTGGTTATATTAGCATGTGCCTGATTAAGGATTGCTGAATCAGGTTCAGGATTTGAAAGGTGAAGAAAGATGAGTGTTAATGTTTGTGTTACTCTGGCTGGTGTGTTTTGTGGTAACATTTTAATAAAGCAAGGGCTCATCATTGTGTTGAAGGATGTTAAGAGGGACTGTATTTGTATTCTAATCCAAAAGAGAAATTTTCAGTTTACTTTTTGCCCATCTTTTTGCTGAAGTTAAGACAGGTTTTGAAGTTGTCATTGAACATGCCAGGGCCTGAGCTGGTTCTCTTCCAGTTGGAGGTAGAGAATTATGCTCAGAAAAAAGGTAAAATTTACTTATAAAAATAAACTAAAACTAGAATTTTCAAAGTTTTTATTTGAAAGCTATAAATCCAGAAGTTTTTGTACCAGTAATCTGTTCTTAAATATTTTTTCATAGGAATGAAATACTGTGTTTCAGTTTGGTTCAAGAAAGGACATCAGCATTGCTTATTAGGCATAATAAAAAAGTAGCTTAGTTTCAAAATACCAATCCACTGGGAATTTCATACACCTCCTGTGTATTCTTCCCTGTGGGCATTAAGAAAACAGAGTTTCAAGTACTGTAAACCAGACATTTACTGTGGTCACAGGGTGGTTTTGTTTGTCTTTTGCCTCCCCTAAACATTTTCAAATAGTTCTAAACTTCTTCTTTCTACAGATTTCAATGAGTTCATTATTTACAATGAGAAAACAAACTTCCTGGTTTTTGTTGTTGTTGCGATTGGTTGGTTGTTTTTTGTTTGCTTTAAGGGCTCAGGAAGCCCAAAACCAGAAAATGACCAATGATCGTTCTCTTCAACCTACCCGAAACTGAAGGGTTAATGGCAGCTTGCGAGCTGGCGCCAAGGACAAGGTGGGATGGTGGGGAAGGGGGAAAAGAGGGGGAAGTCCCACAATGGGGAGGAGGGAGGAACTGGCCAGACCTGTTGTGTGGGAGGAGCTGCCAGGGGCAGGGCAGGAGCGGAGCACCCTGGGGCCGGGGCCAGCTGGGCCGGGCACAGAGGAGCCCAGCGAGCCCCGGGCTCTGCAGAGACGGGCAAGTGCTGCTGCTGCTGCTGCTGCTGGCAAACTGTCAGAGCTCAGCCACTCAAAAAAAAGCCCCTCAGCCTTTGAAAGTCCGAGCACTTCCTAACACTGGAAACAAGAAAATTCACGGCTTACATGATGTGCTGTTCCTTGGAGATAGTGAGGATGTGGAGAAATGATAATAAAATTTTATTCCTGAACAGGTAAAGTTCTGTACAATAATACACTACTGTATAGTAATATGGTTTTGTTTGCCTTACATTGACTTTAATCAAAATCTCTGTGCATGAGCTTACATTTGTCTACCAACTGGTTGAATTTTGGAATAATTTGATTGTTTTTCTCAGGTATCTGAGCTATTGAAGGGAGGGCCAATACTAAATACTTGCCCCATGAGTGCCCTAAAGTGGTGCAGGTGCCTCAAGGAAGGATTATATCAGAGTGGGAAGAGTAGTGCCCAAAGCAGAAGAACCTGTCGTTTTCCTCTTCATTACACAAGCAGCTTTTTTCATTTCCTGTGCCTTGCTGAATCCTGGCTGAAACCTTGCATTAGGCCAAGGCAGCCTGGGTGTCCAGGTAAGGCCGTGTGCAGTGAGAGAGGATGTCTGCCTCAGAGACTGGATGAGTCTCCTGTAAAATGATGAAAAAATCATCAGGCCTTTGCCTGGGCAAAAACTACTTGGGTATGCCCGAACCATTTCTTGGAGAGTTGGAATATGTATCTAGCAGTGACCATGTCTGTCCTACCACAGTTATGTCCACGGCTAGAAACTCCCAAATGTTTTTTTTCCAGCATTTTGGGTGAGCAACCATAAGGTTTGGGAGTTAGAGAAGTGAGGGATGCTCTCGAGCTGGGTTCCAGGGTCCAGGCTGCCTGGTGCTCTTGTGATGGCCTCTGTGTGTCCTGTGGGGTCTTGTTCTCCCTCTGCTCACTCCTTGCTCTCTCCAGGCACTGGATGTCCCTCACAGTGTGTGTCATGGGAAGTGGGTTCCTCACTGGTTTTGAGGTGCCTGCATGTGTTTGAACACAAAGAGATGTGCACACCTATTCTGTAATTAACTCCAGTCCTGGCTTCGTGGCTTGAGTCCTCAGTCAGCTCCAAGGCTGCACACAGCCATGTGGAAGTGTTCCTTTAGGAAGAGAAATAACCCAGCCAAACCACACTAATGTGAGAGTGGGCAGTAGGGATGTGCCAGTCAATGGTGGTGGTGAGGGTTTGCCAGGCAAGGATTATGCAGTCTGTTGTATGCCTTCTTTCTTTTTAGCAAAATCACATTTAAAGCAGATTATTTTAGCCTTCATTTCAAGTGAAAAGAAGTTCCTTTCTCAGCAAAACAAAACATCATAGAATCATTCAGTTTCTCATTTGCAGAATAAATGATTTTAAGTTCTCTTGAGTCCAGCATGGAAAAAGTACTCCAACGTTTTACTGGATGCTGTGTTCTCCAAAACATCAGTTTTTAAAAATGTTTCTTAATGATCCACAGCTGAAGGTCCTTCCCTTTAGTCTTGGCTGCCTGAGCTGTCTTCATAAGGTGGAACAGGATCTCTCTTTCATCCTAGGAAATAGTATCGATCCTGCCAGTATTGAACTGAATCCAGAATTACTAATCTGTCAAAATTCTGCTTTTAGGTACTACAGATGATATTCAGGATATCTGAGTTGCATTCATGTTGTCGAAAACACATTATGTGTTTGTCTGTGGTAACATCAGAATTTCTAGAAGGGATTCATTATATTAATATTCAATGATTACAGTCTTTATTAGTAAAAGTGAGTCAAGTTCTCTTAATAAAATGGTAATTTTCTAATTATGTACTAAATTTCTAAAGTAATGGCTTTTAAATACCAAGCATTTAAATTTGGCTTTTTAGTGGAATAATGAAGTATTACAAAGGCTGTCAAATAATTTAGGATGAATTCAGATAATTTAGTTATTTGTTTTTCCCAGTGTTTTCCTAGTAAAAGCTGCCTAACTAGTCTGTCTTTCTCATTATGTGTTTTTCCTGTTTGTACCAATTTGGTGGATAATGATACAGAAGCAGAATAGTTGGGAGGAAATTCCAAGATGTTTCAACTTTTAATTAGCAAAGTGATTGAAAAACAAGGAGAGTTCACTGCGATGTCTGAAACATCATTTTGTAGTTGTGTAGCAAGCTGGGCTGTGTCACATACATAAAAAAGAAGTCTGTGTGGAAAAGCACCCTCCTCAGAATGGGTTGATTTTATGTGTGAATTGTCTTTGCTTGTTTCAGTCTTCCAAAATCTAAATGTACCTTTTTTTTTTTTTTTGTAGTTTCTTTTGAGTAATCCTTGCAAGTTTGCAGATTGATGTAGGTAATATGTGGGGAAAAAAGCCCCTGTAGAATAGGCAGGGTAAAGTTGATCTCTAGTGTTGCAGTTCTCTTTTGTTTTATATGGTGCTTGCTTAAGGATTTAGAACTTTAAATGTCTTATGCAGGAAGGCTATTATTAAAAAAAAGATGTAAGTGACTGCTGTAAAATCTTAGAAACTAAATTCTGGTTAATTTGTGTTTAAACCCTGGAACAAATTTACTGGAAGGTTCCTTGTGTGAATGAATGTGAGACATAGGGATTCCTCAATGCAGCAGCTCAGCAAGAGTTACTCAGCCAGGTTACTTTTCCAGTTGTGACTAAGTGGCCAATTAGCAGCATCCGGATGAGGCAGCGCCTAGGTAAAAATAGATGGCATTTGGAGGAGCTGGGGGCTGGCTTGGAGGAGGTCTTCAGCTGTAGACTGAGAGAAACAAGAGAAAGAGGCACCCTTCAGAAAGGGGTGTTACAGGAGTGGTGCAGGACTGTGAGAAATTCCATGAACAGGCAAAGGTTAGGAGCAGCCCAGAGGAATGGCAAAAAGCAATACCCTCAAACCAGCAGGCCTCTGCTGCCAAAGGAATTCCTGAGCTGGGCTCATACTCCCATTTGACAAGAGCATAAGGCTGGCATTGATATGAAAATGAAACAAGCAGTAGCATCCTCTGAAAACGACAGGAACCAGAGGTGTGGGTGTACAGCTCGCTAGATTGTTAGCTCTTATGTTCAGGATTGATACATTAATGCCTCTGTCAGAGGCAGGAGTAAGTCACAGAGTGATGCTTCAGTTGATTTGCTTGAAGGCAATTAGTTGACTACTGCTGGCATCTCTGAGACTAAATAATTAAGTACCGTGTGAGGTACAGGGAGGAGAACTGGATGGGCTGGGGTTTTGCTTTCTAGCCTTTACAGTTACCACTTAGTCCTGGGACCACAACAGCTTTGATGATCCTGCTCTGCTGTTCTCATAGGATACTGAAGCTGCTGGGTTAGTGTAGTTAAAAACTCTTTTGTTGCCCACTGGCCTACTTTGGCTGTATGTTAGCTATTGGATTGGGAAAGGGCCATCTGTATGTGCCCACTGGTACAGCCTGGGTGTAAAGAGAACCTAGGATGCTGTCTGCCTTCTCTTGATAAACCTCAGTCCTGTGGAAGCAATTACTTAAAATACTCAATTTTGTTGTGAATGGCTCTCTTCACTCAGCATTTAATAATGCATTAGTGAATTTGATACTTCATGGAAGAAAGAGAAGGCATGAGGGATGCACCTGAAGTCCTATCTTTAAATTCAAACAATGTGTGTAAGTTAAAGACTTCTTATTAGTGGTCTAGTAAGAAGTGAGTAGTGAGCTTTCTGAAAAATATGGGCAAGCCAGGGAAGTCGTGATCTGTGTATTCCTTTGGACAGATACCAAGCATGTTTGGTGATCTGTACCTGCAAAGGCTCTATAAAAATGCTTGCAGAATGTTATGCTAATTCATCAGTAGTGTATTTAGATCACCTCACTCTTAAGAGTTACCTATATATGTATAAACCTGCAGAGCACACAGTTTTCCTGCTGAGTTTTTCTCCATTAATTTTTTGTGGAATACATAACTGATGTGATTGCTCTTCATTTTTTCTTTTTTTTTCATTCATTAGTAAGCAGTGAGCTTTCTGCCAATTAGAGCAAAGGTGTAATCACAGTTGTAATAAACCAGAGTAACGCTCCTTGACTTCAGTTTGGCTAGGGTGCCACCTTCAAGATGAAGTTTGTGACCACAGCACAGCTGGGGATAAATATTGCTGGAAATCTAATTTCAGTTTATCATCTTCAACAGAGAAGCAGCTGAACTAATGAGTAGCTTGGAAGAGGTAGAGAGGGTAGCAGTTGATGATGAAGGGTATTGTTTGGTAACCACAGAGGAAATGTTTTAATTATATTTAATGCCTAAACTGTTATGTCTGGTTAGTATTTGTAACAGTCTAAACTAAGAAGGCTTTGCAAAGTGACTCAAAGCCCAGCAGAGCTGTATGTTTGGTTATATTACTTGCATGACACAGCCTTGTCTGTAAAGTTCCTGATTTTCTCAGACTCGTTCTTGAGAACTTAATACAGAACTTTTAATTTGTTATGGGTCAAATATTTATTTTTAACAGCAATATGCTGTTGTAGACTGATAGTGATATTGCAGAGGGTGTAAGTAGTTTCTAGAGAAATTCAGGTGCCAAGGCCCAGTGATCATCAGATATATTTGTCTGTCCAGGAGCAGACAGCATTTCTGAGGGACAAAACCCTCTATGATGGATTTGCACACAAGCAGGTAGATAATGTTCTGCCTAAAAACCCCTGCATGATTTCCTTCAGTGTTTTTGAAGAGGTGAGAGGTAAAGGTCTTCTGAAAAAATGTCCATGTACATCATGCTAGTGTGAGGTTATGATAAAGGTTGTTCTTTAGACAATTATAAATATTCTGAAATTAGGTCTCTAGAACTATAATAGGTAGATAAAATGCCTATCCCATTTAGGGTTCAAGAAGGAAAATAAAAAGTTTCTGTTCAAAAGAGAGAAAAGTGGCCTAATAGTCTATGTCAGTCAATTTTGCAAGTTTTAGCAAAAATACCTGGTTCAGGTATAACAGAGCAATAGACTTTAAAGGTGGATAATTACTAGTAAATGAGTTTCTCATTTACATTGCTTTGGAACTGAGCTGAGCCATTCTGTGATGGACAAGATCCTGTTTCTAAAGGAATAGCTGTTATTTTTACATAGACATATGTAATGATAATACATAATAATATAAAATACCCAGCATATCATATATTAACTTGACAGGTTATAGACGAGTATTATATAAATGTCATGTTTTTCCCTTCTATTGCTGAGTTGTTCCAGATCCTGAATAATCTGAACATCAAAAAGTTGCTGTAGAAGTGGTATAGAATGGCAATGTGTTTCTGTGCACCAGGGAATGTGAGAGAACTCTACAGTAGTTGCAAAAGCGAAATAAAATCGATTTATATATTTATTTTCTGTCATTTAGACACATACACTGGGCTTGGCAGTATGAAAAAAGGTGTTCCCTTAACTAAGAGCTTGGCTGCTTTGAGTTGCTGTCACAAGGTGTTGAATGCCAGGGTGTGAGGCTCACAGGTGACCGTGTGTGTGGCACCTGAGCGTGCAGGGAGCGGCAGCTTGCTGACAAGGAAACCACATGGATCCTTGGTGGGTGCAGAGGCCTCACGTAGCATCTCCTGAGTAATGCTCTGGGCTTTCTGAGCTGGCCAGGAGCTGTTATCCAGGAGGAGATCAGGATGTACCTGCAGGTTTTCCTGTGTTTTCTGTGGCTGGGATGTAGCAGGGATTGTGTTCTTGTGCTCAGGAAACGGTGGTGGGTGTCCCTGAGGGAATTCCTGCTGCTGCTGCAGATGGAGCATCCCCTGCAACCCCAGCTTGCTTTTGGCATAACCTTGACTCCAGCTTGAGGTGTTGATTCTCATCTTGGACATCTCAGCGGGCTGAAACTAGAATTTAAAAAACTAAATGAATAATGAAGGCCAAACCCCCATGAGTTTGTTGTTGTGTCAAGCTGGAGCTTATACAGGAAAGAGGAGATAAGAATAAGAATGTGTAAGAAGTTGAGCTTTCACTGTGTCCGTTTGGGGACTTGGAGTGAATTCCCAGCTTGTTTCTGCATCTTTTGTCATAACTTTGGGGTATGTTTACTAAATACTGGGTTCTTTTCTTACACAAACATAGTATCTTAACGATGTGCAGTTCTATAAAATCCTGACTCCATTAGACACATTGTCCCCTCTGTGGAGGGAGTGAGAGAGCAAACAATTGGGTTGTGTAGCACGTTACTGTAAAATGTTGGAGACTATTGTGGTAAATTAGCATAAAGTAGAATATGTTGCTGACTAAATTTATACTGCCAGATGAGAAGAGAATGGAAATCATGTTTTCAGGGTTCAATTAAACCCTTCTCAATGTATAAACAGGGCTACAGAAATGTATATTTTATATGCATGTATATGATTTAAGCTAATAAATGTGAATATTTTAAAATCTAAGCCTGAGCTCATAGACAGTGGGTTATGTATGTAGAACAGCTCTCACATAATTATTTGTTTCACTGAAGAATGAAGTATCCCTGTGACTTCTGGGAGAAATTAGTGGGTCAGTATCAAGCAAAACAGAAATTCTGGCTCTTGCTCTGAGCCTGCTTGGATAAGAGTTATGAGTTGGGTTTCCTGTGCTCGTGGTTCAAGCTTTTTTGCTAGTGTCTGGGCATTTCTGTATAACTTTCATAGAGCAGCTCTGTATTTGAAGCAAAATGAATATTGCATATTTTATTTGGACAGATGGCAGTTTCAGAGCGCTTACTAAGCAAGATACAATTTTCTGCATTCTTACAGGAAGCATGTACAGATATATAATTTTATCATTATTTCATTATGTACTTAATGCACTGAAGAAATTAATTGCAATGCAAATCCTGGACTGCCTTGTGACTGCATTTAGGGTGGAAGGTAACTGTAAGATTGCTGTGACGTGTTTGTGTTCTTGTATTTAATGATCATTACAGGGCACAGGCCTCTCATGTCATGCAGAAAAAAATTGTGATCTGGTAAGAATCTTATCAAAAGAAAGACAGTAATCCTCTTAAGGATTCTTCTGTCTTAGGTCAGGAGGCCATAATGGGATTTTTGCAAAGGTTTGTTTCTTAGTGTCCTGGAAGTTGTAAACATTTTTAAATTTTTTGCCATCTAAGAAACCTGGTAACAATGTCCTGTTCATTATAAGTGGTTGGTCTTGCCATAATACTGCCATTAATTTACAATAAAAAAAAATGTACACGTTGTAGCAAGATAAAGCTGAAGCTGCAATGCAATCCATCGTTCTCTCTAAAATTAACAGAAAATAAGTGTGAGATACAAGAGATTTGAGCATAGCATGACCAGGTTGAAATAATGACCTGAGACTTGGTGTTTCTATTGATGTTTTGGGTTCCAGTGCTCTACTTGGGAATGGATGGAGGATGGCAGGGTCCTAGAGACCAGCCAGGCAATTAAAAATATATTAAAAAGCACCTTGAAGAACTGTTAAGACATCTTAAAGGAAAGGGTGATTTCCATGGAGCATTAAGCTACCATTGTGCAGGTTTGCTCTGTGTTGGGTGTTTGAGAAATCCCTTGGAAAATGAGGTGGCTTTGTTTACATGGTGTAAACAAAACCCTCTGGCCTTTGGGATGGGATTTAGGGTAGAGGAGCTGAGCATGCAGGTAAGTTCAGCTTTGTATTTGCTCTACCTGTAGCTTTTGCTATTCAAATGTCTACAGAAAAAGCTGACTTTAATTCTGGTGTGCAGCTCCTCCTGGTAAGGGCTGAAAGGAGCTGGTGGAGGGCTCTGCACTGGAGGCATTACCAGCTAGAACTGAGCAAAGGTGTAAGGAGTAACCCTTAGTGACTGATCCTGGAGCCTCACAAAACCCAGCTGCAAGGACTTCCCCTGTAGAGTCAGTCTTGTGTTTGTAACCAAGCATGGTGCTAAAATTTGGGAGATCTTCCGAGTTTGTGGATATTTGGATTCTTACACTGAGAATGTTCTAACAGCTTTGGGAGTTGCAAAGCATCAGCTGAGTGTTCGGTGTTTTAGTGTTGTCTCCCAGGTTTGGGGTTTTTTAATACATCTGGCTAAGTAAAAGGTTAGTGTCAGAAAAAAACCAGGAGCAATAAACCATCCAAGAAACAAACAAACAAACAAAAAAAAACCCGGAAAGATGCTTATGTTTATATAAATATAGAATTCAGAAAACAAACAGTGGGGATTTTTATGTGCGGTTTTTTTCTTTCTTTTAATAAAGAACATTTGCAGTCCATTGCGCTTTTTTCCCCCTTCTTGGAGAAGACTTTGAAAAGTAGCAATTCAATGTTTCATATGTAATTCTAGATGGTATTAGGCAGAAAATGTGTGGCAAAGGTATCCTGATAACTTCTCCACTACTTCAGGTCAGTGTTTTCAAGTGGCAGGCAGACATGGGCAGCAGCTCTCTTTGGTGACTGTTCAGCAAACTGGGTGACTTTGGCTGAGTGAAGGGTAGCTTGTACTTTGTGCAATTCAGTAAAAACCTACTTCAAACAACTGGCATGAGCTTTCTGAGCCAGTGTAAAAGAAACTTGAGTCAGTCCAAGAAACTTGCCACAGTAACTCTCAGTGTTTCAGCAAAGTATTTTTGTCTTCTTTTGGAACTTTATGCTGTGTGTTCAATTTAGAGAATTGAAATAATATTTCTGTGTATTTTTTCCAGCCTTCTTGCTTTCCTGGAAAAAAAAAAGGAAACGACTAATAATTGTTTTTGAAATATTAGGAAAAACTTGGGGGGAGAGCGCAAAAGCAACCTACAGAACCTTTGATCAGCCTGGGGCTAAAATATAGGTGTTAATTTGATGTCTAGGCAAACTCACCCCAAGTAATGTAATTGGATATATTAAAGATGTCAGAGTGTCAGGAGCCTCCAGATATGTGGCTGCTTAATCAAATCTAGCACCTAACCTTTGTTCTTGTTTTGCTTAAACACTTTGAGCTACTACTTTTTTTCCTTTTAAAATACTCTACTTTCATTGTGCACATATTCTCCAAACATTTTTTCCTCTATCTTCCAGGTCTCCTGCTCTACCTCATTCTCTCTCTCCTGGTCTTTTAATAATTTATGTTGTTTCCTTGCCTTCTTTAACTTCCCTCTGTCTACCCTCCTCATAATATTCACAGCCTCTTTGCCATTCTTCCAACTCTGCTGAAATTTTTTGGTACACTCATTTACTTGCTGTTTTTCTATCAATTTTGCTCTGAAATCTTGTCATTTGAATCCTTTTCCTTACCTTCTCTTTTACCTTCTTTGACTTGGCTCATTTTTGGCTTGAGTGGACTTGCATGTAGAATAGGTAAACGTTGACTGTCTTGGGGTTATTTCATTAAACTCATCCAGTTCTTGAAGAACTAATGGGGAAATGTTGAAAATGTCAGCTTCCTAAAAATGAAGGTATTGCTGCTTGATTATGAAGAGACATGGTTCTGCTGAGTGGTGATTATCAGTCCAAGCATAAGGGATGCTGTATAGGCCAAATATCTTGTGAGTCTCTATTTTTGTGGGACACAGTTGGTGTACCAAAATACCCTGCCAGTCTTGTCTTCCATTAATTGCTCAGGAATTCTCACTATCCACCATGTATTTCCTTGATGACATATCATTATCCAAGATGTTTGATGTAACTGTTTCATAACAGAGTCCTCGTGTAGGTCAGAGATGAGTGAGAGCACCCAAACTTGTAAAACCTAAGGTCCCTTGGAGTGTCTCTGCTCACTTGAGGGTGCACATCCTCAATGCCAATTTCCACTAATACAGACCTTTTGCAGTGACTGTTCATGGAATAATGTTTTGTTATGGCTCATAAATAGCTTTGACAACCAGGTTTGTGGTCTTGGTTCACTTCCGAGTTGAAAGATGTTCACAGCACAGACATCACTGGTGAGAATGCACAAGTGTTGGTCACAGGTTAACGAACTGTAGCCCAAAGGAGTCTTTTCCTTGAAACTTTGACTGCTGTGGCTCTGGAGTGAGCTGTATGAAAATGAAGAGACTTAAATTATTGCCTGCACCGTGCCTGCTGTTGAAATAAGCAAAAGGTTCAACTGAAACTTCGTGACGTGTAAAAGTATAATTTTTAAAAATACGGATTTTTAAATTCTTTTTACTATCAATTTGTAGCCCTTCATCCGTGTATTATTCTATTCAGGGGCTGAAACTTGAGGTATCACATATGTGAGTAAAGGCAGATTTTTGATTAATATATCTACATTACAAAATTTGGGCAGTTTATATGACTAAGAATATATCTGTTAAGGAGTACCCTGTGTTGTTTGTAAAGCTGCCCCATCTGCACTCAAGGCACTCAAATGATATGTTAGATCTACACTGAGTTTAGAATACCCACCCCAGTAAATGCTGTTTGTTGGGTACCTCTGAAATGATTGGGGAGTGTTATAAGCAGTGGAGGGATTTGTGGATCCAGGATCCCTGTGGAACTATCCAGGAGACTCCCATTTGGTGAGAATTTGCTCAGTTTGAGTGGGGGCAAATTTATGGCCAGGGAAATAATTCTCAATTTTGTGACAGGTTACCTGAAGAGGCAGTGATCATCAGGAAATTGGTGGATTATGTCCTGTGTTGCATTTCTAATCATGCAGTTTGAATGTGCTGGAAATGGTAATGTTGTGCTTTTTCTTTCTGAGTGTTTTCACTCAGGGAAGTCAGCTTGAGTTTGTCCCACTGTATTTATTGCTGTGTGAATAATTGTACTGGTTAGATTTTACATATTTGGAACACAGTGCCTAACTGCTGCCCTGCCTGTATAATTATTAAGTGTAGAGAATGGGTTGGGAAAACAGCTTTGAGAAAAGCACCTCTTATAAATGAATGATTACTGACTTGGCAAGGCATTCATAATATTGACAGCCAGTTAGGAAAATTAAATCAATCAGGATAGTGATTATTTTTCTCAAGAAGTGTTTGTGTAAGAAAAAGAGGGCAAACATTTGTACTTCTTGGAGTGTTAAGACCAATACTCTGCTGTGAAAAGTGACCTATAGACATGTGGTGGTTCTGTATTTCAGGACTGTAAGTTAGGGAAAGCTCTGGGTGTTGCTAGACCTTCTCTTGAAGTCAGCTTCTCAAAGAGAACCAAAAGGCTTTCGAATTCAAATCTGTCAGTTTTATTGGAATGAAAACTAGAAAAGTAACTGCTTCCAAAATAAAATCTTCATAGTGTTTTATGAGGGTTAGCTGTAGCAGAGTTTTATGCACCACTGCCCTCTGTGCAGGTAGATCCTTGATGCAGTTCTTGGTTATATTTAATGTCATTTGGTGAGTGGCAGCAAAGCAGGGGCAGTTTGGGGTTTGGAAGATTATTTTGTCACAAGGAGATTTTACTTAACTAGAAAAAGAATTGTACTAGGTTTACTTTGTAACTGGAAGATAGGAAAATTGAAGAAGAGTTGAGGAATTATTTTGCTATTGCAAGTCGAAAGGGAAAGTTAAAATTTTGCAACTTAATTGAAAGAGGAAACAATCTCAGAGGTGGAGTGAATGCAGAGTTCTCAGATGTTGGGACATTATAAGGAAGTTCTTAAAATTAATGTGAATAAAAACGTTACTATTAGTCTCTCTTCCCCATTTTGGACTTACTTTGGTTTTAGTATGTGTTATTATTTTTTGTGTTTAATGTGGTGTTTGCTTTTACTATCATACAAGAAGTTGATGATGCTAATTCTCTATGCAAATGTCATCTTCAAGCTAATGAATACCAGTAACGTATATACTGGAAGCAATAGTTATTCTGAGAGCATTCTTGATTTTAATGATTCATAAATGTTCTGATAGTGCATATGTGGGTGAAGGGTAGCATGTGTGAACATACTCTAGTTCTGCTTAATACTTCATACATAATCTGCATATTTTGTCTTGTTTCATTCTGATTTTGGGCCCTGTACTGCCCTGTGTCTGCAGTCCCGTGGCTTTTCCTCAGAGCTGCTTTGAGCAGCTCAGTCCCTCCTACATCTTCACTTCCTCACTTCCCAGCACTGGATCCTTCATTGCAAAACTCCCAGCAGGAGTGGAACTGATCCAGGTCCTCCCCCTTCCTGGTTGTTCACTCACCAGGGAGAGGAGAGCCAGAGCTCACTTCGCTGAATGCAGTTTCTCTGGTGCATAGTTTGTTTCCTATAATCCAAAATGAGTTACTTGTAAATTACTCTAATTAAAACATGAATGTAGTATAAACGGTAATGCGTTTTTATTGATGTTAGAGACTCGCAATAAAAGTGTGCCATCAGATTTTTATGCCTCTAGTTGATAAAAGGATGCAGAAGGCAGAGACTGATGAGAAGGGATGGGCTGGTTGGATTAGGATTATTTTGGGAAAAGGCTATTAAGAGAGAAACATAATTGCTTTAGCCATTTTAGTATTTCAGCCCTTGCAGTAAAAAGTGTTGGTCCATGTCTAAAAAAAAAATTATAGCACTTTCTGTCAGTTTTTTCTGATAACTTTATAAAAACCTGACTTTAAAGCTCTGATTCTGTCTTGATAGTCAGCATTCAGATGTACTAGTACATGCTTTCACTAAGCCGATTTCCTTTGAATCTGTGAATACTCACTGTATTTCAAAAGCTCTGAACAGTTTTAAATGGCTAAAGAGAAAACTGACAAGCCTGGAAATTAAATTGTAGCAGACCTGAAAATGAGGAGAGTTCTCACAGTCATCCAAACAGAAATTTATCTTGCTTTAAATTTTGGTTTTAATAAATGTATACTCCTCTGTGTATTTGACATAAATCACATATGCTACTTAATAGTGTCACTTTGATTTTATTTTATAGGTTATTAAAGTATTATGTGTATTTACACAGATTTATTAGAGAGGTTGCTCAATTTTCTGTTCTTTTATGTGAAAGTAGATACAATGGTAATATTGCAGGTTATTAAATTTTGGGACCTAAATGTTTGGCTGTGTGTTAGCATGGGAGTAAAATTCATTAAAAGCTCTGAGTATCTGCTGGGAAGAAAAGGGTTTGCTGTCTTTCCTCAGCCAGCTGTGAACATCTGTAAGGAACTGTGTGTTTCATTCCAAGTTGCTGCATTAGGGAGTTCAGGAGTTGTGCTGTGGGGTCTGTAGGTATGTGCCCCAAATACCAGAAAAAGACCCCCCCACCCCAAAATTTCAAACCAGTTAATGCCATGGTCTGTGTGGGAAGGCTGGGAACATGGAATATTGATTTTATTTGTTTGTACCACCCTTTTCTGGTCTTAGGGCCCCCTAATTTTTCAAGTGTATTTACTCTCATATAATTCCCCTGTTTCCAAGTACAAAAAAACCTCTGGCATTAGGTGTTACCCTGTTCCCAAGGCACCCCAAATTCCCAGGAATATTGGGAAAAATTACTGAGTGAAACTTCTTAGAGTTGTATTCCTTAGTGTGAGTGGCAGCTTGCTTAATAAAGAAAAGCAGATTTGACCAGAACAATTGGTTTGTGGGGTTTTATTCTGTGGGGCTTTGAGGTTTTTTTGTTGCTTGTTTGTAGGTTTTATGGTTGGCTGTGGTTTGGTTTTTCTTAGCTTCCCCTAGGTTCATATGGCCTTTGATGTAGTCAGACTGGCATGAATTTCATGAAGGGTTTTAGAGTGGTTTTTCTTGAGAATAACGTAATTATATTTTTTGATTTGTTCCCACACCTACAGATACTTAACTGGAGAAAGAAAAAGAAAACAAACTTTTATGACTTACTTTAATGCTTTAGTAATTTTAAAATTTTTATTTAATATGAACCCTGCTTAAAATGAGTGTAATCTTGAGTCATATATATGAGTCTGGTTTTAACTTGTGCTGAATTGTATCCTAAGGGATTCCCACTTGATTCCAGCCTGTTTTTCTTTAATGTCCTTGTTGGTCAAAACAAACACGTAAAAGTCAGGTAGAACGGTGCAACCAAAACCCCATTATGGTCATGTAACAACACAGATTATATTGATACCTTTTAAATATTTTTAAGGTCTGTGGTGGATTATAGGTGTAATAAAGAAGTAAGAGTGTAAGTTTTAAAAATACAGCTTTTTAAAAGTAACCAGTTGCGCTTTATTTTTCTTTTCTTTTTTTCAGCCTGCGTATAAGGCTGTCTTTGGAAGAAATTTTTCATCATTTAACTGTTGCCTGCTTGTTAATAACAGTGAATTCTGAAGTCCATTCATCTGTCTATTATTTGAAGGCAGGTAGTCAAGAGCTCTGCTTCCCCAGGCCCTTTATGTCCTGTAGGGCTGTAACCTTAGAAAGGTCGTGTACAGAAATGATCTTTTTTGTTGCAGGTGAAGGCTAATGAGTTTCTCTGGCTCCTTGGCTCATCTTAGGTTTCAACTCTGCCTCCTCTGAGGTGTTTGAATGTGTGAGAGAGACCTGGCCAGTGGAATGGCTTTAGAGTGCCTGGTTTTGGGACCTTCAGTATTCCAGAGGTGTTTGTGGAGGATTCTTCTCCCATGTAGATTCCCTGTTGAATCCTGTCACTACCTCAGTGCTGTAAACAGAAACAGGTTGAACAAACTGTTGAATCTTTATTTGTACTGCAATCCGTGTTTATTCTTTTTGGTGTTTAAGCACTGGTTTTAATTAAATTGAAGCACTGTGTTTAAGCAAAACAGATTTGTGGTACTTAGGCCTTAAAACTACTTAAAACTACCATACAATTACTAACACCTCCCAGCATTTGCCAAGTATTCCTTACTATGACTTATTCTTGTGTCAGCAGTGAGAAGTTCCATCTTAGATTGGCCTATTAGAAGTCCAGGTTTTAAGAAATAAACCTAAATTCTTTACTATTAAAGCTTTTTCAAGTGAGATCGGGAAGGTCAACCAATGGATTTTGGTGCTGAGGAAGGCATTGGTGCCTTAAATAAAACCAGGGAGCTCAGAGGAAGTGAAGTGCTCCCTACTCTGAGGACAGACCTTCAGAATAAAAATGTGGATTTCATTTCTGCAACTTTCTGCTATTGCTGTCCTCTTGTGTACATGAAGATTGGATAAATGAAGCTGCCTCTGTATTCTTTTGATGTATTTGGTAAAGTAACCAACAGCTAAGAAGTTGAAATTCCTTTCATTATTGTATTAGGTCTTTTGATTTGCTGAGAATTAAGAAAACAGAGCAAAAGTAGTGAGTTTTGCTTACTTTATTGGTCAAGCACATATTATTTTTTGTGAAAATGTTCCTATTGATGCATGTGATGTGTTCATAGTACAGCAAAAAAATCCTCTCTGTATTCCTCACAGTGAAATTGATTTTGCTATGGGAAGCAAATGTGGGGATAATGATTGAAACTCAAAACTTGTTTGTGGAATTACGGTCTTGCTGTGTATTCATGTATATTCATACAGGGTTATAAATGATGTGGTGTTTTTAGAAATACAGATTAATCAAGCTTGATGTGTTTGACAGTTCTTTCATCCTTCTTTGGAGTTGAAGTTACCGATGGTAAATACCAGCCTCCAGTCAAAGTAGTTGTTTATTGTAAAATTAAGTCTTGAATGCTGGTGTGTTTCCATTCTCTACTTCAGCCTGGACTTTCTTGGTGAACTTTATTTTCCTAATAGCAGTTGATGATTAAATTCCTTCTACAATACATTCAAGATCTCAAACACACAATAGTAACACAGTTCCTGTAAGTGGTTCATTTGTTAATCCGAGCTCTGTTTTACAAGAATTGTATGAATGCTGCTTTCCTTTGAAATTGATCTTCAAAAAGAAATCCTGTTTTGTATAATAAGATGCCAGACTCACAAAGATTTCCTTTCTTGTTTCATAGACGTTCCATCTTCAGAGCAGCCTGAACTGTTCCTAAAGAAACTTCAACAGTGCTGTGTCATTTTTGACTTCATGGACACGCTTTCAGACCTTAAAATGAAAGAATACAAGCGCTCCACTCTTAATGAACTGGTGGACTACATTACAATAAGCAGAGGCTGTTTGACAGAGCAGACTTACCCTGAAGTAGTTAGAATGGTGAGTTCTTTCTTTCTCATGGTCTCTTTTTAAATCCACTTGCACTTCCAGTTACACACTGTGGGCGAAATTGAACCCTGGAGTAGGTGGATTAAATGATGCCTTTGGCTTGTATTTGCTAGTAGACTTTGCTTGGGGATAATTCTCCAAAGACAGAAATACTAATTTTTATATATTTTTAATGAAAGTCAAGCAGATTATGGTTATTATAGTGTCACAAATGTATGAAAGGAAACCTCTATTGTTTCCTGATAGAGAAAGCTAGCATCCATTAAATCAGAGTCCCTCATGTTTCCTCCAATCTGTCTTCTCTCTCCTCCCAGTATAAAAAATGGAATAATTTTTGCAAGTTTCTTATCTTTCTTGGAACTTTCTCCAAGCTCTTGGGTGTCTGCTTTAGGCAGAGATAGCTTAAAGTATGCATGGACAATAATTTTAAAATAATAAATGCTAAAAATGTTGTATAGGATTGTTGTGACAATTTCCTGGTTTGGTTATGTGGATTCATTGCTGGTGCTGTTAGAGTGAGCAAGACTGCTCAACTATAAAGCCATACCTTGTATATATAAATTGTTAAATAATAATGTTTTCCATGCAAAAATGGAAACAGTACCAGATGCTGTATAGTGAAGAAAATTCATTGCAACTGGCAAAATCAATCACTGCTTTAAAATGTTTGTTCTGTGCTACTGAACAGAACCCTTATAGCCTGTTCTCTAAATAAGAAAGCAATTAATTAAATACAGATTTGGTCTTGACAGTTTCCTAACAGTACTGTGTGATTGTAGAATCCACCGGCTACGTGCTGCAAGAAGAAAAATATGAATAGTTTTTGCATTGCATTGTGTATGCTCCTCACTTCTTTTCTGACACACAGATACATGCTGTGTTGCTTGTCTGTAATACTTAAAAATAGCTGTAAATTGTGACAGAACCATCAAGCAGTTAATCATGAAGGAAAAAACCAGAATTAAGGGTGTATGAAAAAATCTTGATTTGGCTTCTTTGTGTGTATGCATTGTCAGAAAGCCTATAATTATGAGATCAGATTCTTCCCCTTCTCCCTCACCCTCTCTTGCCCCCTTCTGCACTGGACCAGTCTTGTGAATGAACTGCTTGCTGTGTTATTTCTTCAGTATGTTAACTCATGCACCATTCAAATACCAGGCAGAACACAGAATAACTTTTTTTTTGCTCAGTTTTTCTGCTGGTGCTGAACTGTAGTATCTAAATGGTTTGCAAATGTTAGTTTAATCTAATGTGTAGCCCTTGTGATGAACAAAGTATATCACACCCTTTGCATAGAAAGGATGTTGATGCACAGATAACTTCAATAAAATGGGGGACTTTTTCTGTGGAGCAGATGCTTCCAGACTCACCCCCCCAGAGCATTTGGTAATTTTTTTAGCATTTCTGTTACTGAGGTTGTATCCTTGGGTTGACTTTGGTTATAGTTGTTTACTGCAGCAACATGTCTTGAATAAAAACTCTGCAAGTTAGTGTTGCCTTAGCTTGGACCCCAAGAAGCAAGAAGAATTTGACTTGTAATTGTTTATAAAATTCAATTTGAATAATAAATCATAATCCATGAAACAGTGTGATCTTGAGCTGTGAAAGACATGTAAAACCCCTGTGGTATCATGTCCTACTGTCCCTGCAGTCACTTGTATTGATTCACAAAACAGTTTTTAACTTAAGGGAATGGTGTATTGCCTGAAGAGTTTGAAAAGCATGGTTTGAATAATTTCCTTAAATATAGTCTGTATCTACTATATGGAGGAATTATTGGAAACAAAGATACAGCCTGAATATTTCCAGTGGATTTCATAAATATTTACTAATGGTGCTTAAGAAATTCCAGTTTCACCTTAGATCCTTTTTGATAGAAATCTGTTCTCTCATCTTTTCCTTTGATTGCATCATGCCTTTCTTCATTTTGCTTTCTTCTACTTTGCATTGGTGGTGCTGAGCCCAGGCTGTTTCCTCTTCAGTGCTGGGATACTGAAGCAGGGGAGGACTGTGAATATTCTCATGTCCTGTGTCTGGCTACCCAGTGGCCCCTGACTGCCCAAACCTGATTTTTTAAAAAAAAAGTAACAAGTAAAGAGTAAAAAGTAAAAAGATGCCTAAGTATTTAAGGAAGTGAACATGTTTTTTCCCTAAAGAATTTCTTGAGAAGAATTTCCTAAGAATGTCATTGTAAATTGTAATTTAGATTTTGGATGAAACTCTAGCTTACAACAGCCACCTGAGCTTTGGTGAAGGTGTAAGCAGTTGAAAGCTGGAGTCCCCTAATTGTGCCTGTCACAACCAATGGTGTTCTTGGTGCATGTGCTGCTGGAAAACCACTTTGGTGGTTGTATTCCATGGGAGCAGGATGCAGTGCTCTGATACTGAATTTGTGTGAGTGAGCCCATAGCAGATGCATGAAGGATTCCTGTTGATCGTCCCAAGGAATGCTATTGCAGTGTTGCTGCTAAACCACACCACCAGGGCTTTTGAGGCTTGCAGGTATTTTGTTTTTTGCAGATAGACTATCTTGTAAAAATGCTGTTTTTTCCCGCTGGCCTTTGCCTATAAAAGCAAGACTGCTTTACCACTTTGAGCAGAGTTACATAGGCCCTAGAGGGAAAGGAAGTTCTTCTGATATTATACAGAATAAGTTTTCAGCACATACTGCCTGGTGAAGAGATGGCATTAGTCACTTTGTACTGAAGCACTGTTTTTTGGTATAACTTATTCTTTGCAGTAGCTACATGTTCTTGTTTCAGGCAGTTTTGTGCCATAATCATACACTGAGACTGACTTAAGTGTGCAGAGTTGACTTCATGAGTGCAGCTACCACCTTCATGGGCTTTTGGGGATTTTCACCAAGGTCTCCAGCTGTGTTCACAAGGGAGCTGTCACGTTGACAGTCTCAGACCTGTCACGTTGACAGTCTCAGACCTGTCATGACAGTGAAGAAAACAGCAGTATCTATGTCCTGACCAAATTAACATCCCCACTGCCTGCCTGCCACAATTGCCATGGCGGTGTTTTGATTGAAAGACCGGGATCTTAAAACTGACCAAAACAGAGGCCAGTTGTTCTATGTCCCTTTGAAAGATCTCTACCCTCTAATGTTTAGTGTTTATGAATCTAAGAATTAATATTTCCAGCTTGTCCCTTTGGCCTACTGTGATTTGGAGGTGAAGGGAAAAAAGTTCTTTTGTGAGTTTTAGCATCATCCAGGAGCAGGACAAAAAAAAAAGGCATACCAGTCAAAAACTGGCATTTTTAAAGTTACTAATGTTCATAGAGAAGGATTAATAACTGAAGTGTTTTCTCATCTAAATCATCTAAAATGTTCAAAAAAGTAATACCTGTGGAAGAGACTTCTTTTGTTTTAAGGTCTTACAATGTATGTGTTATGTTAATAATCTCTGTTGGTGACCCAAAAAGTGTTTGGCTTTAGTCATACTAGGCTAGGAAAAGGTTGCCAGTAGAATTCTTCAGAAGAGCTGAGATTTTTAATTGCTTCTAAAATATAAGTGTTTGAACAAGTAATTTGTGGTAGCCAGATAATTTATAGATGTTTTTCATGCCAACTGTCTAAAATGTATGCCATTAAAAGCTTTATCCATGCTTGTAATATCACATGTTTTCATCTTCTTCTCTTGAGCATGTGATATGATGTTGTGTATAGCTAAATGTGAAACCACTTGGCTGTTTGTCAACCTGTGTGCAAATCTGCTTCCTTAAACCATTCTCTATAGCTTGATACAGTGTCTGACAGTTTATTTGTTATTCAAAAAAATAAAATAAAACAGAATCTCCTAATGACCACCAAAGCAAGTTGCAGAGGCCTCATCCATGTCATCAATATCAGTTGATGGGGGAGAGTGATTGGGATTTGTGTTAATGGCCATGAGCTGAACAGATTTATTCAGGAGGGTATTGCTCAGTGTGCTTCCCCTGCAGTTTGATGGGTTGTTCAGAAGGGCAGATGACATTTTTTAGAATTAGGCAAGTCTTAGGAAAAATAGCCTTGCCAATTAAGCCACACTCTGCTAAGAAGGAAATGCCAGTAATAGGACTTTATGAGCCAATAATTGGGCACTTAATCTAAAATTTATTTCTGTCTGAGCAAAATGTGGAGGTTTAAACTAATGATACTGATTTTTGCTGGTAGATTAAGCAGTGGTAGTTGAATGAAATAAATGTTTGTTATTGTCTGTGGTATCCTGAAGGGGGTATGTGGTAGAGCTGTTTGTGCTTTATAGATGTTAAGACACAGATTGAGAAACTGATCTATTTCATTATAAAAATGGATGAAAAAATTGACAAGCTGTTAAACTGGGAAGTCTGGATGTATCTCTTTGTTGGTGAGCAACCTTTCAGCTCTCCTACTTGCTTCTTTAGAAATTGTAGACCCCGGGCCCTGAGGTTTACGCAGCATCAGTGTGTGCTTGCCAGCCCACAGGGGATGGCTAATGAAACCCTCTTCAGATACATCTTTTAGAATGGAGTAGTGATACTTTGTTCTCTTTTCTAACTGCTGAAATGTCTCTGGCTTCCCATTGTCACCTTTATCTTTTCTGTAATGGCAAATGGAGTAAAATAAGGCTGTAATTTCTGTACAGCCCAAGTGAAACATCATAGGAGATGTCATGTGGTGTAGAAGCTGTGTTAAGCAACACAGGGAAAGAAACTTGGTTAAATCAATACCCAAATAAACACAAAAAATGCATTTTAAAGGTCAGATTCTGGTTTGGGTTTGGTTTTTTTCCTCTCTCTTCTTTCTACTGACATAAATCTAGAGAGATTGCATTTGTTTTTACTGCAGGTTTGTCTCAACCGATGTGAGGGCAGAGTCTGTTCAGGAGTTTGTTTGTGACAGACCTGTTAAACATAAAGAATATCTTGCTAAGCCATGATTTTTTTAGTATGTTGAGAAACCTATTTTTAGGAAGTGTTCTAGCTGTTAGACTTCATAGGCATTATGGTTTTTATATTTTCTATAGCTTTAGCTGTGTCTTGTGACCAAGTATGACATCTTCAGAGTTTCTGTATTAAAATGTTCTTGGATAGAGATTTTTCTGCAGGTCCACCTATATTCAATCTTACCTTTTTGAGTTAACAAAAACCCTGTGTGTATGTTCCTGTTGCTTCTTGTATTAGATTTCAAAATATAAGAGTGAATGTCATTTTGAATTTAGGGAAAATAAATGAAATCATATACTCTCACAGGAACTGACAAATCATATCCCTTTCTAATGGGAATTTATATAAGTACAGGAATTCTGTAAAATATTAGGAATTAGTCTTGAACTTAACTTGACTCAGTGGAAGTAGAAGAGATTTTGAAATGCTGGAAGGAAAATGCAATGTCCTCTGACCCCCCACCCCCCCAATGTTTTTTGATTAAAAAGTGTCATGTAGGTGCAGCCATAATGGAGCAAGCATGCTATTGTTAAAAAAAAACACGCACAAAAATCACATAATATTTTAAATTCTGTTCTTCTTTCTTTAATGTGGGGGTTATCAATTCTGTAGAAGCAAGAAAAGAATCTAACTTTGATTTCTTTTATGTGTGATTTCCAAATACTTTTGTTAGATGTTTTTGTTATTCACATTCTTTATACACCTAGCTCATATTAAACATACAATGCTTATTAAAAGAAGAGGCTCTGATGTTCTGTGCTCCTTTCAAAAAACCAGTTGGAGGCAGCTCCTCTTGCAGCAGTTGTCCCTAATAATTTTCCTGGACGGTCTGTAATTACATTTACCCGTATCCGTTATTCCTGTGGTTGTTACATAGGCCTTGCACGTGTCAGATTTTATCTGTGTAGCAGTGCAGTGACTAGGTCTAAAGGAAAGAAATAAACTGGAAAACCACATTCTTGTTCCAAGAAGCACTTGAGCTTTATTTATTTATTTATTTATTTGCTTAAAGGATCTTTACATCCCCACACCCTATTTTGGCTGTGTCATCCTCTTAAGTACCTCTAAAGAATTTTGTCTACAGACAAGCACAGTGTTAATCTTCTTCTGAGGGATTGTTTTCCTGAGTTTTGAATTGTATGTTTTGTTCTTTAGTTTGGAGTCCAAGACAGCATGGGTTTTGTAATGCTGTCTAGAGTTCAAGTTCATGCACTGGCAGGCTTTCACTTGATCTCCTGCCTGCTCTAGAGGTGAGGGGCTCTTTCTGCTGGTACTGTGCTTTAATTTGTTCAAGATACTTGAGCTACTGCTATGATTTTTCAGACTGTATTATAGAATTACCTGGGTGCACATTAAATAAATAATTCTTCCATTGAATCATCAGAAAACTAAGTTACAGGGAGATAGTGGTGCATGGGGTTACTGGTAGGGTACCCAGATACAGTTTGGGTCTAGGTGACCTAGAGTGGAATTGCAGAGCTCCAGTTTCCAGCAGTGAGGAGGTTGTACCCAGGGCTGCTGCTGGGCTGGTGGCTGAGCTAACACTTCTAATTCAGATCCAAAGTGTCATAATCCACCTTGATTCTTGTTAGACTGAACGAGATTAGAACAAGGGGTAGTGGCTTTAAACTGGAAGTGGAGAACAAAAGGGTAATGGCTTGAATTTGGAAGGAGAGAGGGACACATCACTTGTTAGGATGGAATTCTTGACTGTTAGGTTGGTGAGCCACTGGCACAGGTTGCCCAGAGAAGCTGTGGATTCCCCATCTCTGGAATTGTTTAAGGCCAGATTGGATGGGGCTTGGAGCAACCTGGTCTGGTGGAAAGTGTCTCTGCCTGTGGCAGGGCAGACTGGAATTAGATGACCTATAAGGTCCCTTCCAACCCAGACTATTCTGTGGTTCTATGAGAAGTTTCAGGGTTTGTAAATGGGGTTACTTTTGGGCAGAGCACCCACTGCAGGAGTATAGCTACTGCTTTTTTCAATGCAAGATATCACCAGAAGGCAACTCCTCCCTCTAAATGGTTTGGACATTGCACCTGAGCACCAGCTGTTTTGTCCTACAAACTCCCTCCTGTTGTAGTTCTGCCAAGAGAAGCATTGCCCAAGGATCTCAGGTTTGCTGCTTCCTCATCTGTATGGATGGAAGCTGCTTCCACCACTGAAGTGGGTGATGGTAAGCTAACAAGTTTAGGAGCCCTGATCCAGAGCTAAATTCTTGCAGGTTATTGATTGAATTTTTAGAAGACTTAAAGGTCAAGAGAAAATGAGAAGAACTGTTTTCCCCCCAGCCTGTGATCTGGGTTGTTGACTGTGTTCACAATCCAGTGTAGTTCATTTTGATGCAGCCAAGTCAAAAGTAATGCTGCTGGGCAAAAAAAGGCACATAATATTAAGCCCTGAAAGACTGTATTCAGGCAAGCAGTGGTGCAGAAAAGAACCTGAGCATCGTGGATTGCTTATCATGAGTATCTTAATATGAATTTCTGGTACACTGCACTGTTCAAAGAAGTGAATGTCGATAAATTAATATGACAACATGCAGTAAAAAAGAGGGAGATGGTCTGGCTTTTTATATATACCCCAGTGCACTTGTGCGCAGGTGGGAGGTCAAAGGCAGGAAGCAAAAATAATCACAGGATTAAAAACAAACAGAGAAACCAACAACTGCCTGGGTTTAGGAGCTTTGTTTTTCCATTTAACGACACAGGGGTTGAGTGTTGTCATGTCTATATAAAAATACCTATCTATAGATAGACACATACTGCATATGCAAATATATATACAGGTGTAAAAGAGATCTGGTGGTTTAACAAGAACCAACAGGGTATCCGGCAGATTCAACACCGAGATGAGAAGCAGTGCTGTAGTTAAATTAGTAGTGAAACTTTAAGAAAAGAGAGCTGGTAGAACAGTTTATAATCTTCTAAGATAAAATTAGGTACTACATTTTGTAAGATGTTCTTTAGTCAAACTTCTGGGAACAATTCAGAGGGTTTTATAGAGAGATTATAGCTGAGTGACTGCAGTAGTTGCTTCAGGCTCTAGAATATGTAAATCCATAAACAGTATTAAAAAACTCCATGTATGCAGATGTGTTTCAGAAGGACAAGTCCAGTGTCTTTTCCAGGGGCAAGTGTTGTCTCCAGGTTAGCATGGCTTCATGTTATGACTTAATTACATTTTATTGCTTCTCTATGTTATTGTTATGCACAGCAGTTTAAACATTGTGAGCAGAGATACTGGGTTTCAATTTTATATGTACATGGGGTTTATTTGGATGATTCCACGTATTTTTAATTGAAGAACAGGTGTTCCCTGTAAGCTAAATGGGTATCCACTTACCCTAGTTTTATATAGAGAATACATTAAACTTTGCAGTGTGTGTGTTTGTTTTCATTTCAGCTTTCATTCAGGAAGGCTATTACTGATAAAAATCTTTGTTTCAAGCAGCACAGAGTAGAAGTGCTCAGCTGCAATTCAATTTGTGAAGTGTTTCTGTTACAGCGTTGTCACTTTTATAGCACTCCAGTGAGGGGCAAAGAGAGGACTTCTCAAAATGAATTTTGACTTGAGCGTCTTGCTACTTCCTTTTCTAAAAGTTATTTCAAATATAAATGTGGTGATAAAGCTTTCTTGAAGCTTGATGCTTTTATCTGTATATTCATAATTTTGTAATTCTTCATTGCCAGGTACCAGCCATCAGATCTGTTCAGAAATTGCAGCTCACTCTCTGGGGGAGTACAGAGCAGCCTTCCCTGCCTTGTTTGTTTTAACAAATTGTTATTGACTTGTCATTGCCTGGGAGAGTTTTTGTCTTGGGTCTGGTTGGAATTAGATGTTAGATCAGATCTTAAGAAGAAATTCTTTATGAAGTGAAGCACTGGCACAGGTTGCCCAGAGAAGTTGCGATTGCCCTGTCCCTGGAGGTGTTCAAAGCCAGGCTGGATGGGGTTTGGAGCAGCCTGGTCTAGTGGGTGGCATCCCTGCCCATGGGATGCATTGGGATTAGGTGACCTTAGAGGTCCCTTCCAACCCAAACCACTCTGTGATTCTGTGAGCTGTGCCTGACTGACACACTGATGCAGAGCTCAGAGGTTTCTGTGCATCTCCAGTCTAGAAATCTGTCATTTCAGCATTTCCACTTTGATCTGGGATGTTTTTGGTTCAGTGCCAATGGGTAGATTTCACTGCTTGTTAAGTTGGTTTCTGGCACTTGGATGTTCAGGTTCTTTGTGGTGGAGGAGCTGTGGTGGACTTTGTACACCCAGTTTGGTGTGTGCTTCTGAAAGCTACAGCCATGGAGAAGAGGGTGCAGGTGTTTTTGAGGACAGAGAGGGGACATCTTTCTAGAATATTAGAGTTCTGGTTTGCCTTCCAAAAAGATCATCTGGGGTTGGAGGCGTTCCTAATGAGCTGCCAGACGGAAGTCAGGATTGATCCATAGTCATTTGTGTTGGCTTTGGGAGAGGAATCACTGGGGACTGTGTGTGCAGGCTGGCAGGGATGTCCTCTGGCTTGATGATCCAAGAGAGGTCAGGAGAGAAATGATTCAGCTATCCAGCTGAAGGAATTTTGGCATGGTGCTTGGGCCCAGGGATAAATACTAAATAGCTGCCTTATGCCTATCTGAGAAAAAGTGTTTCCAGATCCGATGTAGTGTGTTCCTATCAGTGTGGTGGCTGTCAGGGGCTCCATGTACAGCTGGGCAGTTCATGCATGGAAGGACTTGTTGCCTTCAGCTCTCCCTTAGAGGCTTATAAACATTAACCACCCAGAGGCTACTGATTTAGATAAGCATGCTATAAATTGACACTGCATGTAAATGAGCTATCGTGCTGTGTTGTGGTGATTAATGTAACTGTAATGGCACACATTATCTCCTAAAGTTATGATAACCTGGGGAAATCACTTAAAGATAACCTGTTCTGTCTGTTCTCCTCAGGAGAATATCTGCATTTTGGCTCCACATAGCTTATCTTTACTCCTAATGCAAACCAGAAAATTAAAGAGAGCAAACTGCATACTGAGACTATATTCTAGCTTGCATTGCATTTACTCCTGCATGTTAATTTTCTTATGCAAAAAAACCTGCTTTTGAGTTGCCTTGAGACTGGCATTTTTTAATAGGCACTCTCCAGAAATCATACTGATTTTGTCCCAAGCTCAAGATCCAGGTGTCAGTGCTGGCACTTAACTAATTGTTGCTGAACCTCTCATACTTCTGTCATGCTGGTAAGGCTCTGGCCCTAACTTCTTGAGGCTTGGTTTGACTTAATTTGAGTCTTACAGGAATTTCTTTGTTTAGCTTTTCATTCTGAAAGTACGTACTTTTCCTTGCAGGTTTTGCTTGTGCCATAATTCAGTATTTGTTCCAGTTTCTAAACAAAACAGCTGATGAGTGATCTGTAGGTACAAGTTTTAATAATACATGTATAGTTAAATTTGCAGAAAATTTTCTTTCTTGTTTCAACTGAAATTTAAAGCAGAAAAGGGAAAAAAACCTCTGCCTTTGGTTTTGTTAGTTTCTTATTTTGTTCCAAATCCTGAGAGAGTTGGGATTTTTGACTGTGAAGTGTGAATGAAAAATGCTTGAGTCAGTATTTTAGAATCCCAAATGTTTGGATTCAAGGTACATTTCCCACTTTTTACTTGGGAATCCTTTGGAGTGTCTACCCTCTTTTGTGTTCTACCATAGAAACTCTGTCTTGCTAATTCTGCTCAGTCTCCTCCTCTCCCTGTGTTTTCATATCAGGGATAGTAGAAGGAGGAGCTCAGGAATCCTTGAGGAAAGACAAACTGTAACATGTGTGTATTCCTGGAATAGTTATTTGACCTCTCATGAGATTAGAAACGTCTCTTTGTGAAGGGGCTCTTGAGAGAAGTGAATGAGCTGAGGAAGAGGCTGGAGAAAGGAGGAAAAGATCTCCTAATGAGTGCTGGCAGTCACTCTGCTGGTGTGAGTACAGGGCAGGAGGAGTCCAGCACCCATCAGCACAGGCTGGAGTAAGTGCTGAGTCTGTCCAGGCTGAAAGCAATGCTGAGCTTTACAGAGTGGGGCTTCTGTAGAGCCTGCAGGACTGGAACTGCAGTGGCACACACCCTCTTGTGGCAGGAAGGGACAAGTCCCAGCAAAACCAGTGTGGCCTCTTGTTTTCTGTGCTCATTGGTTTGCCTTGCTCATTCTTTTGTGTTCAGTGAACATCCCTCACTCAGGTGCACCACGTGTGCTTTCCTGCACTTGCCTCTTTCATCTTTCTATTTCTGCAGTGCCTGAATCTGTTCTGTTTGTCTTGCAAATTCTAAAACTTCAGCCTATTTAAATCTGGTTTTATCTGTATTTGGATTGTATTTTAACTGTGGGCTTTAAAGTGCCCTTTCTCACTAAGTTGCCAACATACTGAAAAATATGCCTTACAGACAAAAACGTTTACAGGAGCAAAAAGGCTGGAAAAATAAACAAGGACGCTGAAGAACGTACTGGTTTTGTGTCTTAAATAGCTTAGTTTGTCTGAAGTACTAGGAAGGGGTCATGTATAGATTAGGGGATAACATGCTGCCTTTCCCAGCTGTTTGATTAACCAGCTTAGAGATGGGTCAAATGCGCAGGAGCAGAGCGCAAGGAAGGCACATCGTCACCTTCCAAGTGCAGAGAGGCCCTACAGCATGTTTGCAGTTTATCAGATTTGCTGCATAATAAGCTGTACGCTCCATTCAGCACTCTAATTAACCCAGGAAAGCTCTCTGGCTCAGTCTTTGCTGATAGCATGAACCTCACAAAGCCAGGCAGTCTCACCAAAGTACCTTTAAATAAGATTAAGCAAAGCGAGCCACCCATGAAATAAAATGTAGGCTAAGTGTCGAGCAAATACTATTATTTGCTTTCATTTAGTACCAAGTTCTGTAGCTGGCATGAGGTGTCCAGGCATTTAATGTGTGAGTAGCACTGGCAACTCCTAGCAAGTGCTGACAGATGAGACCTTAATCATTGATGTTTCTCTGTACAGATAAAAATAACCAAGTGCTGTATGACAACACTTACAAATACGAGTTGATGGTATTTCCTACAACTCTTGAGCAGTCCTGGCTCCCATTGATGCCCATCAGGATTGGGAATTTCATATTGGTGGGCTCCTCTGGAACATGGTGGCACACTGGGTTAATGTTGGGTTGTCAGAGGAAAGGAGAAAAGCCAAGGCTGGTGGCAGGTTTGTAAAGTGACAGGTTCCTTAGCCCTGTGCTGCTGCTAAAGATCCTTGTCAGACAGCAGGAAAAAGAAATAGTGCTTAAGTGATGGAGGATAGAGCAGGTACAGACGTACAGAGTCCTGAAATCTATTACCTGTTTGAAGAATGGATCTAATCCTCCTTTCTTTGCCTTTTCAGGTATCTTGCAATATCTTCAGAACTCTCCCACCTAGTGACAGCAATGAATTTGATCCAGAGGAAGATGAGCCCACCTTGGAGGCATCGTGGCCGCATTTACAGGTTTTTGATTATTTACCTCAGAAGAAATTATTGTCATTCCTTAGTGTGTCTAATATTTTTCTCAGCTTTTTTTTTAACCTGTGAATCAGAACTAGTCTGTGAGACTCTTAACATTTATTAATACTGTTTATTACCTTTGTAATAAACAAAAGTACCTACAGAGATGGGAGAGAACTTAGTGATGCTTGCAAAATATTAAAGCTTTCTTTCAAAATTATATTGATGGTGTCCCTCATATTCCTGTTTTCCTTCATAGATTTAAAAATTATTTTGCTTTCCCAACTGCTTTGATGCACAAGTATTTTTCAACAACTTCAGCAAGAGCATTGTGAGGATGACACTGCTGGCAGTTTTGCTTTATTGAGGGTGGTTAATATTCATACCAAAGTGCACAGGTGTTGGCAGCTGATCAGAAAAATGAATGAGAAGCTGCATCCCTGTCTAAGTCCTCCTTCCTCTGCTCGAGTCAAGGTTTGCTCCCAGGTGTTTGGAGCAGGATTCAAGCTCACTGAGTAGCATCCCTTCCTCTGAATTTCAGTTGTCAAAACAAAGGATTTTGAGACCCCCATGTGGAATAACACTGCATCCAGGCCTGGAGTTATTAGCACAAGAAAATTGTGGACCTGTTGGAGTGGGTCCAGAGAGGAGGGTGCAAAGATGACCAGAGGGCTGGAGCACCTGTGCTGTGAGCACAGGCTGAGACAACAGGGGTTGTTCATCCTGGAGAAGAGAAGGCTCCAGGGAAACCTCACTGCAGCCTTCCAGTACTTGAAAGGGAGCTTGTAAAAAACCAAGGGAGAGATACTTTTTACATGGCCAGATAGTGATAGGACAAGGAGAGATTTAGATTAAGTTTATTAAGTTGTTCTTCACTTGTGAGGGCATGAGGCCCTGGCACAGGTTGCCCAGAGAAGCTGTGGCTGCCCCATCCCTGGGAGTGTTGAAGGCCAGGTTGAATGGGGCCTGCTTGGATGAGCAACCTGGTCTTGGGAAAGGTGTCCCTGCCCATGGCAGGGGGGGTGAAATGAGGTGATCTTCAAGGTCATTTCCAACCCAGACCATTCCATTGTCCATTTTGAATGAAGAACATAAACTAAACTGGAGAAAGCATCATTGATACTAATGCAGTTAACTCCTTTATAGAAAATATAGGTGAGAATATGAAATAACACACTGTGTGTGTTAGTCAGGATAATGACTCACACCACTGGTAAATTTAAAAGAAGTTTGCTTGAGTAACAGTTTGTGGAGTTTGGGAGTTTTTGTGAGCAAAGGAGCAAAATTGATCTCAGCCTGAAATGAGGATTTTATTTCACAGTTGCATGCACAATCCTGTGAGCAGTTTGTTTCACTCTTTTGTGCTCTCTAATTCAGAATCTGTTGAAATGCAGGTTCATCCCTTATTTATATTTAAATTTCACAAAAAATAAGAATCTTCAAAACTTCAAGGCAGCTCTGAGGAGCTGTGCCTGCCTGGAAACAGCACATTCAGTGACACTTGTGCTTTAGTTCAAAAAGTCATTACTTGCATGGAAATGATGGAATTTCTTATCCAGTGGATGACTTGCCATTGTCAAGAAGAAATTCACCTAAGTATTTGTGGAAAGTTGATGGAATTGATTTCCTGATGATTTAATGTTGGTGTTATGTAAGCTGTCACTTTTCCCACAACTGATTTCTAAACCTCTCTCCTGCTTTTTGATTTCCTATTGCTTCCTTTGAGAAGTCACAGAACACTTATGAAGTACCAGCAGCAGTTTTGCAGCATATTGCTGTCATGGAAAAGTTCAAAATGATTTTAAAATGTAATTTTTAAGCTTCCTTTCTCCTTTCAGTATCAATATTCATTCTCTCACTAAAGACAAAAAGGAAAAAGTTTTCAATGGCTGCTCTTTATGAAAAGGTTCTGCAAAGAGAATGGCTGGCTGGTAGCTCATTATCAGTGACAGATCAGAGTTGCTGTCTTATGAGGCCACAGCAGTCTCTCTTTCACTTCACTTCCTTGTTCCCTGGTTTTTATACTCTTCTTTTTCTCCACTAAATGAAAAGTCTTGCTGTCCCACTGAAGAGTTTAGGTAGAGATGGAATTGCATGAAAATAAGCAGATTTTCTCCAGCCCTGAGGCTAATCTTTACAGTAAATTAGGAACTTCTGAATAAATTCTGGTTTGTATTCTCCTTCTGTGTTTCAAGTTGTACTAGAACACTACTCTAAGCAGTTTCTAATTTAATTTAAATATTTCCAACTGTTTCACCAACCCCTTCAGAATTGTAATGTCTGTATTTGATGTGACTTCAGCAGTTCAGAGGGCAGCTTAAATGTGCTTCCCAATTACTCTAGGAAGCTTTACAAGATGATAACAAGCATTACAAGATGGCAGTGCCTGTTCTTGGTGATGAAATGTCTTTGACTGGAGTTAAATAAGCAAAGGCAGCTTAAAAAGCTCATGTAATTAATTTTAACTAAAAGGTGGCAATTCGATAAAGGAGAAAAATCTTTTCCATTTTTTTAACCCTTTGTACTGGGGAAAAATAAGCATTTACTCTTCTAACTAAATAATTTAGGGAAATGCTAAAAATATAAGGAATAATCAAGTCATAAGCTAAACCCATGTTTTGTTTATTTTTTCTTTTCCAGCTTGTATATGAGTTTTTCATACGGTTTTTGGAAAGCCAAGAATTTCAGCCCAGCATTGCCAAAAAGTACATAGATCAGAAATTTGTATTGCAGGTAAGCTGGTGTGTTTTCTTTAAGGCTTAGTGTCGCTTTTGGGGGAAAAAAAAAAACCTTTAAAAAGATTTTGTTTAGATTTTGAAAGTGTAACTTCATTTGCAACAGAAAAAGGCTAAACCAGCATCTACAATGAAAGTTTTCAGTCTGTGGAAGTAGTGGAAAAAGTTGTGTGTGTGTGTTTATATGTCAGTCTCTGTTGCTATAGATACATAAAATAGATGGTTTGGATCCAGTTTCAATACCTCAATCAAAATATTTGACTTACTGGTTTTGAGACAGAGCTGAAATAGTAACTGTTGAAAAATCAAAAGTTTCGACCAAGTAGTATCAAAATGCTGTTCTCTCTATCTAGAGAGACTACTTAAACACCAGTTTTAATGTGTCTTGGCATTGTTTATACATACAGAGGTGGTTGAAGGAAGTTGTTTTCTGAGATAAGCCAGGACACTCCACAGATACATTTTTTTGTCCTCAGATTTGAGAACAGGCTTGTCTTGGGTTTTCTTTTCCCTTTGTGAGTTTTTGTATAACTGCAAAGTCAAAAAGAACTTTGTGCTTGATGCTGTCTGTAGCTTGCTTTTGAAATCAGGGGAATTTAGAAAGATTCCTGTTTAGTTAGAAAACAGAGTTTGCTTGCAGGCCAACACTTGAATGAAAAACCAACTGGAGTTGTCAGGAGATACTCAGCATTTCTGGAGACCTTTCTCCCTTGCCCCTTATCACTCATGGAGCTTTTATTTTTCCCTGTACTGCTCAGGCAATAAACGTTGTGCTTTTACTGTTCATGTGTGTTGTTTGGATGAAGAATACCTGAAAAATGTGGTGAACAGAGCAATTTCTGTCCTTACATTCAAAGTTTCAAAGAAGGGAATTCAGTTTCCTTCTTGGTATCACAAGAACTTCTTCATCCTACAAAAGCAATAGGATATACTTAAATTTTTATTTTATCCATCTCCTAAACACAGGAGCATTTTTCATCTGGATCAAACCTCTGGTGGTTTCCTTTTTGTTTATCTCAGCACTGATTTAACAAAGAGGTGCACCAATGTGTTCATCCAGTACCTGGTGGAGATAAAAGAATATGCGTGATAAATCACTCCTGACAGGCTTTTCCAGGCTGGTTTTAGTTTGATTAGGTAGAGCAGGATTGCATTAGGATGAATGCATGTGCTCTCCTTCAAAATCTAGTAAAAATAATTCTTAGATGCTCCTGTTCTGTGCTGCTGAACTTGGTCATGACTGGCAACATCCCACTCACACCCTTTTAAGACATTCAAAACTGTCAGTTTGGCACAGGAGAATGGGTCTAAACCAAGGTTTATATATATTTTTTAATCCTGCTAGTTTTCATTAAATCTAAATGGAAGAATAGTATCTACTGAAAGAGGGGAATACGAGATTTTAAAACCTACATATCAGAAAACATGATATGACAAGAGGTCAGAGGAGTTCTAAGGATTCCTATATTCTTGCCATGTGGTTTGGTGATGCACATTTTTATATTGCTGTGCACAGTGTGTCAATTTAAAATTCACAGTTTTCTATAAAAAGTTGTATTTAGCCATATACATATATATACACACACAAGCAAGTAGCTATATTCCCATGTGTGTAAATAATTTGTGGTGAACTGTAGGAACTGGGGTGTCCTTCCACTTCGTGTTGTGTTTGTTGTGTGTCAGGAGTAACTCCTGAGTATCTGCAACTGAGATCCCTTACACAGGAAAGCAATTTGAGACTTAGGCATTAAGCATTTTGGTGTCTCGTGGCACTGACAACACAGGTGGGACATTTGGACTATTTGGAATCAGCTTTTTCTCAAAATTAATTTTTTTTAAAATTTTAATTAAGTGTTTCTTGGCAGTGAGATGCCTGTATGAAAAAAAAAATATTAAGAAGTTACAGTTTTTTAATGGACTTTTTTTCAAACTTTCTGCTTGTTTACATGCTTTTTGCTTTTTTTTAAAGTATAGCTGTGTTTCTGGCTTTCAGCTGTATGTTTTAATAAAATACTGTATTTACCAGTGTAGCTGTTAATTTCTAAAGCCTGCTTATGTACAGTTTGAAATGGCTGGCAATGGTTGCTAAGAGACATACTATTCGAATATATCCACAAGTCTCTGAGTTATGTAGGTTGCTATATTGGAAAATTAATTTCCCCTTTCTCTGTATGTTTAGAATAGTCAAAATAAATTATGGAAGTCTTGCAGCTTATTCCTAAAAATAAGACTATTGTTGAAACCTGATAACAAATTGGACATAGCAAAATAATTGTCTTATTTATTTTTTTATTTTTAAATGAGAGTCTGAGTCTTAGTTTAGCAGTGTTTCCAGAGAGCATCTGCATAAGAGAACTGGAAATACAAACACTTTTCAATCCAGTAAGAAAATGAAAAACATAAGTGCTTCCAGCTGTTTGCTGTCCTAGGCTGAAATGTGCTATTTGGGGAAGGATGAGGTGACTATTTATTTATTTATTTAAATCTAGAACTAATTGAGCAAAGCAATGTGTTTTTAACCTCTGGAGGGCAGCTGACAAACCTCATACTTCCCTCACGAAACACCCACCACAGATTCTTACTGCAAGGAAAATACAGTGAGGTCTCATGGCAAGCTGCAGAAATGTTCCAAACAATGAGGAAAATGTGTGCATCAGTCCTAGACCTGGATGTTAGAAAGCAAAATCCCAGACAGCCTAACAACTTTTAATCATATTTTTTCCTGTTTTTTTTCACCTCCTCAAAGTTGTGTAGCAGTTTAACAGAGATCAGGTGTAGCATGCATACACTGGCATGTCTACTTGTAATAGGTATTTATAATTTATCTGTTTGTGAATCTAAGATAATTTTGTTTTCTGCCACTCCTGTAATGATTTTCTGACAGCATCTTACCCATTTGTAAGACCTGTTTGACAAACTGTCTTTATTTCTCTTGCAAGACAGGTACTGGTTGACAGTTACTTTTTTTTTCATGCAAGACAGATACTGGTTGCTTATGATTACTAAAAATCACCTAAAATTCCCTGGTTTCTGCACATTTGTGGCAGTTGGTTGTGCTTTTTCCTTTTAAGTAAAATTTACCTCTGAATTTATTCCAAACACCCACCAAAATAGCCAATCTCGTGGTGTCACAAAAAAATGAAGAAGGTGGCTAAGGGAAAGCTCGTACTTCTGTGGCAGAGGATTTAAGGGAAACAAAACAAAGATCTGCAGGTGATATTCCTGCTGCTCATTTCATGCAGCTTCAGGTGTCAGTGTTTGGGATATATTTTGTACAATACCAGACACTGAAACACCTTCTCTCTTGACTGAGTCTCACATAACCATTTTGCTGTGTATTTAAGAGCTACTTAGTAAATGTGGGTTTTCTATTGTTGTTTTGTTTTGTTTTGTTTGTTTGTTTGTTTTTGTTTTTTTTTTAATTGGCATTGATAATGAAATCATGATTTTGTTCAAAGTGAAGGATTAATTCCCTCTGATGCTTTTGATTTGTGGCAATTGGTGGAGATCCTGTAAGAGCAGATCCAGTGCTGGCATGGACTTCCCTGTTGAGTCTTTCCACAGCGTGGGGGCCATGCAATCACTAGGAAGGCTTAAGAGCTCATCATATAAATTACAAGCAATTAGAAAAATGTGACCTTGACACAATGTTGTGAGAACAAAGTATTAGAGCAAGTGAGGATCTCCTGGTTCTGCAGAGTCAGGGAATGGTGCATGCTAGAAGGCAAACTGTCTTATTTATCATATTTATTTTTGAGGAGAAGGAAGGCAGCGTTTTGGAGCTAGTTAATCACAAATCTATTATTCTGAGTTTTATGATGTTGTACTGTGGTTCCAGCAGATTTTTTTAACACTGGATATCTACTCCTTGGGTACCATGGATGTCACATTCTTTCATTGGTGTGTTTTCATGAATTCAGTTTCATACAGAAGTCTGTGTGTCCTGCTTGTCAAATGTCTCCAGTTACAGTTCTCTTTTTCCTTTAAACACAGCTGTTGGAGCTGTTTGACAGCGAAGACCCTCGAGAACGAGACTACCTAAAAACAGTCTTGCACAGAATTTATGGCAAGTTCCTGGGTCTTAGAGCATTTATCCGAAAACAGATTAATAATATTTTTCTACGGTAAGTTGTGGAAGAAGGTGCTTTTTGTTGATGAATGCTTTAGGAAATTGATATATCACTTATATTTAACTTTTCTTTTTTTAGATTTGTTTATGAAACTGAACACTTCAATGGCGTAGCTGAACTGTTGGAAATTTTAGGAAGGTAAATGAGTCTTTATTTATTATCTAACTCAGCCTTCCCTCGTGGCCGCGTCAGGATAGTGTCAGATTCGGAAAAAGTGTTATGATAATCCCTGAGTCTGAAAACAGATGTGTGCACATGCTCATCTTCCAGCCCATGTCCAAATCTCTGTCACATCTTTGCCAAGAATATATAACTACATGCAAGTTACAGCCAAAGTGCTGGATTGATTTTATGTGTGTGAGTCCATTAAATACTGCACACTTCGTCTTTACGTGCTGGAGGATTATTTTCTTCTGAGCACACTTAGCAGAGTGAATGTTTTGATTGAATCTAATTTTGGTAGGTAAATTACTGAAGACCACCTTGCTTACATGAATTTACAGACCACATAGACAAGGTCTTATCTGTTTGGCAACAGGTTTGTGCAGCTGTTTATGTGATTATTCCTGATGGGAGCTGGATTGCTACCTAGATATGCAGTGCCCTGCTAATACAAAGCAGGACCAAAGTCAGCACCTGTCCACAAGTGCTATTTGTAAACAGGTGCTGACTGCTAAATATATTTTAATCTAGAAAGTGCTTGTTCAGACCTCAGTATTGCTCTCTGTGATAATGACACTAACAAATATTTCTTTTCTCATTTCCAGTATTATCAATGGTTTTGCTTTGCCTCTCAAGGCAGAGCATAAACAGTTTCTGGTGAAGGTGCTGATCCCTTTACACACTGTCAGGAGTTTATCACTCTTCCATGCACAGGTAGAAATTATGAAAATTTTTTTTTTCAGTAAGAGTTATATGTATATTTTTAAGGTTGCTTTGTAAATTTAATTACATGTACATAAAAAGTGGGGGGAAATTCTAAATGTGGAAAAAATACAAGAGATTTTTTTCAAAATTAATTCAGTATCCTTTGCATGATAAATATCTAGCTTCTGTTCTGATTAGATAATTAAAAGCATAACATACATCTGAAATAATTTGGAAATTTTATTTAGTAGTTAAGCTCTCTCTCTAGGTTTTCCTCTCTGCTCTTTCCTCATTCTCACAAGTTTGCCTTTCCCATTCTCTCTCCCAAGAGGATGTTTGGGTTTCCTTAAGTCTTGTGATGTCAAGGCTCTTCTTCACCCTGCCAGCCTTCTGAATACTAATACCCACATCTTTTCATTTAATATTCTCCCTCACAGATTCTTTAATACTTCATTTATGCTCTCATACATCTTTTTATACCTTCAGCTTTCATGATGTAATTTTTCCTCTGGTAACTGCTACCTGTTGCCTTTCTCTCTGATTTTCAGATAGTGCAGTATTTCTTATGGTGATAAAGCTCTGCTTTCTAAGTGTGTTATTCCAGGTTTTAGCTGTGTCGACTCATCTTGCAAGAATTCTCATGACTTTGCTGTATAAAATTAGCAAAAAGACTCAGTTTAAGAGAGTAGCAGAAGCTTCAAAACATTGCTTGTATGACTGTATTTAGAATTCCAAATTGTTCTGATTTTTATTTTATATGCTACTTTGTCACTCTAATTGTTCTTGTAAAGTCTCCTCTTGTTTCTTGTAAACTGAACTTTGAATGGATTTGCACAGTGCAAACTGTGCATCTCAATCTAAAATTGCATGTGGTTTGAGAGAGCTGGATATCAACTTGCCTTAAAAAGTTGGGGCTTTGCAGTTTCTTTATAGAAATGTTCTAATTTTGTTTTTGTAAATTCTTACCTCTTCACAGCTGGCGTATTGCATAGTACAGTTTCTGGAGAAAGACCCCTCACTCACAGAACCAGTAAATATTTATTTCATACTTCTTTTTTCACTATGAATGATTTACCCTGTAGAGGGAAAAGTAAAAAAATCTAACTTCTTTTTCCTTCTAATTTAGGTCATTAGAGGTTTAATGAAATTCTGGCCAAAAACCTGCAGTCAGAAAGAGGTAGGTGATATGCTAGTATTAAAAAAAAAAATAAGTTATTTTACTCTAAAACATAATAAGCAAGGAATCTTTAAATAATCTGTGGTTGATAGCACATGCTGTGGTGAATCTTGGTATTATTTCTTGCAGGTGATTTTTCAATACTTCAGTTTTTTGAACAGTTTTGACTGTGCAAATTTTGGTAACTCTGGTTTCTATTCACAAAATAATTCCTGGTATTTGTGCAGAGAATTTTTTAGAAAGGAGAAAATAAACATAGTTGAGGACAGGTTGGAAAACTCTGTTAGATTTGGAATTGTTTATATATGAAGGCAGTGAGGATGAAAGATACTTTATGTGTTGTAAAAGATGCAGTTAAATGTGCATTTTTGTTTCAGATGCAAATCAGAGTTTCCCTAGTGAGGTTTTGTGAAACAGCAAAACTGTTAATTTCAATATTGCTCTCAAAAATGAGGTAAAATTAGGAGAATCTCTATAGTTATTAAGTTTAAGCCTTGGTTGTTCAGATCTTTGTATGAGATAAGGTTTTCAGCATGATGTATATACTGGAGCAATTCTGAATTTCATTCAAAATACTTCAAATGCAGCACTTGAAGAAGAAACTTATTTTAAGGGACTGAGTCCAAAAGCTGCCAATGGTAGAACTGATGACATTTTTTTGAGAGAGGGTCTCACTGAGCTAGTGAGGTTTCCATTTCTTCCTGAAGCAGTAGAATTTAGAGGTTACCAGCATTCTGCAGAACAAGATGATTTGGAGGTTTTATATTCAATGCTTTCATTTTTGTCTTTAGGTCATGTTCCTAGGAGAGCTGGAGGAAATCTTGGATGTAATTGAACCATCACAATTTGTCAAAATCCAGGAACCCTTGTTTAAACAAATTGCCAAGTGTGTCTCTAGCCCTCATTTTCAGGTCAGTGGTACAGGTCATTGTTTGTATAGGAATGTATAGTCTCAGTTTCAAACACAACTCCCTCCAAATGCAAATATTATTTTATGTTATGTTTTTAAATACTTGTCTTCTCTGAAAGAGTGGGTGGAAGGGGTGGAAGGTTAGGTCTGAGCTCCGTGAATAACTTGTTAGAGGTGTTTGGGGCTATAGCACAGAGCTTGTTCTTCTGAGCCCCTCACAAATCCTTAACCTGTGTCCTGGCAGGCTTTGAGCCCTTCTCACTGTGAGTGACAAGTGCTGGCCCTACAGACCATGGAGTTGGATTTGCTCCCTGGTTTTGGTGCAGTATTGTGCAGTTCTTGTTTTCTGACTTGACTCCTTCTAACCATGTAACCACGTGTCTGGTTAGAGGTGACACAAACTGTAGCCTGCTTTAATCACGTTGTATAATGGGAGGAAGGGGAATGAATGGGATGTAAATGGATATGTGAAGAGGATATAGAGTTCATGGCCTGTAGTGTCTCCATATTAAGCCTGATGATCTGTCCTGGCACAAAGACAGATGTGACTTTTCAGCTCTTCCTTGGACTACATCTTTTTTTTTAATCATAATTCAGATTAGCATCCTCCTTCCTAACCCCCAGCTCCTCTCCAGGGTAATTACTGTCCTTGGTACCTTCCCCACACTTAAGATTTCTCCTCTTTTACCCAGCCTAGCTAATGGGCCTTTCCCTGTCTCCTTCCTCTGGTATCCCAGCACTGCTGGGTTTTTTCCAACTGCATTCTTCCTGATTTTGAGGGAAAGGATGATGGGAAGTCTCTCTGCTCTTCCTTCCCCTCCTCAACTGCAGCACTGATGCTGTGTCTGCATCCAGTCTTCAGTAAGCAGTAGCACATTGCTCAGGAAATAGAGAGTGGGTGCTGTGGGATCAGAGCTACAGGATAGAAACTTAATTCCATTAATGCATATTATGCTACTGATTAGAGTAGTTTAATTCCAAAACTAATGGCTCTTGTTAGCTCATCTTTGTGTGGTTTCTCTGCGATTTGTTTTTCCTTCAGAAAATCACAAAATTGCAGGTATCTGAATTCCTATTAATATTTTATTTCTTTGCCTCAAAGGTGGCTGAAAGAGCGCTGTATTATTGGAATAATGAATACATCATGAGTTTGATAGAGGAGAACTCAAACGTTATACTTCCCATCATGTTTTCCAGCCTTTACAGGATTTCTAAAGAACACTGGAATCCGTAAGTTTGTGCATTTACACTTTATCTTAACCATTGACATCCCACTGATAAACTTGGTGAATGTCTGCTGAAGAACATCTGAATGGGAGAGATGCAGACTCAAAGCTGCCCTAAGTGCAACTCTGTTAAAGTCTCCACTTGAGCTTGTCTCAGTGTTTTTTAATTAATTGGTATGTGTACAAAAATCACTACCTTGTGGGATAAAAATAGGCCTTCTCACAAGCTAGAAAAAAGAAGAAATTAAATGTTACACTGTTATTGAAGGAAGAATGTTGCTCATCGAGTGTTTCTCCTATGCAGTTTTTTTATAAATGGGTTGTCTCTTAAGCCTGATTGTAAATTGTCTAGAAAAATATCACTTGGCATTAATAAAGCTTTGTGGCTGTATCATCACCTCTGGGAGACTCTTGGTGTTGGCATTTTTTTAAACATCCATGGAACATACAGACAGTATATTCTTAGGTTGGGTTGTTTTTTCTAAATTTATTTAAATACACCTGTTCTCTATGACAATAATTGAACAGTTACTTAATATTGATATTGTCATAATTAGGCAATTTTATTTTAAACTGAATGACCTAGTAAAAAGTGTTTTTATGAAAAATCCTATTACAGTTAGATGACATATATCCTTTATTTTAGTTGGAAAGTTTTTCTAAGTCAAGATGATCAGCATTTAGTAAACCCGGTATTTTTAATGAGCTATGCTATGTTCAGGTCCCAGTTGCTTTGAGACCTTACTGTAAAATGTTTCATCTTTTCAAACATTGGTCTTTTTGTTCTGTACCTAGTCAAACTCTTAAGTCTGTGTGCTTACCTGACAAATCTAATGCTGCTGGAAAGCCTCTGTAACTTAACACTGGTCACAAAAGGACACTTTCCATGGCACAGTACTCCAGCACCAGTCTCCAACCTTTTATATTATGCACTGGGATGCTTCTGTTAATGAGAATATTCCAGTATCCCAGTTCACAGAGTTTTTGTACCCACAGAAATTTTGTTACATGAGCCAGGTAAAGACATATCTAAAATAAAGGAGATATATTAAGCATCTTTATATTTATAAGAAAATTTTCCATGTTGGCAACAAAAATGCAAGTTTATTTAAAGAGATGAGAGAGACAGGGGTGTGTGGGAAATGGCACATAGTTTGTGTGCTGTAAGGATTAGCCCCAAAGGTTCCTGGCACTTGTACTGTTGATTCACTGCCTCCTGGCTGAAGAGCTGCTTCTTAAGCAGCCCTGGATCTGAATATGACAGCCAGAGTAGTGGATCAGGAACTGTGAAAGGGAAAATGAATATGAACTGTATGAGCACAAGGAAATCACTCTTGAAATACAGCTTTGTATTTTGCATAGATGCACTGAATATTCAGCTTCACAGAAGAGTCATAAGGAAATATGAATCACTTTCATTTTGTGTTCGAATTCTATTCCTTCTGCCAGCGTTGATAATTTGACTCTCTGAAGTTGCATTCAGAATTGCTCCACAGCATGAGGGAAGAGACTGTAGTTATATGTAATAGCTTTCTGTTGTTGCCTTTTACCCTAGAGTTTTGGCCTGCTCCATTTCAGTAGTCAGGAGGGACATGAAAGCTGATTCTCACCTTTTAGTATGTTAATCAAAAGTAGTTTCACTGAAATCGACAGATTTACATAACCATACTTGCAGGAACAGAATTGGTCACAGAAAGGCTGGGAAGAGAAGACACTTTTTATTTCACGTTTGATTTCACCTGAAACTAATGGATTCCTTTCTTTCTCCTTTTTCCATGTTTCACAGGGCTATTGTGGCTTTAGTCTACAATGTGTTGAAGGCATTTATGGAAATGAACAGCACCATGTTTGACGAGCTGACAGCCACTTACAAGTCAGATCGTCAGCGGTAACTTTTTAAAGCTTTTTTTTGTCAGCTGTGCACACAGCCTGCAGTTTAGCTCTCCCCTGACACTCAGGTGCAGTTGCAGAATCTCAGACATAATAGACACTGCCCCATTTTTGCCCTTGCCTGCTTGTTGGGCTTCTCACTGCAGGATGTGAGATTGTGTGCAGGTTGTTCTTCAGCCTTTATTAAATACAGTATCCATTGCATCACTTGGGAATCTGCATTCCTCATGCAGTTCCTTTTTGACTCCACATTCCAAAATGCTTAAGTGTATCGAGATCTTCAATAATAAAAGGAAAACAAGGGTTTAAAGGTAACACTTTGCTTAAAGACTTTAAAAAAAAAAGTTACACCGAGGTTTGCAAAGAGACATGAGGGAAACCCCTCAGATTTTATTTTCTAAGCTGGTGTTTGTTGGCTGGATGTGATCTTAAAGCAAAGAGACATCTCTCAGCCTTTTTATTTCTTGTGCAGAGGTCCTGCTGTATCTGAGTCTTTCAGCATGCAGGATCCATTAAGTACACCACTCATAGTGGCATTAGTTCAACTCCAGTGGCTTCTTGTCTTTTCTCCTATTTTGCCTAATGTTTATTTCTCCATTACAGTGCAGCATCTTTTTTCAAAAGTTTCACTTTATGTAAAGATGAAGTGAAAAAAAAAAAGGAGCAAATTTCAGGAACTTTGAACAGGTTGCAACTTCATTTAAGTCATGCCTTGGCTGTGACTCAGGGTTCCCCCAAGCAATGCAAAGGGCACTGCATGTCAGCAGAGGTTTTTAGGGTAGTCCAACCTTGAAAGTCTCTTGGCTGTTGTAGTTTTTTGTCTTGTGTGACTGGAGTCACTGGCCTTTCATTCTGCTTTGTTTTATCGCCCAAAAAATCTGCACATACCAGGCTAGTTCATGAATATGGTATTTTACTTTTGGAGACTTGTTTAGAGATACATTTAAACTAAGAAGCCAGATACTCTTGGTATGTATTGATAAATCAGTGCCAATCACGTAGTGCAGTTGAGACAAACTGTGTGGTTTGCTAGCAAAAAGGCAGAGAGTGTCAGGACTGATCATCTAATCCAGATATTCACTGAGGCAGCTTGGTGACCTGAATCAATTTGTGGTTGCACTTTGCCCCTTAAGATGAGAAATTCTGCTCTGAACAGGACCAGATGCTGCAGGGGTGTGTTCCATGTCTGGATAATAGGGGAGGTTTAGTGGCTGAACTGCACAAAGAATTTCTTTTGCACCTGCTGACATTGTATTTCTTACCAAGGCTGGTGCTAACCATTTCACTATTTTATTTACTTCTTATAATTTTAAAATCTGAATGTAAAAAACAGGATATTTACCTTAATGCTTTCAGAAAATCTTCAGCATCTTAATAAAATGACATTTCAGAAGGGTAGCTTTCAGAAGCCACTTAAAGCTTGAGGAGAAATATGTTCAATATTAAAGGCTAGGATAGGTCAAATAGGTAAATTGGATGAGGGGATCGTCCTCTAACAGACCTTTATGTAAGCAGGCATGTATTTCATAATGATTAGAAGATAAATATTGGTAAGTAGCCTGAAAATGTAAGGCTATTTCACTTATTCTTGTATTTAATTTTAAATACTTTCTAGTAACAATAGGCTCTTTTTTTTTCCTTTACTGTTCTTCAGGGATTTATTTGAAAGTTGTTTGTATTTTTTAATATGCTTAAAATCCTCTTGGGAAATCAAAATTCCAAAAAATTGAGCCAAATGTTGGTATGTTGACTGAATCAAAGTGTGTAGGAATGTTTCTAATCCCTTGAAATACTTCTCAAGACTTCTGTAATGTGACTGGCAGAGAATCTGTGTATCTGTCATTGTTAGATTTCCATTTCATCTAAACCTACAAGGTTATGTCATAGAACTTGAAAGCATTTTGTGCCTTGCAGTCTCAAGGAGATTTATTCACAGTAAGCTGTGGCAGAGACAGGAAATTTAGAAAGCAAACAATGCAGGTAAAGTAAATGTTAGGTTTTCTGTTTAATTTTCTCGAATCAGCCACTAAAGTCTGTTGTTAAAGCAAATGCTACATAGATCTTGCAGGAATTTGGTGTGGAAAAAGAGTAATTACTGAACAAAAGGCACATCTTGTAGGTTGAACTTTGCCTTAGTGGCTGCCTAAGCTATAGGGAAGCCAGCAGTCAATGTAAGTAAAAATAGTGATTCTAAAAGAATTAGGGAATGCTTTGTACAAAGTTGCTGTGATTTATAAGATTATTTATATTTTAAATAAATAAACATAAAAATAATTGCAAAACTTAGTCCAAAATGTTAATTTTTTAAATTTTGACAGATCAGTTCTGTAGTAAAAGTCCACTGCATTTTTTAATTCCTCATTGCAAATTAGTGTCTATGAAAGTGTCACTTTGCTGAGCTTACATTTTATGCTCTTCTTATGCTGCTTTGTTTAGTTGTATTTATGTAGGTAACAAAATGAAAAAAAAAAGGAAAATATTTTAAAAGAAGTTAAATATATGTTAGGAAACTTGCAGTTGTGTTCAAGAAAATTAGTGCAGCTATTTAATGTCAATGATATATTTTTTAACATAAATATTATACAGTCTTCTGTCCTGCTAACTTTTTGTTTTATTTCATCTGTCAGTGAGAAGAAGAAAGAGAAAGAGCGTGAAGAACTGTGGAAAAAACTGGAGGATTTGGAATTAAAGAGAGGTCTTAGACGTGATGGAATAATTCCAACTTAACAAAAAAACAAAACAGCATTATTAACCTGTGGAGTCACACATTTATGTAGTAGAAGATGGAGCAACAGTTTTCTGTATTGTGCAACTTTACAGTAGATTTCACATTTGTTTCATTATTACAACAGCACTGTATATACCTGTCTCTAAGTAAAGGAAAAAAATAAGGACTTTAATCCAAAGTTTGGACAACAGATGGACTTCTCAGAACTTTGCAAACATAATCATTGTTTTAACCCTTCTTTAAAACCAGTCTTCAAAGATCTGTTGATGAAAATTGCAATGTCAGATTCCATTGTCAGGACCTGTTCCTTATTTATCGTTAGCAGAGAGTATAATACAACTTTCAAATGTGAACAATCTTAAAATTTAGCTTGTCTTTCTGCTACACTGTTACGTGTATTTATAGTAAAAGAGAAAAAAGACTGTCATTTCCTTATGAGTTTGTGTAACATCCTCCTTCTCTGGATAACTTTACTGTAATTTGACTTTCTTTTCCTTTTGCATATCTTCATAAGTTGAATGTCCATTCAGATCAGGGCCATGAAAAACGTTGGTCCTGAATAAAAGTTTTGTTTACTGGTGTGAGCATTTTTTTAGTACCAGGCTGTCTCTGGTGCTTCCTTAATTTGAACATTAGGAATTAAAAACAAGTAGGTGATAAACATAGTAGGAAAGGGAGCTTTGGATTCATGCACCTATTTATTGCAAATCCAAATTAGCGTCCACAATCCTTGCAAAAAAAAAAAGAAAAAGAAAAAAAAGGGCAGTGACAACACCCTGGACTTCAATACCTAACCAGTATTAGTGATGCAGCATTGGACACATGTACCAGAGTTGGTTTAGAAACACCAATTGCTAAATTATTACAGTATGTTCTTATTGGACCTTTCGAAAAGAATAAAGACACATGCTAAACAACACAAGCATGGAATTGATCTCCAGTGGTCATGGATCTAATTGGAAATTGAGTTGAGATAGAAGTTTGGACAGTTTGGAGTTGTTGCCTTACTTTTTAATATGTATTTATAAAGTGTTCCAGCAAAAGAGGATGTAGCCTCTAAGAAACATACTCTAGTGTTTTTGTGGTTCTAGTACTATTACTCATCACAGTACCAGCCCTATGGTCTTAGCTGGAAAGGATTCTGGATAATACACTTCTGCATTCTCATCTGGATGCTCATTCCTAACTACTGTATTTGTTACCAAAAGTGGTTCTAGAAATGCTACTGAAAAAAAAAATTCTGGAAATCCTAATGTTCTGAGTATTAATAATAAAGTTTAAAATGCTTTTATATGAAAGGTGCATTGTGACCAAATTGTTTAAAACAAAAGAGGAAAAAAAAAAACAAAAACAAGAGGGCTGTATTATAAGTATACATTATTGGCTATCTGCTTTGTATTTGAAAGTGGAATCTTACATCTTTGGTAGGTAAAATGCTGATAAGACTTCTGTACAGTATATATTTAGCTAATGCAGTTGCATTATTCTATACCGGAAGGTATGTGTTTCAGGATTTTTCTCCAGGATGCTTTTGAACTGTTATAGACATATGACAACAGTGAATTGATAATCCTAAACCATCAATCCAGCAGTATTTACAGTATAAAAATGAATTGGTGTTCATGAGTCTTTGTGATAGTTGCAAACATGAATTTATGACCTGTTGCCATTGATAGAAATACAGTATAAATACAAGCTTGTATATTTTTCTTCCTACCATTTAAATATACAGTAGAATTTGAAGTTTTCTTGTTTTCAGGCACAGAAAAAAGGTAAAAAAGAATTCCCTCCTACTACTGACTGTTTCAGGATTATCAGGTCACAGTTTGTATTCCTGGGTCTGCACACACAAATGTTGTAAACTCAAGGTTTTGTAAGAACTTGACACTGTTAATTCTGGAAAAAAAAAAGTGGAACTAGTCATATGCAACACCAAACACAACATGATTTAATGGGATTATTATGAGCTTCTTTTAAGAACATTGACTGGGACTCAATGTAAATTAGGCAGTTACTGTCATAGTTGAAACATTTTATTTTAAAGTGCTGAAGCAAAGGTGCAAGCTGAAATACTGAAGATTAAATAAATTTATAACAAATCATGTCCCTTAGCCCATTGATTTTGACAGTCTTTTATTTCTGTTACCAAAACCCACAGACTTCCTAGTGTGATTTCTGTGTGAAATGATCATTTCACAGTACGAGAGGGTGGACTCAAACTCATGCTCAAAGACTGTGTTCCATTGTGAGAAACTGAGAAACAATGGGGGAATAAAACTTGATGTTTTTCACCTGGTGGAGTAAAACACAACAATGTGAAATTAGAAAAAGCACCTTGTCCTGTACTTAGAGTTTAGGTGAGTGTTGTTTGTTCATAACTATTTTTGGTTTTGCCATGTCATTCTACTATTGATCATACAAAACTGACGAGAACCTGGTGGGTTGCAATATTTCGTGGCCTCTGCCGCGGGGACAGCGGGGAGTGTCTGACGTTTGTAGATGATTTATCGCTTCTGAGAAGGAACGTTCCTTCAAGGAGGAGGAGGTGATGTGCTGTTGTTATGAAGTCACTTGACTCTAAAGGCTGGGTGATGCACCTGAAGAAGCAGCTGCAGCCAGGATCCCGCGTGTGCCGCAGTCCCAGCGCGTGTCCGGCCCCGCGGGGCTCCCCCTGCTCCCGCTGGAGCTGCAGGAGGAGGAAGAGGAAGGCAGCCCGTGGGCCCAAGCGTGATCAGTGCATCATAAATTACTCTTTTGTTGGCTTCTTGAGTTCCACAAGCCACCTTTGTTGGTGTCAACGTTGATTCTTGAGTGCTCCTCCGGCAGGCGTTGGGTGGTCCTGTGTGTCCTGGGCCACATTGGTCCCGGGGGGAAGGGTTGGGCACTGTCTGCTCACAGGAAGGAGCTGCGAGGGCATTGGGTCATGGGGATGTAACAACTGTACAAGTAAAGTTCCTCTCATACACTCTGAATTGACCACATGTTGCTTTCTTCATCTTGCACGTCTCCCTTACTGTTTTCCTTCCGTTGCTTTCAAGTGTTTTTTGTCTCTCTTCCAGAGGTTGGAATGCTTTAAATAAAAGTATTCTGGTGCCATTGGAGCGTTCGCTAGCAGGGTTACAGTAAATTTAATCTTGGTTTTGTTAGCATAAGTAAAGGGTTTAATTTATTTTTTTATCTGTTCTCATATATGGAAAAATCAAGGGTGTTGAAGCCAAGAATTGCTTGAGTAAGAAATGCAGCAGCTGTACTTATATTACACGTGCATAAGTACAGCCTTAGGCTTCTCTCACTAGATGGAAAAGAAAATACATTAGGAGCTCTAAAAAGCTCTTTATTGTTTTGTGAGGAGTGGGAATGATGAGATTCTTCTCCCTCCAAGTAAAACTGACATAACTTCCTTTTAGTTCTGTCTTTGAAAACAAAGATGCCCTTTTCTCTTAATTGTGTGACAGCGTTATCCCAAAGCAGTTGCCCTTAAAGAAGACAAAGGTGATGATTCTCAAGGTTGAAGAATGTTTTTATTTACTTGTAGATTTTTTAAATTTGGCTCATGTGCTTCCCTTAGCAGCTCTGGAGTGAGCCATGAATTAGTTCTTCCTAGTTGGTATGTGCAGCAGATTTTATGTAGCCCAGTTTTCCATTTTGAATTCTATGAAACAGCATCTTTAAATGGAATGGAACTACTTTTGGTTGAAAACTTTTATCCAGAGTGTTGCTTCCCATCCACAGAAGCGTGCGCTTTTTATCACGACCTCTCTGAGTAAGAGTTTTTGTTACTTGGATCACCTGCTGTAAATATGTTGTATTCATAACCTCATGGAGCCATGAGGAGTTTTCAAATATAAATAGTACCAATACATTTCTTGTTGTTGTCCTATTTTTGATTGTAGTATAGCGAATGACCTGTCATGCTTTTTGTTTCAAGGTTAGCATTAGATCCATAGATCTTAATATTTTAGCATTTCATTGTTTAAGCAGGAGAGGGCAGCAAAAGTTCATTTTTCCCCATAGGAATGCTCTGGTCCCATTACTGTTTTTAAACTTAGGTGCATCTAACTATCTGTGGGTAGGGGGGAAAAACGAAACATTTTTATATATATTAAAGGGTGCATATGAAAATATATAGACTGGTCCAACCAGACTGTGAAAATGTCTTCTACTCTACATCCAAGTAATAATAAAAATACCTTCCACCTCTGGATAAAGTACAAGCAGGTCTTAAACTCTTGGATTCAAATGTCATTCTTTGGAAACAGTTTACTTTCTTAAAAATGGTATCAAACAAACTCAATGGTGCTCCCAGCTATAAATGTGTTATCTTCCTCTTTTGCACATGCTCAAGAGGCTCTGTACTGTGGGTGCATCTAAATAAAGAAGCAATGAAGTGTTTTCCAGGTCCTTGGCTTTTTTTTCCACCTCCTTCCATCTAAACTTCATGAGCCTTTTCAACAGTGAACTTAGCAGCAATCAGGTACCCATGTGCATGTATCAAATGTAAGGAATCTTGTCCAGAGGGAAAAAACCCAAAAAATGAAGCAATGAGGTGGTAATTTAAGTTTCAGCCAGAATTACCATAGTAAACACTAGGTTTTCATTAAGTTAATTTTTTTCAGAGGTCCTCTGATGATGGTGAGTATCCTTGTGCCTCACACAACCCCCTTGTGAGGGAGGTCAGGAGCAGTGGATGCAGCAAAGAGGCATTAAAGCCACTCAGTGTTCTTTGGAAACCCTCTGAGCCTTACACTTCGCAGCTGGTGAAGGAATTTGTTCCTTTATGGCAGCATTCCAGTGTTTCAGTCCTTGTGCTGCTCTGCCTTGCAGTTTGGAGGTGAAGGGAAAGGCTGGAGGTCATCACGTATGTGGGGGAAACCCTCTGGAGAGAGCCATGGATAGAGCCTGGAAAGGGGCACTGCAGGTGCATGGCTTTAGCAGCAGTGTAGGAGAGCTGGCTGCTTCAATAAAATGAGAAAATATTTATTAAACATCTGATTTTTAAATACCACGTTTTTTACATGATTTGTTCCAACAGTCTAATCCTTAATTATTTCAATTTTTTTTCCAACTTTAATCAGTTGGATCTTGCCTGTCTTTGTTAGAAGAGCTCATTATCACAAATCTCTTTAAATACTTGTAAGGCAATATTCAGAGCAATTCAGCTTAACAACTTCATGTCTCTCTACTTTCTTATTGCAAGGCAAGTATTTTCTAAAGAAGTTAAAAAAAAAAAAAAAGAGAACATGCAGTAAGTTGGCCTCCAGGGTAGGATTTGTCTTCTTACTTGCAAGTTAGAAATCAACCTTTACAGGATTGGAATTAAAAACTTAAATTAGTTTCCTACTTTCAGTAATGATAATTGCTTTGCTAATTTTTCATCTTGGTCTTTCCTTCTCAGGGATGTTTTGGTTTCTCATACAGCAGCAGAATGTCTGGTTTATCTTACATTAAGTTTGGACCTCAGATCATAAGTGTGTAGCCTACGAAAGTGTGCTACACAAAGTTTTGTGTGCAGGTACAGGCTGTTCCAAGGCTGCATTAATTAGTGCCTCAGTGTACTGTGAAGGAGTAGCTTGGGAATTAAACTGGACACTGATACAAGGTCTCAAATTATGATCTGTGGTTTTAAAGATTAAACACTGGAGCTGAAGCTGAAGCAAATATCCTGAATTTGTTAGTAAATACCTTGAAAGCAAGTGTACCAACCCACTGTGAGCAGTGACCACAGGCTCTTCTGCGAGTTTCCACGACATGAAAAATGGTCATACAAAAACTTTATCTTGCACTATTTTTATGTTTGGTTTTGTTTGCCCCCTGTCCATCTTGTCTATTCTGTATTATCCCCCCTTGAGTCACTGAAGGTGTGAGAAGTGGGGGGTCACTCGGGAAGGATGCAAAGCTTGAGGTGCATTTAAAGGACGAAAAGCTTGAGGTGCAGTGGTTCATTCTTCAATACACACTGAAAGTTCTGGGAACTTGGCATTATCCCTGGATCCAGGAAAGGCTTCCAAAAAGAGAGTGAGAAAGGAATATTCTGTACACCACCTGAACCTTGTCAGAATTGTCAAAATTCTTATTTTGCAAGCTTTTCCTTGTGTAAGAAGCCTCTGCACTTCCCTGACAGAGGAAGCAGTGACCCAGCAGTGAGTGTTCCTGGAGCCCCAGGCACAGCAGGAGCACGCTGGGGCAGAATGGCTCTGACAGCCAGGAAGGAAAGACCTTGTGTTAGCACAAGGATTTGTGCAGCCCTCCAGCAGTAAAGGCAGAGGTTACCTGCAAACCTTCTCTGAACTCAGCAGGCTAGGGTCAGGTTTGAATCTTCGCCTTTTGAACCTTCAGCACCCGTGGTTGAGCTGTGTGAGCAAACTGGACAGCTGATCCAGCTCAGTTTTAGTGATTTTAATATTCTGCAAAGTGTACTGAGTGGGGTTACAGTTTATGCACATCTGCCATCCCAAAGGCTATGCAGCAAGTCTCCTGCTTTTTTAGATATTTGGCAATGTAGGTGATGTGCATGAGTGGAAAATCACTGTATATTTATTTAACTGTCTCCGACCAACATGGGCATCTGCATTCCATAATCTTCCATTTCAGGCATCTTGGAGGCTCCAGGCTCAAGACTCTGCAGTTGCCAGATCTTGGAGTAAACTGCAGCTTGGCAAAGGGCACTCTTGATTTCTGCAGGAAGGAAATGTGGAATTCAGACAGCGGTAATTAGTTTGTTAGTCCACAGACTATTTCACAAGCACAAGGGGATATTATTGCTATTTGCTCTCCATGACACTCATCAGACAATAATTGTCACGGTTAGTGGTTATGAACATTTCAAACATCAGTTCTGGCCAGACAAAAATGACTCAGGAATACAAAGAAAAGAATATTTCCCACTGGAGTGTGGTGCCCCCAGCCCCTCTTTCTCCTGTGCTGCACTAGGTTCTGCAAACACAAGTGTAAGGACTCGTATTGGGCTGAATTTAAACAAAATGTGCTATTCTAGTTGAGATTGTTGTAAGGGGAACATAACTACAGACCAGGGGGCATTTCAGCCTTTTCCAAGCAAATGCCTTTCCATGTGGTCAGCTAAAGAAATGGGTTTTTTTTAGAGGTCCTTTCCCCAGATCAGGTTGTTCCAAGTCCCATCCAATCTGGCTTGAACACTTCAGGGATGGGGCAGCCACAGCTTCTCTGGGCACCCTGTGCCAGGGCCTCACCACCCTCACAATAAAGAATTCCTTCCTAATATCCTGTCTAACCCTGCCCTCCATCAGTTTGAAGCCATTCCCCCTTGTCCTCCCACTACACACCGTTGTAAAAAGTCCTCTGATCAATATCTGCAAAGATCCAAAGCTCACAAGCTGCACAAACCTTTTGGATTCTTCTGCTAATGCAGCTTAGACAGGCCAAGCATGTGCAAGAGTTCCTGCTTGCTTGTAGTTTTTTGTCTGAATTTGGGAGAGCAGAGGTGGCCGCTTGCCCCATGGAATTTTAGTCCCTCAACTTCCAACTTTTTCAGCTTTTTTTTTTCCCCTGAACTTTTCATCTGGTTTTCTTGCACTGGGTGTGAGTTAGTGACTTTCTCTGCAGTTCAAATACACTACAGTAAAAAAGATCCCCTTGGTTTATATTAAGTGCTTCAGACTTGACCAAACCAAGAAGGGACCCTGGCATTCAGGTGCAAGGGAACACTCTTCCAGCAGGAATCAGGTGTGCCCAGAATGTACCCTTCACCCTATGAGTTCAGCTGCTTGGAAAAGAGATTAACTAAATTAGACTGTAAAAACACACACACACACAATTTTTCCTCTCCCTTTCCAATAATAATTTCTGTAATTTATATTGCTGCTAAATCCACGATCAAACTGCTCCTCACTTCCTATTCTAATTTACCAATCCCCTCTAAAATCATTGACAATGATATGTATGCTGTATATAATATCATGGGACAATATCCAATCTATTACTAGGATTTGAAATCTAATAATTAAATTTATATGCTTGAATTAATTGTCTAGGAAAACAGAATCTATAAATAAACCATTTAATGTCATAGTGGCTTTTTTTTTTTTTGGCGTCAATTAATCACTGATGTAGAATATCCTGTTTTGATTGCATCATTGTAGGGAGCGTGGACATGGAATCCAGATCTTGCAGCAATAAATGAAACTTATATCCCAGTGCTTTAATGACCCAAAACAGAAATATCAGATGAAAGGAAGGCATTTCTACCACAACATTCTTTTTCAGTAGCCAGGGTGGACAAAATTCAGGTAGGGCTTAGGAGCAGTGATTTCAAGCTTGCAATGGAAATGCTGGTAGCCAGTTAAACTTCTGTGACCTTACTTCCACACTGGATTGTCTCCTTCTGTGTTCCCTGACTTGGCAGCAGATGAACTCCCTAAAACACATCTTTAAAATGTATTTTCCTTTACTGTAACCTTGAATTGTTTTCCATGTGTTCACGTTCTCTCATTCCCATCCATTATTCCCATCAGGCTGTTCATGCTAATACATTTTCCAAGTAGTGTCTCACCTTCTGGAAGTGTCTCACTCCAGAGCTGGGGCTGTTATCTCTTTGCCCTCAAAATGAGGACTCAGAAGGTTAGAGGAGGAGGAGGAGGAGGCG
>VXAX01004548.1:94037-129137 GCA_013399835.1 Leptocoma aspasia | reverse complement strand
AGGAGGAGAAGGGTTTCTGGCATCCCTGTGCCAGTGGGGTGGGAGTGTGAGCGATGCAGGGAGGACATCCCTGCTCCTTACCTGGTTCCTCCCTTCCCTGAGGAAAGAGGGATATGGGGTAACCCCCACCCATGCTCCATTGGATCCCCAGTCTTTAGGTTTTCCATCCCACCACACACTTCCCTGAGTTCTTCACTTCCCAAAGAATCAGATGCCTGGAGGGGAGGATATGCAGAAAAAAGGTTGGTGTTAGTCTGGAATAGAGTTTGTCCCTCTCCAGAAGGGGATTTTGTTTAAATCTCAAAGATAAATCAGATGTTTTTCTATCCAAGGCTAAGGTTTGGGGTTTTTTTAAAGAGTATTGCATTATTTTTACCATGACTGCACTACTACGAGCTTGAATGATGGGGATCTTGCCTTTTCCAAGTACAGAAACATGACGAGACAGATTAAGTACAGCTCTTCTATAAACTGCAGGACTTAATTCTCTTCCTGCCAGAGTCAATGATGGAAGTCTTATTGCTGTCACCAAAAGTAAAATAAAGATCTGTGAGGAGATTGGACAAATCTGCTGTGTCTATGTGGGAGAGTGGTCAGTACTAACAGGGGTGACGTGGACTCATTTCCTCTTCCTGCAGTAAATTGATCTTATTCATATCATCCACTATTGTGTGTACATTGTCTGTGTGACCTCTAGAAAGCTTTTATGGGTATGAGCTTCAGAGGGAGTGTGTGATCCCAGTTTGCTTCCTGCCTATTTCACAATGACACCCATCAGCTCCAGAGAAAAACAGAATGAATCTCTGCTGCATTATTTGTGATCTGTACCTGAGCGTTCAGGTGAACACTCCAGCACACGCAGTGAACCCCAGCCCTGGGATGTTAAGTGAGGCAGTTTTTCTGAGGCTGTCTAGACACAATGTCTGCCTACAAAAGAATTTGGTTATGAACAGGGCAGCATTGTTCAAAAGATGTTATTCTGCTATTGGGGAAATGGAAAGGATCTTTGTTTTTTTCTTTCAGGAGCAGGGAACTGCCCTTTCCTGGTGCAGTTGTCATTTCATGACTGGTGTTACTAAAACTTTTCTCCTCTGAGACTCTCCATTATTATTAATTACGTAAAACATGCTGTCTTGCAAAAAAACCTGCTAACCTATTCTTTGACATGAAAAAAAAATGGAAAGTAAGCAGTATAACTCCACTTGCTTTGTTTGAAGAATATCAAATGCATCCAGGAGAGGTATTTTGTATGGACTGCAGTAAATGTCACTGTGATGCTGAGAAGCAAGGTGTGTACCATCAGTTTTGGCATCCTGTAATGGAAGTGGACCAGCACTTTGTAGACTGTGGAAAAAGGGACCTTGCATGAAGTATGCTGCTCTGCCCCAGACCTGAGAGGAGAGGGAACACTAGGGAAAAATGTGGGTTTGGAATGAAGTTTTAAAGCTGGAGGTGTTACAGTGAGGTGAAAAGACCAGTCAAAATCTGGTCAAACATTTATCTGCCTTGAAAGATGCTCAGATGTTTAAGGAATTAAAGAGAAAAGGAATTTTTGAAGATGTCACATGTGTCTTACATCCAAGAAAACACTTTACTCCTATTGCCCAGTGCATCAGGATAGGGTTGTCTCAGTGATGTCTGTCAAAAGCTCAGTCTGGATCTCTTGCTCTGACTGCCTGGGGGTGCTGGTCAGCAGTGGCTGAACATGAGCCAGGTGTGCCCAGGTGGCCAAAAAGATCAATGGAACCTAGTCTGTGTCAGCAACAGTGTGGCCAGCAGGAGCAGGGCAGGGATTGTCCCCTGTGCTGGGCACTGCTGAGGCTGCACCTCAAATCCTGGGGTCAGTTCTGGGCCCCTCACTACAAGAAGGACCTTGAGGGGCTGGAACAGGTCCAGAGGAGGACAGCAGAGCTGGAGAAGGGTCTGGAGCTTAAGTCCTGTGAGGAGCAGCTAAGGCACCTGGGGGGGCTCAGCCTGGAGAAAAGGAGGCTCAGGGGAAACCTCAGTCTCTACAGCTCCCTGAAGGAAAGCTGTAGCCGGGGGGGGGGTCAGTCTGTTTGCCCAAGAAACAAGGAATAGGACAAGGGAAACCACCTCAAGTTGTGCCAGAGGACATTTAGATTGGGCATTAGGAAAAATTTCTTCACCAAAAGGGTGGTCAAGCACTGGCAGAGGCTGCTTGGGGAAATGAAATCACCATTCCTGGAGGTGTTTAAAAGATTTGCAGATGTGGCACTTGGGGACATGGTTTAGTGGTGGGCTTGGCAGTGCTGGATTAGCAGTAGGACTCAATGATCTTAAAAGTATTTTCCATCTTTAATGATTCTGTGGTTTTACCTGTCCTTGTATGTGACTATTTTAGGCTGACCTCTGTGTGGGGTTTAGAGAGGTTGTTGTGCTTCTCTTCAGGCTGAGGAGAGTGGGGAGTGGGGAGGAGGTTATCTCTCACTCCTCTTACCTTCCTCCCCTGGTAATTCTTCAGTTGCTGATAAGTTTGTGACTCAAGACAGACAATAGAAAGAGTGGGGAGCTGTATATAGTGCCTCCAGTAATCTCCTATTTGCATGTGCCAAAGAGGATTGGCAGAGGAGAGACTCTGAATAATGCCATATCTGGATGAAATGCCCCAAGTCTTTTTAAAAAATGTCTAAAATTCAATGTCCAATGGCTTCGGTGATAAAAACCCCTTGACAATGATGACAAGAAGACCATACTTAAGGCAGGGTTCCTTAGACCATGGTTTGAAGTTCCACTTTCCTGTGATATGGAGAATCCTTTTTATTCTGGAGTTCCCCTTGGGTCAGGCAAAATCTGTGTTGCTCAGCCTGCAGCCACTGTCTGTTTCTTATATATTAATTAGAAGGTTTGGAAAACCTTTGCCTGGACACAGTCCTGTGCACTCAAACAAATTAAGTGGGGGAAGAGAGTAGATTAGATAATTTTAATCTATCTATCAACACTCTGGCTCCTTGGATTAAAAACAAATAAGGTGATTTCTCAGTTGAAAAAGGCTGTGCAGCTGTGATGTCCAGAAGCTGTCATTGGTACCAGTCTCTTTAGAGACACGTTATAGTTCCACCAGTGCTCTCCACGCTGTGCAGGGAATGTCACCCAAAGCAGGCAGATCAGAAAATGTTGGGCTGTGGCTCTGGAGTTTGTTGTGTGTCTTCTTGGCTTTCTGTGGCCTATCTCTGTGAGTAGGGTTTTCTAAAGGAAGTACAGACCAGCAGTTTTCCCCTTTCAGTGGAGATCTGGCCATTGCTAACCCTGGTAAATTTAACCTACAGTGCTTTTTGCTTTTGGGTGATGCTTTATAAAGTGTTCAGAAACTGGAGCTTGCAGGACACCTGATCCCTCATGCTAACTAAAGAGGCAAACCTTAAATTTAATTTTCTAACCTTACGTTTCGAGTCAAACCCAGCATTTTATTATCTTTCCAGTTTAATCTGTGAGTCATTTGTAATGCATTTTCCTTATAAAGCAACATCTGTATGTTGTATTCTTTACATGTCCAAGAAGTTCAGAGTCTTTTAGTACTTTGAGTTGAGTGGGAATCCCTGGAGAACAGTTTGGCACACACCTCTGCAAACATACCTTTTAGTCATTTCACTGCTGGGTTAAAACTTAAATGGATGATCGAGGATTTAAGCAGCTGGATTTCAACATCTATTTGCCACAGGCCAGCTGCAAGCAAAGCAAGAAATTATTATACTCAGCCATGATTTACATATTTGACCTTTGAACTTCAGAGGATATAGCTGACATTGTCAAATACTGTATGAAGCTCTGTGGAACACAGAGCTTGTCTTGTTAGACTCTCCTATCTTTATAAATTAATGTCTGGTTTGAAAGTGTCTTTAAGTGACAAAACTGCTTTGTTTTTATCAGGATTTATCTGTCTGATCTAATTAAAGTAGACATAGCTTACAAAGACTGCAGAATAAAAAGCATGCTCAAAGCAAGGCAGAGGTGTGTAGCATTCACTCCATAATATTGAATTTGTGGTACTTTTTTCAGTTAATCTCTATTGATTAATCCATATGCAGGGGAGTGCAGGCTCTGACCTGAACTTTCAGCTCAGGTGAAATCGTTACTACTGTGATATCAGAATTTGTAAATACGTTGTAAACTATAATGAGTGATGTTAATTAGGAAGAAATTCTTCCCTGAGAGGGTGGTGAGACAGTCACAGTGAGATGTGCCTGTGGCAGTGATGCTCAGGGTTGAAAGATGGATCTTTGTTATCTCTCACTCTTCTTGTCTTCCTCCCCTGGTAATTCTTCAGTTGCTGATAAGTTGGTGACTCAAGATAGACAAGAGAAACCTGGGCAGCCTCTGGTACCTCAGCTGTCTCTGTACGCTGGTGGGGTTTGTTTCTGGCCTGCTGGAACGTATTTTTCTTCCTGGCCTCTGTGAGCCCTGCTGATCCCATGATATTGGATGGATCTGCACCCACAAGGAACTTGTTAAAATCAGTGGGAACAGGGTGAGGAACTGACACTGGAAATAGCTGGAGGACTCAAAGTGGTGTCCAAGATCCACATTCACCCACAGGGTAGAAAGAGTTCAGGCTGGAAGATTTGGTTCTATCTGCTTGTGACAGTTCTTGCCTGTTACAGTCTGGGTCTATGCTGTGCTGAGGTTTGACTTGGCCAAGTGCCTCTCTGGGGTCTGGGACTCTCATCCTGTTTGTTTCCCTAGCTGGATTTTGATTAGTTCAGTAGTTCTATGAGTTTATTCCTGATTCACAGGAAGAGACAGTAGCTTTGTTTCAGGAGACTTCATTTCCAGCTTGTCTAATTTGCAAACTTCACTCATCACGAAGGCAATGTTAAAAATGGAGCATTAGCACTGGGGGTGATGTGAGTCAGACAAGGTGTCTGTTTTCCAGTGCACTGGCCATGAACAGCAGGGAAATTATTGAATTAAGGTAATGTATCTTTGAACTTCTTTAGTTTTGATTAAGAAGCTTCAACTTCAAATTCTGAGCCCAGAGCAGCTGTGTCACTGCTCATTAGTCTGTCCTAAAAGACTAAAATGTCTTTTCAAAAAAGACTATTAGAGGGAAGCTATGGAGTGCAGAAGTGACTTGAGCTGAAGTGGTTATTGTCAGCCACATAAAGTTTGCATAGCATCTGTATTTATTGGAAAAATCTTTTTCACACTGCAATGAACTCAGATCAACTCTCCAGGCAATTCCCTGGTGTACAATTAGAGAGCCCAGCTCTCTCTCACATCAATATTCAGCCAATTCCATTGGATGTGAATTCTTGAATTCAGATTCTGGGCTGAATGTGATCAGCATCATCAACACGAAGGGACAGTTTGACAGGGAAGAAAATGTGGCTGTTTTTGATGGCAATGTAAGGGTGCACACGCTTCCAAAGCGCCTGTGAAAACTGAGAAGAATGTTACCAACAGGGTGGTGAAGAGAGTTTGATTCCTTACTATCAGGACCTATGCTTGACAAATACACCTTTCCAGAGCAAGGATATGGCAGTCTTAAGAGGAAAGTAAGGAGTTCCACAACCTGGGCTCAGTGTTGTACCTTTACTCTCCTCCTCATCCATTCTGGATAAGTGTTTTTTGTTTGGCCCCTTACCATTGTATATATCACAACCCCTGAACCTTCAGGAAACTCCCCAGGAATGCCCCTGTTGCAGGTAAATTCTTCCTGCCAGTCAGTCTTTGGGAAATGTGTCTTCAGCAGTTGTTAATCTTTGCAACATGTAACTTACAGCCACAGTAGAGTAGGAGTCTGGAATCAATATCTGCACTAGTTAGACTGGGACAGATATCAGACAAACTGGTCTGGTCTATCACATCTTCTATTTTAAATTTTGCTATCCTTTGCCATTGGGTCAGGATGAATTTTGTTGGAATCTGTTATATTCTTGACAATGGAGAGTCTTTACTTCCTTTTTTGCCTTTATATGCTTCCTTCTGATTTCTACTTGCAAAGCATTTTGCTTAAAGTTTAAGGTTTGAGAAACTAGCTTTTCTGAGGTACCCTGTATATAAACAGATAAAAAAGGAGTTTTAGTAAATGTGTTCAAACTATAGTTTTTGCCCATATAATATCAAATCAGGTTTTTGTCCATATAGCATCTAATCAGGTTATGATCATGTTCTGAACTGAACCTGAAGTTCTGCTATGGATTTATCTTTATTGGAATTGCCTTATTTTGGGTGCAATACCTGTATGTTAGAGATGTGCAATACCAAATTTTAGAAGCTTCAACTCTTCTAGTGTCTGTAGGAGCTTCATTAGTTCTCTTCTGGACTGACTCCATCATAGCTACAGGCCTTTTTTAGCAGAAGAGTGTTACCTCTCCAGGATAGATGTGCCTGAAGCAAACTGTGGATTAGTGTTTTTTGTTACTGCTAAGCCTCACCCTTGGACTTCATTTCCCAAGTCTGATGGAAAAGGAAGAGAAGAATAGTGTCTGACAGCTTCCTTAAAACAGCCGTGCTGCTGAGGCAGTGTCTGTGCTGAAACAGCTGTGATTGTGCTGCAGTCAGCACAGAGCTTTCCCACAGCATTTCAGATCTGCAGGGCTGGGTTTTACAGGTGTGTTCACTGGGCTGTTCTGCCATTCCTAACACAGGTACCTCCACAAGCTGCAGGAAGTGTTTATCTCCTCTGTAAGAGGGATCATTCCCCTGAGTACTGAGTGTGGTGTGATTTACTGCCACAGCAGCCTCAAGAAATCCTCTTTCCTGACTACATTCTTCTCCCCTTAATGCTCATTCAGCTGGTGCCAGCTCGTGTTGTGTTAAGCCCAGGAAGCAAAATGAGCAGAAAGTCTTTTAAAGCAGAAGTGGCTTTGTGTGCCCGAGACCTTCAGCAGGGACTGGTGTCCCATTGTTAGCAGGGAGAGCCCACATTTATCTAATTCCTGCCCGGGAACACATTTCCTGATGGCTGCATTTTGCTCCCTGTGCTTGCACTTGGCAGTGTTTCTATCAGAGCCTTTCAAGGAGCTTTACTTGCTGCCTTTGATTTTCATTTACAGATCAGCCGTGCCCTCTCAAGGTTAAACCTGCTTTGTCTGTCCCTTTACAAACCAACTCTTCGCATTCTTTCAAAACGTAGAAAATGACAGGAGGTCACACTCCAAGGCAAACACGCAGCAGCTGTGGGGATGGATTAAATAATCTTAATGCACTTGCTTGAAATGCTGTTTTCAGGACATAAAGGTTATCTTTTTTCCAAAACTACCAGCGAAGAGTAAACAACCTATTGACAGAAAGTCTGATGTTAACTTGTATAGGGAAAAGGGGTTCTAGTGCTATTTTTTTTCTGTGAGTTCATCAAATTACATTTATAATTACATTTATATATTCATAAATAATATAACAATCTATAATAATCTACAATTACATCTATAGCTATGTATTCTACCTGATAGTTTTATGACTCCCTCTGTTCTAAATTGAACCCTAACCTCTCTTGGATGCCACCTCCTGTGAACTTGGCCAGCCATCCCACACCACCTTGATTCCTCACCCAATTCTCCTCCTGTCTCACTTTTGAACTAACACCCACCTTTCCAAACCTATCTCGTGTGCAGTGCATTGGATATCTCCTGTCCAGTCACTGCCTCTTCTTGCCTGAATGGCCACCAGGTTCTTTTGGCCTGCCACAGCCTACATGTGTCTCTGCAGTGCTCACTGTGTGCAGCCACTCAGCATTGGTATTTCCCTTGGTCTGTCTCCTTAAATAGCTCATCTCAGCTCCTTTCTCATGATCAACCCAACTTGAAATCCTACTGGTATATTTATTGATTAACTTAAATGAGATAAACTCACAGAACAGTAAGACAGCAAAACTCTGCGTGGGAAAAAGCCCGCACTCAGGCTTTTCACACAACACCACGCAAATCCTTCAGGAATTGGTGTCTGTCCCACAAACAGACAGGATTTTCTAGAGACAGAATAAGTGAGAGTCTGCAATTTCTCTTTTGTTTCACTCTACGAGGTTGTTCAGTACAAATGGAGATGAGAGAACAGGATCTTAGCTGAAGTCACTGAAACCAGGCTGAATTACACAAAAACTCCAGCACCTGGTTTTTTAATCCATAGAAGAAGAGGGATCTGTCAAAGCTGGTTCATCTGCCATCTGGCACATATTTCCTGTACCTGCCTCTAATCTTGGGCTGATTTTTGCTGGTACATTTCCAGAATCAAATAAAGGGGACTTAAGCTCAGTATTTTCATGTATATGCTTTCCTCATAAGTCAGGAACTTTTAAACTGTATGTTTTTGAAAAAGCTTTAAAAGTTTATTTTCTAGCTTTAATTTTGGTCAGTAAAAATTACAGAAAAGTAGTTTTAGAGTTATTTTAGTGGAAAGTGATAATTTTAAATCAGTGACAAGACTTTGGCTGATCCTCTTGACTTCCCTGTGATCTCATTTGTCTTTGACTTCCCTGCTTCTCCCTCTTGGTTTCATTGGGGGAAAAAGGTGTCTGGGACATTGTCTGGTGATCTGATGGAGACATTTACAACACCTCCATTCAACATTCCTCCTCATCGTCTCACCTGATCACCCTTCACTTGAACCTGGAGTCATTTACTGCCAGTGAGACTGGAAACAATAATGAGGGAGAATACTGGGATAGATTTTAAATAACCCCTCCCTCCTCAAACTTTTCAAATTTTTTATTAAAAATTCTGTTCCGTCTTTTTTTATTCTTTTGGTTTCTGTTAAGTGAATTAATTACTTGAAGCAGTTGTTTCCCATGTCACGATGGCAATATGGCAACAGCACTAAATGCCTGCTGCTTTTCTGTTTTTCAGACAATTCCTTCCCTCTTTCACTTGTTCCAATCACTGTTTCCTAATTTAGACAGAAAAGGTAGACCTTGAGAGTAAATAACCAGCCTTTTACACTCCAGCTTGTGTGGCTGCTCCAAGCTGAATAATGAAACCCAACAAGTGCCCTGGGGTTCCCAGGGGTTTGAGAACAAGTGTGAGCTCTGCTGCTGCACCAAATGTGGGCTGCTGACCTTGGCGGTGAAACAGGGACCTCCAGCCATGGGTTATTCACCCTGAGAAAGGGAGAGCACCATTGTGGTGTACCTTGTTTGGTCCTGAATGGTTCAATATCTCATTTCCTCAATGGCAATTTGCTGTTTTCCATAGCTCATACTACAGAAAGCCTGAATGCAATCCATCAGAAGTATGTATTGGATTTGTGAGGTAAATTAACAAGCTCACAGTAATCACTGCTTCATATTTGGTAAGATGCATGTTCTGGACATCAACAGATGCTGTTTTGCTTGGTTGTTGTGTTTTTTTCCTCTACTCTTTTTTTTTTGCTTTCTACTTATTTTGTTTTTCCCTCTAAAACATTATAGCATGGATTTTATTTGAATCAAGGTTTCTCCTGTGTTTTCTACTCTCATGGCTGGGTTGTATTGCTGTGGCTGCCTCTGACAGCATCATGCCTCTGCCAGCATCATCCTGCCTCTGACAGCATCATCCTGCCTCTGACAGCATCATCCTGATCATCCATAATCCCTGACACTTGCCCTGTCTTTTCTGGATTTTTCTGGGTACTGGAGCTGGGAAGACACTGTCCATCCATGGTGGAAAGGAAAGGAGGTGACTTTCTCCAGGCCACTGTGTGAGCTTATGGCTGCACTTTCTCCCACTCATTTTTTATGAACTCACTGACCAGCAAGTTTTTCACAGAACCAAGATGCTCAGATGCTCCCTGTCCTGTGGACAGCTGAAAATTGGGTTTGCACAGTGAAGGCAGAGGACATGATTCCTAAATTTCCTTTCAAAGTGGTGCTCACCTGTGTTTCAGCTGCCTGGCTCGCCAAGAAAAGAACACTTTCTTTCCTTGCAAGCTCACACCTCCTCCCCCCATCCCTTGCCCTTGCTTGTACAGAGAAATTGAGTAAAAAAGCTCTTCTGCAGTTGACAAAAATCCAGGCATTTCTTTGTACAAATATCTGAGAAGTTTCCCTTGAGGGTGTTTACTTAGGGCTTGTTAATTAGAGGGGTAATGATAATTTAAGACCCAGCCTCCAATTCCTTTGCAAAGGTGTTGATATTCCATTATGGAAAAGAAGATCCATTTTGCCCCAGTGCATGCTCATAATTTCACTCACCAAGATACTCCTTTTTTGATCAGGTTATGAAACAATAACTTGCAGAAACAATAATTCCCTTGAAGCTAATCACTGCTGGAAAGGGGAGCCTTGCTTTACAGTCAATGACTTTGATGCCTTGGGTAGTTCAAGTAAGGATCTGCCTTGATTGACAAGACCCTTTCTATAAATTTTAGCAATTAGACATCCCAGTAGCAGCTGCTGGGGAGATCTACTGGTCATAAAGCTGACAGAGATTGCAGTGCAGGTCTCCTGCCGCTCATTCTGACATCCTGAAACACCATCTGCAATTTAACACTGCAAAAGGAATTCTGACTCCAACGAGTTAGGTGAGTGCCTGTCTGTGTTTGCTCCCTGTCATGGCTCTGGCTCATGAATAAAGCAAAAGGATATGCTAAAGTGGCAAAGGATAAATGTTTGATTTGTTCTGAAGTTTGTCTACTTTGCTCTACATATATTTTTTTTTAATAAGGAATTTTAGCTTTTTTTTTTTACCCTGTTGAAGGTTATTTATAAACATACTCTCTTTAATCATGTGTAAGACTCTAGTGTATACATGGTGACATATATGATGCAAACACCATGTGCTGATCTAAAGCTCCGATTTAGCAAATTTAAATAATGTTGTTTAACAGGAGTCTAGAGACTCAAGCATCAGCCAGGCAAATGGCAGTCCCAGCTCACTTAATTTTGGTCAGTCAGTCTGAGGACAGACACCAGCACACACCAGTCTGTGCCCATGCAGTAGCTGACTTTCTCAAAATTCAGTGTCAAATCTGGGGTTTCCAAGATAGATATATTTATATGCAATGATAGTATGTGAATTGTAAAATGGACCTCGTGGCTTAAAGCTACTTTCCAGCTTTCTTTTTTTGACAGAGGAGCTGTTGCAGAGAAGTTGCTTACTTTCTTTGCTGAGACAGAAGGTCAACAGGTATCAGAGGGTGTTGGTGGGTGCTGGGCTGTTTAGGTGTGAGGAGCTCAGGGTTCCTCTGGTCACCTTGGCCATGTCCCCCCTTGTCTGCCCAGCTCTGATCACTGGCTTGGCAGCCTGGGCTGGCTCTGAGTTGTGCTGAAGGGACAGCCAGCCCGTCTGGCCGCAGCCCTGAGAGAGGAATGTCACCAGCCCAGTGCACTGGGTGCTGGTTCTAGCAACTCCAGTAATACTTCTGGGAGATGCTGAGATTATAGCACAAATTCAGGGATGCTTGGCTCCCAACTATGCAGCTCTTGGCTTTGTGTGAGCTCAGGACAACCCAAGCAGGGTGGCAGAAAGGCATGGGCTGCAGAACAAATCTGCAATATGGAGATTTCAGTGGGGCTGAGGCATAGGCTGCTGACTTTATGTCTTCCAGGCAAACTCCCACTGCTCTGCAGGGAAAGTTTTCACACTGCTGCATTCTGTGAGAGACCTTTTTACTGAGATTTTCCCCTTCTGGGAGTAGTGATCACTCATTCCTCCGCCTGCCCCTCTTCTCCCAGGCTGAGTGAGGGTGGATAACTCTGCGTTTGAAGGGAGGACAGGCTACCCCCGCTTCAGCTGAGCCCATCCACTTGCACTTCTTGCCTGCTGGGCTCTGCTGGCTCTCCCAATCCCCTTCTCTCCCTTCTGCCTTCAGCATGAAGCTCCAGTGCCTGCTGCTGGGAGCTCTCCTTGTCCTGCTGCTGTCCCGCCGCGCCGCCGCCACCAAGGCCTCGGCCATGGAGCTGCGGACGTTCGTGGGCTGCGCCGTGAGGGAATTCACCTTCCTGGCCAGGAAACCCGGCTGCCGCGGCCTCAGGGTCACCACGGACGCCTGCTGGGGACGCTGCGAGACCTGGGAGGTGAGGCTGCGACCAGGGACATCCCTGGCTGGAACTTGCCCCCCAGGAAAAGCCCTCTGAAGACACCCCGCCACAGCGCCCTGCTCCGTGGCGCCCTGGCTGCCGCTGTCAGCGTTTGTTGGTGGCTGTCCCCTCCCTGCTGCCGCTGCCCCAAAGGGCAATGGAAACCATGTGATGGTATTAATGAAGCACTTATGTAATGCTCTTACTACGCAGTCTGAAAGCCTCTTACAGCTTGAACACTTAAGGAGAGGGGGACTTTATTGCTTCGCTTGAAAAAAAAGTATTCCTTGGAGATTAAGATGGAGCTCCTGATTGATGAGTAATATATTTTGTTCCAAAACGCAAATCCCAAAGATAATGTCTGTTTCTAATTTGGTCCCGTTTTAAGTCACAGCCCTGTATAAATATGAAGTACTTAAGTTTTAGGGGTGTACAGAGGGAGAAAGAAAGAAGTACATCCACACACATGTCAGAGAACAAGTTTCTTACTGTCTTTGCCATTCTGCAACTGGAAAGCTCAAGGGGCCAATCCCAGTTTAATTTATTCAGAAAACCCCGAGTAACTCAGAGTGATTTTGTCCACATGAAGACAAGGACTCTACATGAGTGACCAGAGGAGGAGCCAGGGTCTGTGTGCCAGCCCTGCCTCCCCTTCTTCATGGCTTGGTGGGATGAGGGGAAAGGCCACCAGTGGCCAGATTCCACACTGGGATAAGGTGCCTGTAAGGGATCTCTTGACCCCTGCTTCTCCCTATTCCCAAACTCTTGTGGCAGCTCAGAGCTTGCAGCCTCTCTGGCGGTACTGCAGCACCCCTGGGTGTAGTTCAGCTGAATGCACCTGGCTGTGCGTTCAACAGCTTCCAGAAGGCACCATGATGTGTTTGGATGGGCCTTTGTAAGAGGGAGGGTTTCTGCACATCTTCTTGCTGAAATGTTGCATCTGTTCTCTCCCACTCTGTCCTTCCTGGTTCCCAGGGAGGGCTCTTTGCACAGCACAGAGGCAAAGAAAGAAATTAAAATGTCTCCTTGCTGTGTTACCTTAGGCAGTGGGCTCCCATTCCTGTGTGTGCTGCCCATTCCTGGAGTCTTTGGAAAATGGGTGTCCTGTTAAGGAGAAACTGATTTTTCAGCAAAACCAATGCCACTACATGCCAGGGTGGGTTTCAAGGTCTTCAGGCTCCCAGCATCTTCTGATGGCTGAGGTCTCTGGCCAAGCTGATTTTCTCCAGTGGAGTTGCAGACTTCTATGCTGGCTGCTGTGCTGAGAGCTTTCCCCACAGTGTACAGCCACTGGGATTTGTGGGAAGTGCAGCCTGACAAGGAAGATTGGTCTGGCTGAGAAAAAACCCCAGCCTTTGGCACCTGGATGCACCCCTGCTCTTAGGCAGCTTGTGCACATGAAGGGTTTCCAGCAGAATGTGTTTAATGGAAAATCAATGCTTTTGGAAGAAAGCAGCTGCTTTTGGCAGCATTTGGTCGAAACACTCATACTCTGCTAAAAACCTGCTTTTAGGATAATCTTTTGTCTTCCTTCAAGCAGGTTTTAGTTGGAGCTTTATGCTTTAAACAAACTGAAATACATACATGGACCCACTCCCCTCCATGGCAGGGCTCCAAGACTCAAGCATTGAAGGATGTAGCCTAAAATTTATTTCCATGGCCCCTTCCACCTGATCCAGTAGCTCCTCTATTTACAAAAAATCCCCTTGAGGAAACTGGGGCTCCAAATGTTTGTCTTGCATCTTGCCTGAGGCCAGAGTTTCTCCCCCACAGAAACCAATCCTGGAGCCACCTTACATCGAGTCCCACCACCGGATCTGCACCTACAACGAGACCAGGATGGTGACGGTGAAGCTGCCCAGGTGTGCCCCTGACGTGGAGCCCTTCTACACCTACCCAGTGGCCATCCGCTGTGACTGTGACATCTGCTCCACTGCCACCACCGAGTGTGAGACTTACTGACCTCCTGTCCCAGCTTAGGCAAGGAGGGGACGAATTCTTCCCCAGCTTCATACCCTCGGTACCTCCGGCATTCTGGAGGGTGTAAATCAGCCCAGAATTTGATCTCACCCTGTAATGCTCCTAATCACTGACTTTTCTGGGCAGATGAGGCTTAATCCCCTCTCCTCATGCTGCTCAAAGCATTATTGCTGTAGAAACCCACAGCCTTACAATAGCAAATCCTGTGGAAAAAAGAAATGTTGCAGTTTCCCTTCCTCCTGATGGGCTTTTCACTCTCTGTGACCTTTCTCCCTGCACAAAGTCCACATGGACTGAACAGTCACTGGGGTGTGGAAACACCCCACAAAGGCATTGGCTCCTCCATAACAGCCTGATTCATCTGGGGTTTAGCTTCTTCCCAGTAACATAAAAGCAGTTACCAACATTTCCACCACCTCCCCCTCCCAGCCCCATTAGTTAATCTTACCCTGCAGTCATTCAGGAATAACAGTCAAAGAAAAAGGTCTCAAGGCCAACAAAATGGAAATAAGTATTCAGATCACTACCTTAAAATTAGGGATAATGCATACTCAGCCCTGAGTCAGCCAAGGGCTTAAGCTCATGATTAAGTGTTTTGCTTAATATTGGTGGACTTTTACAGTTAAGCATGTATTTCAGTGCTTTGCTTTATTGGAGTTATTGTGTTGAAAAAAAAAATACCTCACAAGGGACAATTCCTGAAAAATGAAAAAAAAAAGAGAGAAACACATTATGTGCAGAAGCATCTGCTTTTGTCCAGGGATTGGAGGGGAAATGGCTTCATGTGGAATCAGTGAGACTCTGCAGAGCCCAAGGCATCTCTCCTGACAATTTCCAGAGTCAGAGGGACCAAGCCAAAACGCAACAATCATGGTTTGGTTTCAGCGAGCCCCTGGCTGAGGTGGTGGGAAAGAGGGGACTGAGGAAGGGTGTTCCCACAGTTCCCTGAGCTGCTCAGCTCCGTGGAGACCTGCTCCTCTGAGGGTGCACACGGAGCTGGGGGATGGCCAGATGTGCACGCAGGAAAGCTGTGGAGTGTCCAGTAATGGTGGGTGAGACAAGTCCAGCGCAGGAAAGAGAGCAGACGTTCCACAGGACACTTCACACCTCCTCAGACCCACTCTTTACAAACTAGGGGGACACCTGGGAGCTGCCACAAGAGCCCCTTGTGTCCACAGCCACACAAGTGCCTTTGTTCCCTGGTTCCCACCTGCAGGAGGACACACTCACATTCATGCCTCATTTCTCCCCTGAGCAAAATGAGAAATTAAGTGAACGAAGGAAGATTTGCCAAGTGGGAGAGGCCCACAGGAGCTCACAAAACAAAGACACCTTCTCAGATAGCCATTAGGAGAGAATTGCTGCTCAGAGTAATACCTGCACCTGTCTGCCCCCACTCAGTGCCTTGTCTCCTGGATGCAGTCACATTAATTTACAGGGATGCAGGCTTGAAACTACCCCAGGTGTCCTGTCCACACTGAGACAGATTTAATTGAACCTGTAATTTATTAGTTGATTTTTTCTTATCTGTAAAAGCTGTACTATGATTAAGTAAGAAGATCACCCTACCTTCTGTAATTCTGGATAGAGGCTGCTGTGTCCAACAGCATCAGAAGCAGTTTTTTTGCTGATGGAGAGCTTAACTACCCTTTAAAAAGTCCTCATGTTTTGTTTCAAATTGCACCTCATGATCCCTCTGATGCTGTCAGTTGGCATTACAGTTATTATGGGAAACCTGCAAATTGTTTTGTGTCCTTAATAAACCTCAAAACTGTAGTATGAAAGCAATTTAAAGCAATGTGTCCCTCTTTTTCTGTGTGTAGAGATTTCTCAAGTAGAATATCTATAAGCTCCTACAAACTCTGTGCCAGAGCTGTGAACACCTGCAAAACATCTCCTTGGCGTGAAGTCATTTCCTTCACTAAATTTCTCTGATGGAGTCTGGCTGTGCTGCAGTCTCAGGATTAGAGGCAGGGTTAGAAAGTGGCAAATTTCCTTCCTTTGCAACCAGCAGGAAATCAGGGCTGTACCCGGACATGGTAAGACAGTAGAAACCTCAGCAAGTGATCAGAACAAAACACTGCAGGGTGGGAAAAGGGTTTTGACTGATGCAGCCAGCCTGGGGAGCAGAGGGGGAGGTGGGAAGGATGTCCTGACTGAAACCAAGTCAGCAAAAGGCCACTTTGAGATGATCTTTCAAGGAGGAGAGCAAAAGCGGTGCTGTGGATCTGCCCTGAGTGACACAAGTCCAGTCAACACGAGATTGCAAATGTGGAACTTTCCCCCCAGAAATTATTATATCAGTAAGTCTTAGTTCTGTTAAATTCACATCAGTTTTCATACTTAAAATCACAGAATAGTTTGAGTTGTTTCTAGTGCAGCCTGCCTGCAAAGAGCAGGAACATCTTCCACTAGACCAGATTCCTCAGAGCCCTGTCCAACTTCACCTAGAATGTTTCCAGGGATGGGGCACCCACCATCTCTCCAGCCAGTGTTTCACCATCCTCACTGTAAAAAACTTGTATAAATCAACCCTCTTTTTGTTTTAAAACCATTACTCCTTGTCCTGTCACAACTTGTGACCAGGTCTTTAGTTTTCACATCCTTAATGCTGCAGCTGGGGTGGTACGTCCTGCTCAGAAATTGTAGGCAGTCAACACAGCCCACATATTTCACAGTATGAGAAGCTTCTTCCCAGGGGAAGGTCACCTCCTTGGGAGCATTTTAATGCTCTTTAAAGCCATTTAATTAGATGTCACCACCCAGCCTGTCCAAAGCAGTTGAACAGCTTATCTGTCTTTGGTATTTGTTTGCAAGGAGTGTTTGTCACAAAGGCCATGACACCTCAGGTATTCTCTCTCCCACAAAAAGCAGTGGATTTCTTTGTGCCTCAGTTTCCCTTTTGGACACTGGAAATGATGCTACAGATGATTTTTTCCTCTCTCCAGAGTGTTCTGCAGTGTACAGGCTGTAAGGCCCCTTGTGAGCAGTCACATCTGTACCCTGCAGTGCACTCAGTGCTCAGGTTTATTGTAGCTCATTGAACCTGAACAGCAATGGTCACTGCCGTGCAGTGCTTTGATTTTTCAAAATACCTTCCTGTTCTATGACAGCCACAGCAGTCCACTGGCCCTGGAAGCCCAGCTCCCCTGCAGCTGGTGTGCCCAGCCCCAATGACCATGCCAGAAATCAGTGTATTTATTCCACCTACAGAGCTCAGTTGCCATGAGAGGGAGGGCAGGATGCCTCCCAGATGGGTGTTCCCTGCACTGACTGGATTTCTCTTTGGGAGATGGGACAGGCAGCTGCCTCCTGCTCTCATTGTACTGACATGGAAACATTGGAACCAGTACCCAGGGTCAGAGCAAAGCCTGTCTCGCCCAACATCCTGCCAGGGAGTGTAGCCAGCTGTGGGTATTCAGGGAAATGTGAAAGCATCAGGGCTGCATGGAGGTGTCCTTCCCTTGGCTACATCCACGCAGCCTTAATTGGCAGCAATTTAGGAATTTTCTGCTCTGGGGGATGCCTTTGGCACGTTGCTGTTAACCCCAGACGTGTGGGTCCTCTGTGCCACCTCTTCCCAGATAAAATCAGGCCATGGAAAGTCTGGTGAGTAATACCACCTTCCTCTGGGGGAAGGTGAATAAAATAGATTCCAGGCTATATGCTGTGCCCTCTTGGATTGTCCTGGCTCCTCTGAAGATGTATCCTTTTATATCAGCCAGAGATTTGGGCTGCAGTGCCTTTTTTTTAGGAATAAACCTTGATATGCTTTGTCTTTTCTCTGCAAGTGCTGCAGGCAGGGCTAGTTAAACCTGCTGGGGTTCACAAGCTGCAGGAACATGAAAAGAGCCTTCCTCTGGTGAAACTTGCTTTGGTCCAATCAAGACGAGGGATGTTGTTCAGGAACTCAGGAATTCAGGTGGGATTTCTAGGCTTAACTTGAAGATCAGACCAGCTGGTCAATGAGATTGCTTCTGGTCTTGAAATGAATTTTAATGAACAGCTGGGTAACAAAGGCACTTGTTTTTTTTGTAATTAATTTTGTTATTTTTTTAAAAATAAGATCCACATCTCTGCACTGAATCCCTGGAAGACTGGAGCCAGTCATATTCTTGTTTCCAGACCAGCAGGGCTGTCTTTCCTCATGTAACTTCATCATCACCCTAAGCCTTTCACTTCCCCTCCTGACTCTACCTGCCCTGGCTGCTGGACCACAGGGTGCACAGCTCATCATCTTCCTTGCCAGTATATTGGTAGGTGTTTTTCCTGCCTGAAATGTCTTGCAAGGTGCATGTGGTTAGCATCTAGGAAAACAAACACAACAGCACACCTCCCCAAAAGGATGCTGTCAAAATACTTCGAAATACATTTATTTTGTTAAAATAAACTATATACAATAAACGATATTAATGTGCATTACAATATACAGTAATTACATGTTTAAAAGATGATAAACAAAAGATTACAGAATTATGTGCTGTAAATAGGAAATTAATAGTGTTTACATGATTTTTAAACTATGCAGAACGCATTTGCTTGAAAACTGAATTTCCTTGGTTTGAAATTGTTTTGCTTTGAATTCTGAAGATTTGGTTAATCTTTGGAAAAAAGGCATACCACTTAAAAGTCAGACATACTGTTTCAGTGCCCATCCTTTGGTTTCACCAGCCCCATATTCCAGCAATATTGCACACAGCAACTTTTAAGAGAGAAAAATTCAGTTGCTTACATCAAGTAAGTGACTCTTTCTCCTAACTGGCTAAGATCTGATTGATGATGAGTTAGGTCCTGATTTGTGTCGAGGTCATTACATCTGCTTCACAAACTCAATCCAAATAAGTTGTTGAACTGTTAGTTTTAAGCATTTCTTAAGGAATAATTTTAAGTATTACTATTAAGTAAGCACAAAAAGAAAGGAACGAAATGTCATTGTCTGTGTGTTCTTGGGGGAGCAGAGAATCTCTGTGCAGTGAAATTCTTGTATTTGTATAAGTGCATCAACATCATGACACATTAAACTGGATTCAGTTGTCCTCGCACTCCATCTCCCTGCTCCTCTCTGCAGCCTTCTCTGAAGTCCTCCCAGTCTTGAGGTGCTGCTGAGCCCCAGGTTCAGTTCACACCCAGGTGTGACTCCACAGAGGCACCTCCCAGCCCATTCACCAGCCTCAATCCATATTTTTTGGGGCATCATACCATGTCTTCCTCTGTAGCATTTCCCACCTGGCACCCTGGGCTTGGGTGACTTCTGCTCATGAGTGAAGAAGACTTTCCCCTCTCACATAACTTTTTGTTATTGCTTATTAGTGAATTAATATTTACAAGCTTGGGGAGAGTTTGGGCTCATTTGCTCCATGCTGACAGGGCAGTTCAGTGCCTGCCAGGTCTGTGATGCAGTTAGAGCAGCTGCCTATTTAGGGGAAAAGTATTGAAAGAGATGACATGATGGCCATACTCTGGATATGATTTACCCACAAACTACTTTGACAGACATCAAACAAATTTTTCTGCATGTTATCAATACAAACAAATGTTGTGTTGGAAGATCTGGAAACTGTAGACTGGTGACAACTGTTTACTCTGAATTCATTAACCTCCAATCAAAGTCAAAATTCACCAGATTTGGTATCAGTGAGAGCTCAAACTGATCTTCATCAAAACCACATCAAACCTGGTGTCCTGAATGGCATGAGATGAAATTAAGTGACAGCAATGAGTTTGGGGTCTTTAAGCAAAGATAACCATATATCTTGAATATTACACTGTTAATATAAAGTAACTTTCATCTTCAAGTCAGTAGTGGTTGAACTGAGGCATTTCAGCCTCCAAAGGTGAGATCAGCAAAGTTTTTGGATGCCCCAAACTCCTTTCAGGAGTCCTTAACCAGCAGCCAGAAGGTATAAAGGATTCTTGGACCTGGCTCAGTGTATCTGTGTGCTCAAAGCTTGGTCAGCCAAAATAAAAGGTAAGAAAAGGAGGAAATATAAAGACTCTCAAACATTTTCCACATTAGTCGTGTGTGGACCCCACCGAAATTTTCCATTGCCTTCATGAGAATTGCAATGAAGCCAACATAGAGCATCTTTGAAAATCCCACCCTACCATTACAGTTAGAGACAGCCAAACACTGCATATGGTCTGTATAATCTGAAAAAAGATGGGGACCCATATTTTCAAAGTCAAAGAGATTTTTCACCACTGACAGCAATTCACATGATTTTTTGCTTGTTGCTCTGGGTTTCTGAACTCATTTTCCTCTTGCAATGAGCTTCTGACTCTTTTTGCTGTTATAGAGTGGCTCCTGGAACTGCCCAAGAGAACAGATTTTTGTTCCCATGTTTCTGAAGCTTTAACTGAAACAAAGAAAAGAGAATTTGAAGATTTTTTTGTTGTTGTTGTTCTAGTTATGGGCGTCCCCTTAACATCTTAAAATGAAATTTAAGGTTTAGGATCCAACTGACTAAGTGTGGCTCTAGGCCCTGATTTTGCAGGTCTCCCCCAGAGCAGAAGTGATTCTGTTGCATTCATGACTTCTAATTGGTGATTTTTGTCCTGCCTTTTTGATGCAAAAATGTTTCTATTCCTGTTTTGTTTTGATAGGTGAAGACAGCTGAGATCACAAGCCACTACTGAAATCAGTGGGAGGTTTTTCCTGCTTTCAGATGGTCTTTATTCACAAAGAGGAAAATAAACATTCATGGTGGAAATTTGTCTTCATTTTTGCAAAGAGCTCAAATGTGTCTAGAAGTTATCTGACGTGGGTCACTCCATGCTCACCTCCTGTCACAGCAGATGCTCCTCCAGTCCTATAGAGTTGCTAACCAACAAAATGCTCTGTTATTTCCAGATTTTCCTTTTTTTAATGTAGGATAAAACAACATTACAGGTGCTCCTCAGGGAAAAAGAGAATACATGGAGAAAGGCATGTGCAGCCAGATTCCTACATTCTGCCTCTTTGTTTAACAAATGGTCCCCGGGCCAACATGAGCATATGGATTGCTTTGTTGGAGAAGACAAATGTGCTTTTAGACAATCCTGGCCTGAGACAGATTGATGCCACTGCAAATTATTTTTAATCCAGATGAGGTTTCCGTGTGGTGAGTCAAGTGGTATTTGCTGTGTCACTTGGGGAAAAAAGGTGCAGGAAAAGGTCACGAGCTTTAAGCAAGGTATAAAAACAGATGGACATCTTTCATATATGAATTAAAGGGAAAGATAGGCTGCCCAGGGAAGTGATTGAGTCACCATTCCTGAAGATATTCAAAAGAACACAGGCCACCAACACTAGAGTGGCTGGAAGAGGTTTTCTGGTAATTAAACTACAAGGACAGATCACCAATCAGCCTCCTTCATGACCTGAGCAGTGCCAGTGGGATTGAATGAGACATGAACAACTTGAAGACAGTTCCTTGTGCAGTGAGATTCTCTTCAATCTGAGAAGGACTGCCAAAATCTGTCCCTTTAATGAAAGTATTTGGAATAACTTTATTTCATATTAAGATGCAGTGCTATATTTAATTGTGTCCATTTTGAATGCTTTGAGTGCTTCAAAAGAGAAAAAAGATGAGACATATCAATGTCAGCTGCTGAAATGATTGTTTTGATTGTCACACTGGATTTGGGGTGAATTATGTACCTACACAGGGCATAGATCCAGTTGAACAAATGAGAATGGACCTGAGTGGGGTTAGAGCCTTTTTTCTGCCTTTTCCCCAACTTTCCAGAGCTCTGAGAGGCACAGGACAAACTGGGTTTTTGTGGGACCTCCTTTAAGTCATGCTGGAAGTGGCAGGACTGTCCCAGTTCCACTGTCCTGGTGTTTTCACAGGGCTCTGAAGGGCAGAGGCATCTGTAGGTGGTTTTAATGTGGTAGCAGCTCTCTGATGAATTGAGATCTCTCTCAAATACCTCTAATATCTCCTTGCAGGGGTTTGCACGAAAATACTTTGGGAACTCTGAAACTGCAGCTTCAGGTTAAGAACTCTTGGTAGAACAGGAAGGTTTCAGGAGAGGCCAAAGGAGATGGGTTTTACAGGATCCAGCAAGTTTCCTGTAAGTTGTGAGTGCTTTTGAAATGACAGCAAACTATTAGCAAAGGCAGGTCTGTCAGGAAAGGCTTTGACATCAGCTGCATTAAGGGGATGTTGTCAAATAAGTTCCAGGGATGGTTTCTAACCTTTATGACTCTCCTTAACAATATTCCTTTTAAGGTGAAATTGGGATCTGATTTCTAGCTCATCTCACAGTGAGTAAACCCATCTCCTTTCACCTGGCAGTCCTTTATTGATTTTCTTTCCTTATTACTAATGGTGCTTGAAAATAACTTGAAGTTTATATCTGTGGCCTTATGCCTGCACTTGCACTATGTCTGGTGTTGTGGTTTTTCTGAAAATAAGCTTTACTGCCTGTTCACACACCATCTGCTGTTTTTAAAAAAGGCATTAGGTATGACTTGCCAGATAGTCAATGACTCTCCTTACATCTGCCTACAATCCCTTTCTAAAGCCTCTTGGCCTTAGAGAGTGCTGTCCCTGCCTCCCCAAAAAAATAGTGTAACAGGGCAGATCCTTGATAAATTGCCATATTTCATGGACAGGTGTGTGTGCATAACCTAACACAGGTTATGTACATGTTTATGGGACCTGCATTAAACATGGCTTTTCAAAAAAACATTTATTTTTGCTGGAAGAAAAATTAAAATAAATGGAGTGCAAAGGCCATTTCTCAGCAGATTGTGACCACTCTCCTTCTCTTGCAGCTCCCAGAATTCAAATTTTGGTCAAAATCAGTTTGAAAAACCTGAAATTTTACTTCCTCACAAACTTGACGTGCTCCATTTTGTAAGTGCAAAGAAACCCCTGTTTAGCCTTAACAGTTTTTGTATGTACATTGGCACTTTTCTATCTGCTTCCTCCATGCAATGATTTGCTCAGGACGCTGCAGTTTAACACATTAGGACAGCACCATTTTAGCTTCTCCATCACCATATGTTTTGTAGTTAATTTCCCTCAAACCACTGCAGTTACATTAATGCTACAACTTCCCACTTGATTTTTGATTTTACTGCCAATCCTATGCCATTCCATTAAGATTAACAATCACCCCTGGTACTCAGTGGCAGGCAAAAAACCAATTTGATTATTTGTGGCTTTCCCTGATGCATGCCAGGGTGCTCCATTTCACTTTTCCAGTGTGCTTGTTATGTTAGAATGAGCTCAGCTGTCACTCTGGATTTTCTATTTCCTCTATTTCCACATTTTTTGAAGCTTTAAGAAAACCAGGCAGCTCCAACCTGAGCATCTGCATTGTGCTTCAGCTAAACCAGACTTCACCTTCTTCCACCAGAGACTCATACATCACTCTCCAGCAACCTACATGAGCTAAAACAATCACCCTAATTAATTTCCACTGAAGTAAAAGACAGCACAGTGCAGATATAATCTCCCTGAAATCTGTTAAAGTCTTTGTTGTTGTTGTTTCAGTGGATTTCTAGTCATGTTGTAAGCCTAAATATTAATTTATTTAATCCATGCGTAGTTCTCCTCATACTCCTCTAGTATATTTTTACACCTTATAGTTCAGCTGATAGACAGTGTCCTGTTGAGGTGACACTGACTGCTCTGCCTGGGGATGGACACAAACTCTGTGGCATGGCATGGACCCCTGCACCTCACTAAGCAGGGCTTTAGCAGCCAGGCCATCTGATGTAAATGCCTGGGACATCGTAAAGCCAAACAGAAAATATGCACAAAAAATCACCAGCAATGAGGAGAGCTTGTCTGTCTCAGGTATGGCACAACTGTGTTTTCATCCATGTTTGTGTGCAAGGGGAAAGGGATGGTCAGTGGAAACCACTGGGTAAAAAAAGAGCAGAGCATTTGCCTCGAGTCTGATGGCTTTTGTCAGAGAGAACTGTTGATTTCTACCTGGAAATGTTTTGGGGTGTCAGAGCTCATTTCTGTTGCTGTTCATGGTAAACTGGGGGTTGCACTGGATGATCTTTGAGGTCCCTTCCAACCCAAACCATTCTACAATTGTATGAAATGGAGTTTGTGCTGGAGGAGGAGCTCAGACCCATGAGCCTGGTCCTGATGCAGGACTGGGCACTGCACCCAGCTTGGTCCCTTCCGTGTGCCCTGGGTGCCATTCCCACGCTCCTGCTGCCACCTGGGCTACACCAGGCCTGGAGCTCCCTTGTTTGTCTGGTGCCAGGTGTGCTCTCAGTCAGGACCCTGTGCTTCCCAACTGGAGAGGGCTGCCAGTCTCGTGGAATGGGGTGCAGAGGGGAGCAGGCCCTGTGTCCCCAGGCTGGGAGGATGCACTGCTGTCACTTGCTCCCTCCTGGCACTTCTGGACACGCTGACTACAGACACAGCTTTTGCAAGGAGTTACAGCTTCAAATCTGTGTGTGCTGTGCTGTGATTTCCTGCTTGGGGAATGAAATCCATCACAAGACAGTCTCGTGGCACTGCCAGGGTACCCAGGGGCAGCTGCAAGTAACGAGACACCCCCCGAGTTCCCCTCTGAGTGTCTGTGTGCTGTGATGTGCAAAGCTGCAGGATCCTGGGACAAGCTTTTGTGAAAAGGCACAATTTCCCCAGCAGCAAGGGGACGTCACAGGAGCTTCCCTTCCCCTGTGGGCTGGACTTCCCATCTCCATGCTGCTGGCTGCAGCCCATCACCTGCCACTCGTGGAAAAATCCACTCCTGAGCACTGCAGCCACGCTGTGGAACAGCACTCTCTGTGAAGGTGGAAAAATGGGAGCAGAGAGAGAAGAAATGGATGGGAGGAGGGAGGCTACAATAAGTCAACAAGTTCACAACTCCACTTTGATGAGGTTTTTTACAGAAATACTTCATAAAAAAAGGATAATTTTAAGGCAATTGGATCACCTCTAAGCACTTAAAGTCAGTATGACCTTTGGCTTTATATATATATTTTTTCTATTCTTGGCTGTTGGGTGAGATGTAGAAATCCAGCTGATCTATAAGGTAAATTCTCAGTTGCCATAGTAATGTGTCTCGTTCTTGTTCTCAGTTGGAAGAGAGATTGTTCCACGCTGCTATTTCATGTCTAGGGCAATATTCTTTGGTGGCAGAATTTCTTTGTTTCAGCACATTAATGCTACAACTCCGTACTTCCTTTCCCAGCTTATGGAAACATGGCTCAGCCTGAACATTCCTCTGTAAATATACAGTCATTTGCATTTTTTTTAGTTGTAAGAACATTCCTTGAGTCTGGAGGTAAATGTTGGTCCATTTTGATAGATTGGGTGCAGCAACATCCTGATGCAGTGAAGTTTCACTACTACTTGAAAACAAACTGGAACCACTCCACCTTTGCTTCCATGTGGTTTGAACAAACTAAAATATCTCCTGAACTAGCAAGTCGTATAAAAGAAAAGCAGTTTTAAAGTACATCTTACCTATAGTGTATATCTTACATATTAGATTTCTACAGATCTCCGTGTGCTTTCAGTCAATTCAGATTCAATTCCTAAGGACTGCAAATTCCTAATTTTGATCAATTCTTACTTAAGGCCACAAAAGGAGTTTCTCCTGTTTCTTTTGCTGTCTTTAGCTCTTTGTTTTGTCACAAGCCACCTCCACCTTATTCCTAAGGTGGGGAGCCAAGCAGGCATCCTGGTTTCTGTCGGTGCAGTCTGCAGCAGTAGGAACAGGCTGCAAAACAGATCTGGAGGGTTAGGAAAGCACAGAGGCAGGAGTTGGCCAAGGGTGATAGAGCTTGGAGGTTTCACAGAATGGAGAGCTCCTATATTTGGGTAAGAAGGACCCTTTTCTGGTCATGTTCCCCATTTCAGTTGCATGTGACCTTCATTGCCTTTCTAACCTGCTTTGGTTTCACTGAACTCAGCTGGCTCTGCTTCCCAGGGGACGTCACACAAGGGTGCAGCATTTGTGGCACTTTGCACAGCGCTTCTTCTTCTTCTTGGGGTGGAAAATGGTCATGATTGCCTCATCAAAGACAGTCTTAAGGCCTTTCTGTGTGAGTGCTGAGCACTCCAGATAGCACTGGGCTCCGATCTGAAAGAGAAGAGGGAAAATGGGAGTGAGTGTCCACTGTTGGGAGAGACAGAGTGATGCTGTCCCAGCATCTTTCTACATTTAGAAAGGGGTCGGACCATTTCTCTGTTTTGTATCTGGCTGCCTGTGAGGTGAAGAGACAAGCTGATGTGGTCATCCTGAGCAAGAGAGCAGGAATCAGCATCAACATGAGCATCTCACCACATGGGGGTGAACGGGCTGCAGGAATTCCCTGCACAGCCTTCCAGAGAGAGGGGGGCTGCACCCATGTTTGAGTGCTGGACCAGGAGCTTGGCCTCCTGCCTGTGCAGCTGGGGAGGCTTCTGAGGAAAGCTGGGTTGCAGTTGAACCCCTTCACACATTTGGCTCTTCTCCCCTGAACACTTGTGTCACCTGTCACTCTTGTGTCACCTGTCACTCTTGTGTCCTGCCTCCACCAGTGCCAGGGAGCTGCTACCTATGGAGGTCTTCCAGCTGGTGTCTGGGAATGGGGAAGCATCATTTTGAGATAGGAGTCTCCCAGGTATGCTGGCATGACACAAACACCCACTGAGGCCTGGGGAAGCAGCCTCAGCTTATTTAGCAACCTTGTGGCTTATTCAGCTTGTTCTGCTCATGGATGCTCTGATTTTGAGGGCCAGGGACAATAATAGCACCTGCAGCACATAAGGGGACAAAGCCAGGATCCAGAATCCTGCATCCCAGGGCTTGGGGAGTGCTTCTAACCCTCTACCTTTCCAGGAGAAATGTACAATACCACAGAAACTTTGGGAGCACCTTCTCTGCTGCCTGAAGTGCAATGGATAAGTGGGAATCCAGTTGTCTGTGCTTTTGTAAGGGATAGGGAGGAGTTTGATAGGAGGTGGCTTGACTGCAGAGAGGGGTTTGCCACGTGCATCTCCTGGCAGAACCCTGAGCAAGAAACACTTGACTTAGATAAAATAGGCAGTAAAATCTGTGCACATTTGCCATCTGCTGCCCTGTGCTCCTCAGTGCTTCTCTTAGTGCTTGGTCATGGCACCTGCCAGAGATCAGAATTGTTTGGACAATTCTCTCTGAGATGTGACATGATTTTTGGGGCTGTCTTGTGCATGCCCAGGACTTGGACTCATTGACCCTTTTGTCCCTTTTCACTCAGGATATTCTATGTTTCAGCTGATATTGCAGCTGAAGTGCAGGCTCAGGGGTCACAATGTGTGCCTGGGTCCAGCCTGTTTGAAGACACTTTCATCTCTCTCTGGGACCAGTGGGCCTTGGAGAAGCCTTGAATGAAAGAAAGCCAGAAAGCTGTGATCAGTCAGCTTCATGTGGCACCAGAAGAAGCTGTTACCTCCTTTGCCAGCTTCACTCCGTGCTCATAGGTGAGTGGTTTCTCCTTCATGTAAAGCAGCCGTGCCAAAGTTTTGGGATCATCCCGAAGGTCAATCTAGTGGAAAATACACAAAATCTGTGCTGTAATTCTTGAGGCAGATATTTGTGGCTTTTCGGACCCACATCAGGGCATCTGTACAGGAAAGAGCCCCACTGGTAGGGGAAGCTGCTGCAACCCTGCACTGCATCACCCAAACCCCACCCTGACAGGCCAGACAGACACAGCTCAGTCTGACTTGAAACAAAATCCTTTGTTTCCACAGAAAACATCAAAGTGAAGCATGCTGGCTGAAAACAGACAGCAAACCTGTCTGTTTTCAGACTGTGTGATCCAAAGGATAATAATTTTATTTTTAAATGGATATTTTAGATTATTACAGTGTAGAAAACAAAGCCAGTGTTTGAATTATTTGCCTTTCCTGTGGCATGATGATTTTGGCTTTGACCAGAAACTTATCTGTTTCTCTAATTTGACTTAGGTTACTGTCCAGTGCTCTGACATTTTCCATGTGGTTGTATCCCTACCCTCACAGTCTCTATCCATTCTGTGTCTTGGTAACAAACTCATATTTAAGGCATTTTTATTTGATTGACAGATTAATAGATTTTAAGGCCAAAATAAAGGGGTTTGATCATTCAGTTTGACAATCACTGTAGCACAAGCAGGATGGTGAGTCACCAGTTGTAATGTTGATGTAAAAGCATGAAGGGAGGCTACTTCCTTCCCATGTCATTTGGCTAATTACTCCCATTCTTAAAATTTAGTTTGAAGTTTAGCTTCAGCTTCTAGCCACAAACTTTGATGTTTTTTTCTTCTCATTAGAGACCTGTACAAAAACATTTCTCCCTATAGGTATTTTTGACTTATTGCCACATTACTATACATTTGAATAAAAAGATGGGATGAGCTTTGCCAGTCTGGACACCTGCATGTTGGCTTCCATTCCCAGTCCCTGAGTTTTCCTCTAATGGGAAAATCTGGCTGAATTTCCCATGAGTTAAAGAGGAAACCTTTCCAGATGCTCAGGAGGAGCTTTACCTGTGTTCCTATGAGGACGTAAGGCACGTTGGGCATGCAGACTTTCAGCTCGGGCACCCACTCCTCCTGCACATTGTGGTAGGAGGCAGGATTCACCACGGAGAAGCAGATGAGGAACACATCTGTGTTGGGGTAGGACAGGGGTCTCAGCTGGTTGTAGTCCTCCTGCAGGGGAGAACAGCAAGGGTGTCACAAGGAGGGGATGACTGCAAGTGGGGGTGTCACGGTGGGTTTGATGAAGTGGTCAACACTGTCCATACTCATTCACACTTCTAAGCTCCAGGTGGCTGCTGGAGAGGGGGGGAACCACCCCTCACAGGATAAGGGTGCTGATTTATCAGCATTTTACCAAAAAGAGCTGAAAGATGCCCCATCTCTGGAAGTGTTCAAAGCCACGCTGGACGGGGCTGTGGGCAACCTGGTCTAGTGAAAGGTGTCCCTATCCCTGGTGGGGTGTGTGTGTGTATGTGTGTGTGTAATTAGATAATTCTGAAGGTCCCTTCCAACCTCAATCATCCTGTGATTGTGTGAACAAGTTTTATTTGAGTTATCTGTAGAGATGTTGGTACAGAATGTGATACTGAAGAGTCCTGCATGGTGCACAGCAGTGTGCAGTCAGCAGAAGACACCCTGACAGCAGAAAGCAGACCAAATCCAGCCTGCAGTACCTGGGTACTCACTGTGGGTGATTTAGTGTTTCCACAGGCCATGGATGGTGGAAGGAGAAATGTTTTCTCCATGGGCTAGTGGTGAACAGGGTGAGTTTTCAAACACTTGAATCACAGCTGTGATATGTCATGAGCTGGCTTTGATAGCTGAGTTTCAAGGAAGAGTTTAGGTCTGTTTTCAGGCTTGAGAAGCTGAGAGCAAGCAGAGATTTTGCAAGCTATGTGAAAGGGATAGCCTGGCTCTTTCTGACAGTGGGAGCATTTGTAGCTGTGTCTGGTGGGTGCTCTTCAATGAAACCTGTTTGAAAACTTCAGTGCAATGAAACAGATGCTTTTTAGAGGGGATACATCTGTTCCAAAGGCGTTTTTAGGAGGTCCAGAATTTAAAAAGGGGAAAGGAACACAGAGTTGGAGTGTGGGAAACAATAATACCTGCTGCTGTCAAGCCTGACTGCGATGTAGATCTGCAGTTTATAGTTTTTTGCATTCTGGACAAGTCTCAAATCTCTGCAGTCTGGTTGCTTTTGGTTATAACTGTGTGAAAACTCAGCTGGTGTGGGTTTGCTCTGCAGATACAGACTAGTTAATAAAAGGAAATAAGGCTAATGAAAGGGGGGAAAAAAGACACCTGGGTGCTCTTTCTCAGACTCAAGAACATTTATTTTAGGCAGGGAAAACCCGTATTAGGGGCAGGACAATGCAAGCTGCTGCCTGTCCTGAAGGAGAAAGTGATGCAGGGCTATATCAGTGTGTGTTAGAATAGATGATGTTTTAGTGCAGCCTTACTTCTGCCTTGCTTTGATTGGGTCAACAAATGAGAAGACTTAATTGTGAAGTGAGACTGTCAAATCACCTTTCTGAAGTCTCTTTTGCACTGACTGTATACTAATAAGTTGATTCAGACTCCTTCTGAATCAACACTACTTTCCAAAATATACCAATGAATTACTCGAAACCAGTTTCCACCAACTGTTTCTAAAAAAATCCCCCAAAATTTAATTATTTATTCTGAAAGGAAGCATGAGCCCAAATTTAGCTCTGTGTCATGAAGGAAAAGTTTAAAAAAGCATCTTAAAACACAAACAAAATGTTTTGTTTTGTCTAACTGGATGCTTATTGTCCCAAACCCACTTTGACAGGAAGAATAAATTCTCATTTACTACCTCCAGCCCTCACAGCCACAGTATTTGGGGTAAAACCAGAGTATTTTTCAGCTGACATAACTATATTGTTCCAGTGTCATATAAAGTGTGGATCTGAAGAAGGATTTACAAGAGGAGGTGTTTGGATATATCACCTCCCAAGAAAGTGGATTCTCTGCATTCAAAGAATAGCAGGGAAAAACCCCTCAGAGATGTTTGTGGGTACACCAGTGATGCAGTTCATGAGGAAGCAAAGTCAGTGACAGGAGATTTATCCAAGGCTCTGGAGATGTCAGTCAGCTCCCAGCAGAGGTTAATAGAGACAAAGTGGATGCCAAGGTGATGAGATCAGAGAAATTGCATTGTAGAGACAGTTTTATGTGGATGCTGTGGGTTAGGAAAGCCTGGCCTGATTATGGGACATTATTTTAACCCAGAACATCAAACCTGAGATTGATTGTGGCACAACCACCACGGGCTGATCCCGGGTGCTTGGCAAAGATCCTTTCTGTGTTTTTGATTTAGCTGCTGCAAGTCGAGCTCCTGGACCAGCCACGTGGTGGCAGCAAGCCTCAAGGAATCCTCATCTAGGAGTTTTGGGGAGAAATTGGCTAAATATAGCCAGTTTTAATATTCCAGACGTGCATATTTAGAGGGGCTGGGACTTACTGTACCATTAAAACTACAGATTAAAACCACGACCGCTCTGATTGGCTGTGACAGCTACAGGAGCATGCATTTAATTTTATTTTCCTTGTTCCTTCTGAATCCCTAGAAAATCCTTATTCAGGAATAGCATTCCTCATTTGAGCTATTAGCACAGAGCATTATATCAGTTGAAGCAGGGGCAGCCGTGCATCACATAGCAGAGGTCTCACCTCCCACCAGGGCACATGGGATTTTTCACAGACAGGTTAAAACACAAATATCAGGGATGAGAGTTGATCTGGGCTCCTGTGCATGTACAGGATCCTCCAGACCACATCAGACAAGGACCCCTTCTCTGTACCTGCTCTCCAGGAGAAGGCTATAAAACCTTGCAATGGACCTTTAGAAAACTGTAGAAAAAGTGACCCAGCCCTACTGGGTCACTTCTCATTCCGAGTTGGTCAGCCACAGAAATAATGTAAAAAACTGAACATTTGCATGGATATGGGGCACATCCAGGGAAGGGTGCTGTAGCAGGTGACACTCATGTTTGGGAAGGGACTTGAGTCCTTGTGGTCTTGGGCTGTGGCTGATCAATAATTTATTTTTTATTTATTTATTTTCCCAGCTCATGCTTGCATTGTGCTGCCACTGTTTAGGGAGCTTGAGGTTTCCCAGTTAGCATTGCCTGGCCACTGGTTTGGTCTGGAAATGCCAGTGCCAGACCTGGCCCTGCTGAGTTATCTGCCTGTGACTTGCCAGGGCCAAGATCTGCTGGTGCTGCTCCCTCCCCTCCATCTCAGCCATCAGCTCAGCAGTGTTTGGGCCCCAAAAATGCAGCAAAACTGGCTCTTTTGTTTTGGTTATTTGCTTGTTTGTTTTTGTTTTATGTTGTTGCAGTGCTGATCTCTTGTACACTCTGCTAAAGCATTTTCCACCTGAGTCCAGCCCAGCAAAAAGACCACAGTTTTTTTCTCCTAGGACCATTTGTGCCAGGGATACAGAAAGCCAGATACCTCAAATCTGGGGTCTCTGCCAGCTCTCCCTTCAGGCTGACAGAGGGTCCTGCTGCAGGGGTACATTTTCCAATTGCTATTTCATTAGCATATGCTTTATAGCATCGCAGTGTCAAGGGCTATTTCTGGCTATGACTTCACACTGATGCCTTTGGAAAGCCATACAGCACAAGGAGAAGGAGGGAGGAAACAACCCAGATGATCTGTTGTTATAACTGGAGCATGTGGGAAGCATCATCCCTCCAGCCTCCACGGGGACAATCTAGTCATCAAGGGCTGATTCAGGCTCTAAGCTCTGGCTAGATGGCCACCTCCTCTGGACCAGGGTCTAGAAGGGACATGAGCTTGGCAAGTCACAGAAAGGGTTTGGAGGCAGATGGTGAACTGTCAAGTTTGAAGCAGGGGATGGCAAAATGATGTGGAGGAATGGATGGAGGGGTGAGGCTTGTCAAAGAGACAGCTGAGTGTTCCTTCTGGCTCAGGAGGACAAATGAGAGGAGGTGTTGCTGCAGAAATGGGTGGCAGGTGGAACTGTCAGCCCTACAAAACAAGTAGGAATATTAAGGCACGGGGTGAAAACTGATTTGGAACTGAATATAACTCCAGTCTGGCTTGCAAAGGTTTGCAGGGCTGATGGATCCTGACACAGGCTCTGAGCTCAGAGTTTGCAAACACAGAATAAAAGACTGAACAGGCTTTGGACATGGGGCAAGGGCTTGGGTCATATTTTGGGAGTTGATTTCGGATCATCTGTTTGCACCACGTGGATAGAAAAGATGTGTGGTCTGTAAGGGCCATCAAACCAGCTAAGAGTGATGCTGCCTACAGACACATGATAAGAATAAAACTAAAGAAAGTGAAACCCAAAGCATCAAAGCCCCAATTCTGCTGAGTGCAGGTTTTTCTGGAAGTGGCACTCTGTTCTGGTGTGGGTTTTTTGATCTCTCTGCATAGTGCTGCTAAGTATATTCTGCAAGAAGTGGCCTTTTGCAGGCAGGAGGGTCTCCTTCTGCATGGTTTGTGCCTTTCTTAGCAGCCAGTCATGGCCAAAATTGGTACAGCCAAGAGGAGCTCCTGGAGAAAGCAGAGCCCTGCATCCAGGGCTGGCTGCTGGAGCCCAGAGAGAGTGAAGCAAGTTCCCAAATCTGCTTTCTCTCCTGCTGGCTTCAGTGTCAGCTCTGACTGGAGGAGCTGGTGGATGTGGGTTACAACATTCCCAGTCTGTGAGTAACCTGGAACCTGCTCCCTCCGCTCTCAGCAGATAATTTTTTGCCAGGTTTCTGTGCAGACTATGTCCCTTTCTTTATTTTGTCATTCACCAGCATTTGGAGTCAGGAGAGGGAAATTTCACCACAAAAAATATGTTGCTCCCTGTACTTTCTTCTGCCCTTCTGCTGGCAGAGCAAAGCAGTGAGAAATAATTTCTCCTCCTCTCCAGGGGGTGAAATTATTCTGCAAGCTTTCAGTGCAATCACAGCAAATCAGAGTGTGGACAGTGGAAACAGCAAAAGCATTCTAAATGTAAGTAAGCATGGGATACAGACTCTCCTGTAATGGACACCCTTGTCCTGGGGGAAGAATGTTGGGATGTTGGGATGGATGCAAATCTGGCTGGGTTACCACTTAAAAGTCAACAGCTGGTGACTGATAAGACTGGTGCTGAATTATACCAGTTTTCTGATCTTGAAAATGGGAATTAATCTCTGTATCTTCAATGCCACCATGTGGTAAATTTAAGAAAACACTGACTACACAAAGCATCATTTGCAGTGGAGGTGGATATTGCAGGAGGTGGATATATGGGGGGTTGCACGGCTTCACCAGGCTTTGTTTTTTTGATTAGGCAAAACACAAAGCACACAAATCTTAGGGATGAGTGTATTTGTGTGTATTTTACTGCTGAAACAGAATGAAAACAAAAGGGAGATGGTCAGGAGTTCAACCACTACAACTCAATACTGATTGTTATTATTTGTGAAAAAACCCCCAACAAACTCCACAAACATTACGAACAACAAACCATGGGAAAGGAAACTGATAAATGTTTTGCAGTTCTTTACCTGCCCTGCAGTGTCATAAAGCCCCAGCAAGTGTTGTTGTCCTCCCACAGTCACGGTTACTGGAAGAGAGAAACAAGAAATGTTGTTTATGCACAAGCCAGTGGCCTCATTTTGATGTGTTTTAATCCCAAAATGCCAATAGGCACATTAGCACATGTCCTCCATTGGGCATCCTGAACCAAGCACATCTATTCCACCCAAACTGAAGGCAACCTAAGTCACAACAAAAGCAAATCCTTTTTGCCAAGATCTTATTTCTGTACAGACAGCCAAGGGTGATGAGCTGCACACACTGCTGCTGTCAGGGTCCCAGAGACAGGGGAACATTTGCCTGTCTCTGCAGCCACCAACTGAACATCCTGGACTTGAAAGCACAGGATTCCTGCCTCCCCATCATGGGCATTGGGGTGGGTTGGTCATGGATCATTGGGAGGGCTTTTTGTTATTTTATTTCTTCCAGGCTGTGAAATGAGGAAGCATTCAGCAGTGGCTGGTGTTTGGTGGGTCTCACTGGAGGTGCAGCTGTCCTGCCCTGTGCCATCACAGGTGAAGTGGCAGTGTTTAGTGCCTGGGGCTATGTGGTGGATGATTTGAAGGACAGGAAGGAAGAGGAGCTTGAATATTTTCAGGGATGTTGACCACATTCTGCTGCAAATGAAGGAAAGCATGGCTTAGTCTGTTGATCACATTCAGCATATTTACTCCTTTAGCAGAAATCACATTGAACTTCATTTTGAGCCCATTGACAAATTTTGACATTGACAAAAATGTTTTCTCATTGCCTTTGGATGAATCCCGTTATTAGCTGATTCCTGTAACTGGTGTTATTTCATGTAAAGGACGTGATCTGGGTTACTGACATTTAGTTAACCAGTTAATCTGCTTAAATCATTACCATTCAACTGGAAAGAAAGGAGGGCAGTCCAGTTCCACCTATTAGTCAACAGGAAACCTTCAAACATTTGTCAGGAAGGTTACTTAAAATAATGATATTGTTGCAGCACATGGACTATTAATTTTTTAAACATGAGGACAAGTGACTGACATAGGAATGGACATAAAGCTTTGTCAGGAATGGGGGAAGAGGCTCAGACTGGTGCCCATCAGGTGATCACAACTTGCAATTAATGAGGGCTGGGAACGAGTAAGTTATTTTGAACAAAAAAAAAAAAAAAAGA
>VXAX01004548.1:27581-93980 GCA_013399835.1 Leptocoma aspasia | reverse complement strand
AAAAAAAAAAGACTTGAAAACATCATACAGTATCTTGCTGATTTTTCTTTTTTTTGGTTGGTGATAAAATTTGTAGTAGAAAAGCAGCTACAAATTTATGGAATTTAATAGCTCCTGCACTGGGGAACAATGTCCTGTTTGAAATCTCTTGGACTGAAAGTCTCTGCCAGTGTGACTGGACAGGCTGACTATTCAGCAGCTTTATTTGCTTGCAAAGAGACACAGTAGTGTTGTCAGCACATCAACAGACATCCTGGACAAACCTGACATCCTGGAAGTACAAAGGCTCAGAGAGGACCAGACTTGCTGATGAGAGCAGGATGGGCTGCACTCACCCACTGCTGGGGCTGCCTTGTGATGTGCATGGAAGAGGAGGTGAGGAAGGGGAGAGAGCTCCCTCTCCTCATCTCAGAGGTAGCTCTGCACTGCACAGCTCCCAGGGGAACTCATGGACACTGGGTGTGGATGCCCAAGGGTGGAAGAGCTTGGGGAAGAAGTACAAGAGTGGGGAGATGGGCTCCAGCACAGACAGGAGACAGTCCAGATGCCCCGTCCGCTTCCTTCAACCTCACTTGAATAAAATAATTTAAAATAATCCTCCCTGGCGCCGTGGTTTTCAACTTCTTGTGGTGTAGGGAAGCCCAGCAGGGGTATGAACTGTGTAAGTTACTGGCAACACTCCTGCTTTTCTCAGCTGCCTTCTCAGAAGCAGTGGGGGTTACAGGTGGCCAGCACAACTCACTGGAGGCAGTGGGAAATGTGCTTTTTCCCCCCCCCGTTGCAACCTTGGCAAGGCTCCAATCTGCCCTTATGCCAAGAAATGCAGGAGCCAGACCTGCTCTGCAGATTTTACTCTGCTCAAGGACCAGCTGTGGGAAGATGTACCCTTCAGCTGAAGGCAATTTTCCAGCTGCAATGCACAGCTGGCTGAGGTGGTGTTTAGGAGGACATATGGTTTCTAGGGCTGGGAACAACAGTGGCACTGTCAGTCCTTGCTGGAATTTGCATGGAGCCAGCAGAGCTCCTCCAAAGCAGGGTGCTCTCAGGACAGCTGTGAGGCCCGTGGAGGTGCAGGTCAGGTGGTGTTTCTGATGAGCATGAAGAGACATGTGCCATCCATCAGTGCTGACAGGGTTATCCAGCTCTGCCTCTCCTGCTGGCTCACCCTGAGCACAGGCAAACTGGGTTGGGTCCTGCTTGCAAAGACCAGCTCACGTTTTCAGTGCTTAAAAAACTTAAAAGCTGCACTGAAATTTACTCTGCTTGTGAAGCTTTGCTGGCCTATCTCCTTCTTGGTGGCATCTGACTGAGAGAGCTGCACTGGCAAAAAGCCCTGGTGCAGATACAAATTGCTGCCCTGTTGCAGTAATTAATATGGTTTGGAGATAAGCTGTTTGGATAGAGGATCAGTCCACCTCGAGTGTGCTGTGCTTTGCCAGAAGGATATAACTCCTAGACTCTTATCTGTGCTTTGTGGTCCATGAAGTCACAGTGGATGTTTTGCAGCAGGTCTGTGGAGCCACACACTGAGCAGTGATTGATGGTTTGTGCAGTTCAGTTTGGCTCCTGGTCACCTCTGGGAAATGCTGAGGGGGAATAAAGAGATTGGTGGTGTCCTACCATTACTCTTCCCCCACACAAGGGATAAGAATTGCAAGGGCTCTGGGAAAAATACATCCTGAGTCTACCCAGCTTGCATATCACATTTTAATTCTCCTTCTAGCATCTCGCCCCTTATGGGCCCTGCTGTGAATTTCTGCATGGTACCAGTCCTATATTTTTACTTTTTCTCTCTTTATCTCCTTTTTACTTTTTTCCCCTTTTTTCCTCTCCCCTGCTTTTTCTTTTGCCCAGAAATCAAAGTTTATATTTTCTTTCTTCTTGTCAATTGCTCTAACCTGTCTCATCATCAGAGGATATTCTTCCTGCCCATATCACCTCTGAATTTGCAGCTACCACCCCAGCAAAACTGCCTTGTTGGCTAAACCTTGAGTGTTGTCTTTGGATTCCTGGCTCTGAATGCAGTGGGGACGAAATGGTTCACACTGGCAAATCAAAAGATCTCTGGCTCTTGAAACAGTGATGTCCAGATTAATGTATTGGTGCTAAAATTTCCACCACACTTTCAAGCAGGCAAAACAGATGTGAAAATAAATGGCTTTTGCCTGTGAAAACTTCATGGTGTTTTTTATACCAAGAGTTTATCAGTCTGCCTCTGCCAGGCAAAAGTCTGTTCAGAGTATCCACTTGGTGGGCCATATTTATGAGCTGAGATTGCACTGCTAGATTTGTAGGCCTTACTTTTGGCTTTATTCCAGTTTACTCTTACTTACCCTATTATTATCTTTTCACGTTCTCTCAGTGGACAGGCCTATGGGAAGCCACTGGTGAATTCCTTCCCAGCCACTGGGCTAATGCAGGCTCCTTTATGGGATTGTGACCTGGACTTTATGAGCAGTCTTGGAGCAACAAGACAAATATGAACTCTCCTTGTCATTTCCTGACTGTATTGATAGATTGATTAAGCACTGAAATGACCTGGCCTTTAACACTGAGTGCAGTAGGGACAGCAGTAAAATGAGGCTGAATATTTGCACAGTCCTGGCCCTCATTTCTCTCCAGTCTGGGTTGCACCAGATGATGCAGCAGGGCAGATGTTCCCTTCCCTTCACTAGGTGGTTTTAACCAAGTGCAGAATGTGTAAAACACTGCTTTTAAAATGATTGCTAAGCTGGGTATTGCTTACTAGAGTTTGAATAACTATTTTGGGTCACTTCCAAGGCTTTGTGGCAGGTCTGTGTGTCTGGGGTTCTGCTAATGGACCTCAACACAGAGCTTGACCACCACAGCAGAAGGGCAAGGTGTAGATGGATATTGTGTGCGATGGCCCTGGTGTGTGGACCATGAACTGGTCTGAGCTGGGAGCTCTGTTTTTAAATCTGTGCTTAGTTTGTGTTTCTGGGGACAATGTGACAATTTTCATGGATGTTCTCGATGCCCAGGTTGCCCCAGATCCACCTGTCAGTGGCCAATCTTTGCCAAAATCTTCTCCCATTGGGCTTTGTTTGGTAACTTTTTGGGACTGAACTGCACCCGTGGAAGAGCCCTTCAGCCACACAGCAGCAATGTTCACAGCCTGCACTGACAGAAATGGGACATAAATTGTCTGCTGAACTCTCAGAACATCTTAAGTTTGATTAATGGAGCAAAGCAACACATAAATCTCTGGTATGACACCAAGCTAGGATACAATATCTCAGCCACACTTAGCTGTGGCACGGGAGAGTGGATTTGCACATCAGGGGGAATTTTGTCATGCCAGTGAAGAAGTGCTTGTAGAACCCAAAGACTGTGAAACCACCAGCCAGAATACACACAAGAGCCAAGCAGTGTCTAATGTGACATCAGGCAGGAAAAGTCATATATTTATTGTAGTGCCTTCCTGCCAACAAATAAAGGTCCAGCTGCTTCAGAGAAAGAAGCTAGGAGCCTGTGAGCAAGCAAGGATGGTGGCACCTGCCTGGGTGGAAAGACTTTCTTGTGGTTTTGGGCAAATTAGTCTGCTTCTAGCCTCAAACTTTCACGAGGGCCATCTTCTGCCTAGCCAGCAAGCTCTGAGTATTAATCCGTGCATTTGACTGTTCACTATGATTACATGTACCTGGTGCATGTTACTTAACACAGAATAATCAAAAAATGATAAAATTATTGGGATGGAAGGGACCCGAAAGACAGTCTAGTTCCAAGCCCCCTGCCATGGGCAGGGATATCTGGCACTAGACCAGGTTGCTCAATGCCTCATCCAGCCTGACCTTGAACACCCCCAGGGATGGCCACCAGAATAAGAACAACTGCAGTTCTGGTTGACCTGCTGGCACTAGAAATACCCAAGTCTGTTTCTTTGTCAGCTGGGAAAAAAAAGATAAACTCAGAACATGGGCAAAAGGACAGATCTTGGCCAGCAAGTTCCTTCTAAGGCACATTTCAGGGTAATTTCTGTGATGTGAAGGTACTGATAAAGTGGATGTCGTCTGTTCTCCAGCAGCTGATGTCCCTGGGGATACTGACTGTGTGTTTGCTCATGGGGTAACATTTTTCCTTCCTTCCTAAATGCAGTTTCGTGAAATCTCTTGCAATGAACTGGGAATTTCCCTCCACCCTACAGGTGTCTGCTGCTCTCTGGAGCTTACCCTACTCAGGACAGGAGTGTTCTGGTAGGAGTTTGTTTGAAAAAGAGTGATTTCAAAAATCTGGTTTATAAGTTGTCTTCTTTTTGTACTGCATAGGTCCTAAATAAGGGTCTCTGTGGCTGGAATTTGAGGATCCCTGTCCCAACTAGGCACTGAAACTCAAAAACACCTTAAAAGCATTTAGATCAAAAATACTCAGATCTCTAATTCCCTTTGGTTCCCATAATGGTCAGGCATCTAAATAACTGAACTGGAACTACATATCCCAGGCTTTAAGAAATAGGAGCTTTGAATATTCCATCAGAAAACAAAGTAAATGTGGGCAGTGCATTTTTATAGCACCTTCTAAGTGCCTCATGTGCATTTCTGAATCCTATTTTGGGTAATATTTTTCTTCAGAATATTTTCTTTGGCTAATCCAGGTGGAGAAAATAAAACTCAGGGATTAGGAGTCACACACTGCTTAGATTTTTATTGGGTCACTGTCTGGAAAACTTAATTTCTGTTGCTGTGGACCACCCTTCAGAAGATGTTGCACTGCTGCAACTGAAGCTGGGAATGCTCTGGAAACTGCAAATCAAAGCCCTGGGGATGCTACAATCCAGCAGCCACCAAAGGAAGACAGTAAAAAAAAAAAAGAGTAAGGAAGATTTTAAGGACAGGCCAATCCTTGACAATCAGCTCAGCTGAGCTCTGTGACTGGTTGCCACTTCAGAAGGCTCACTTGCAGTGTTGCCCTTGGAAATGTCCCCTTTTGCTTTGGCTGGAAGGCAATCCTGCAGTATTTCGTGGCCAACACACCCAGGGCAGGTAAGAGCTGGTGTTACAACACCCTTGGCTCACCGAAGTTCTGTGATACCAGCCTGGGCCTTTCTTCACTTCCATGCATAAGGGTCATCTCCAGGAATTCGAGTGACTTGATGCTCAAGGAATGTTCCCCCACTCCCTCCTTCATGACAAACAAGATTTGATTACAGCCAAATCAATGTTCTACCCCAAACTTACCCTGCAGCTTAGCTACATTCTTCTGAAAAGAAAATCAAAAGCATGCTATTTTACCCTGTAATTTGCCTAAATACCCCACTTTATATGTAAATTTTACTAAATGCTTTTAATTGCTCCTGTAATCATCTACCGCCAGTCACACACAGACCTCTGAGAGCCAGTGTTTTCCAAAAGAAGGGCTCTGAGTAAACCTCACCATTTCCTGTCACCTCATCAGTGGACGAGATCTATGTTCTGCTGAGCAAATACTTCTGCCCATCTGATATTTACAATATCTGAAAAACATTTCCAGTCTGCTCCCTGTGGTGGGAGCACAGAGCGGCCTCCAGGGCTGGGATTCAGCTGATTTCACTCCCTGTAGCTCTTGGTCTAATGAGGTGGTGAGGAATTTGCTGCTTTGTCTTTAGGCCACAGACATTTAGTGATTCTAAAGCCAGATAGGATTCATAGCATCATTTATTCTGCTCTAAATAGCTTATCTAGTGTCTTCCTACAAGGCATATTTTCTTGTTCTTGAATCGTTCTTGCAGCTGTTTTCCAAATATTTTGTTGAGCAGTTGCTGTGACCAGACAGTGTGGTCTAGCAGTGGTTTCATTAATGATCTAGCCAGAGGTAAATTGACTTTCCTATTCCTACCTGTCATCCCCCAATGGCTCATCTAAAGCACTCATTGGTTGATTATCCTCATCATTTAATGAGTCTTGCAGTGCTTTATTCCTTTCTTAAGGCTAAAGTCCAGTCATTCTTGGCTTTTGTATTTGCGAGCCTTTTTATTACATTCTTTTTTAGCTCTGTGGCTGAGTGGAAAATCTGGAAACTGTAACTCAAGCACCCTCTGAAGGCATCTCACAAAAGAGAAGGGGAACAGCCACGCTCCTGCAATGCTCCCAGAGCGTGGAAGTCAACATTGAAGGTTTTTGGGAAGTCAACATTGAAGGTTTTTGGGAAGTCAACATTAAAGGCTTTGGGGTTTTCTGTGCTGTGACAAGCTTTTTCAACAGAACATTTCAGGTCAGAGAAACGATATCTAAACACTTCTCAATGTTCTCTTTGCAGACATCTCTCCACTGCCTCTAGGGACTGCTCTTCACCCTGGGCTCTGATCTCTCCCTCATACCAAGGGGCACCACCTCCCCTCTTCCTTGTCCATACAGGTTTGAAGATTCCAGTGGAATCAGTGGGAAAATGCCCGATGCTGACTCGTGCTGCAGCCTCACTGGGGAAGGAGGCTGGCATCAAATGACAGTTCTACTGTCCCATCCTGCAACAGCAATAGATTCATGTCAATGGTGGCATCCTAGAGGAGGATTCACAACTTGTGCTGTGTGGTTTTTTTGGAACCTAAGATAAAAAACAATGCAGCTCTTCACTGCTGGGTATTTGCCACGCAGAGACAGCAAGCAGAGGAGATGTACCAGTCCACCAATCATTTTTAATTGAGCAGCTCAAATGAAATGTTCTAAATCTTTCAAAACACATTGAGAAGTCAGACTTCAGCGCTGGCCAGCATACATGACATGGAACACAAAAGCAGTGGAGGTTGATTAGGAAAAGGAAACAGAATGAATTTGGTCCAGAAATGGATGAAAGAGAATGGAAATTCCCAAAGCTTTCAGAACAAGCACAACACTACATCATGAGCCAGCTTCTTCCCAGTCTGGGACATTACTTATTTATAGACAGCATGAATGAAGTTGATTTATCGGAATCATCAACCTCATTGTTTGTAAAATCAGCACTGGAGGATTTCCCCTGTATCCCCATGAATTATTGCTGTGCTAATCAATCCTTGAACAAATTCAGCTCCAGAGTCCAAGGGACCTTGGGGTCTCTGTTTGCAAGAAAACCGTGCCCAGTTTCCCCAGTAACACAGTGGGGAGAGAGCTCTTGGCACCTCAAGGCTGTGCAAAGCCATGCTGGGTGGAAAAGGCAAACATGATTACTGTGCTTGGGGAACTGAAGAGCAATTGACATTGTGTCCAAGAGAGTTTTGTTAGATTCCTTTCTGTCTTAAATGGAGGGCTGAGCACTGCCACAGGCTGGCAGGTGCTTCCTGAGCGTTTCAGCTCCCTGTGCACCACCAGCTGTCCCCATGGAAGGCAGTTCTGCTCCTGAGTTAGAAACCAATAATAACTGCCCAGATAAATATAGTAAATTTGTGGGCAAATAGGCTCTGATCTGTGAATTTCAATGGTAATCTAATTGAAGGTCTTTTTGCTCTTTACTGAAAGCTGCAGAACTAAATCCAACCAAATGCAAGACAGAGTAACAACTGTAGCATTGAGCAATATAATGAGATAGAACCTGATCATGTTCTTAAAAAAAGTGATTGTTCCTAAATAATGAGGAATACTGGATATTGTCTTAATCCTGATGGAGGGGAAATGACTTTTCTGAGACCATGTGATTCTCTGTGACATTGAGATGAATGAAAGAACAAAGAACAAAATTTTGGCTGCGACTAAAGTGTAAATCTATTACAAAAGAAAAAAAAAAGGCATCACATGCATTTTTTAATATTTTTAGCTCTATTAAATATTTTTGAAGTTTCCATCACTCTAGCACAATATTTAGGAAAATCTAATTTTTGGAGCTGGGTTTATAACTCAAGTCAATAGCAAACACAGTAAAGCTCTGAGATTATTAAAGTGTAACTGGTAATTGGAATATCTTTATTAGTATTTTAACTGGTTATGCTGACTTGACCTGTAAAAGACCAGATCCTACAGCATTTTTCATTTCTTTTAATACAGATAAAGTCAGTCAGGACTCTTTAATAAAATCTTGAACCTTAACAGTGAAAGATGTATTTGGAGTCTCCTAACAGTGATGCTGAGATCATGGTAGGCAGAGAAAGAAGTGGGAATTTTGTACCAAAGACAAAAAGTGGGAATGAAGGGAGAAAAATATAAGAATAAAGAGAGTTTTTGACCATATTCCTGTCTTCTTTTCTACTGTTCATGTGAGGCAAAAGTCATTCCCCTAACTCAGCTGAGTGCTGGGGAAAAGAATATCCCCAAAGTTATGTCAGGCATCTGGTTATCAAGGGAACATGGGACTTGGTAAATAGCATCAGAATAAATGGGAGATTAGTGACAAAATGAAACAAATTGCACTGAAATGTATCCAGGCAATACACAGGGTGTTTCCCAGAGCATGGGAGGACAAGTCTCCCTGTGTGGCTGGGGGGAATCAAGGCAGCTCCTCTCTACACTTCCTGCACTGTTCGAAGGTCAGAATAAGGGGATATTTTTCCCTGGAAAGGAGAGGAATGCAGCCTGGAGAGGCAGTGCTGCCTAACAGTGCTGGCTCATTGCTCTGGGTGTCCTTCTAAAACCTGTGGTGATCTGCTTAGGTCTGGGTTAGATGACAGTGGGAGCAGGTAATGCTGATGGAAGGGCACAGAAAGTCAGCTCTGCAGTGGGTGGGTTGTCCCCACTGTGGGCTGGACCTTCCAGTGATGGAGTGACTCTGTCCAGGTGACTTACACTGGCAGAAGGTGTTCAGTATCAATACTGGCAGAGCACTATGGCACATCCTACCTCCACCAGGTGTGATTCAGGGGGAAAAAATGGCTTTTCTGCTTACCAGCATCTTCAAATAAAAAAAGTAGAGATACCAAAGCTAGAAAGGAAGAAAAAATTTGCCTGATATACAAGATGGGGACAAGAGCATGTTTTCTGTAAGAACCTGATATTAGGGGAAATATGATTTATAATATAATATAGGAATATAAACCAGGAAGCAGCCACAGCTTGGCTGCTCTGTGCAAAGAGCCTGTGACTCCTCTTCCTCACCCTCCATGCCAGGTAAGCTGGGCAGGCCTGTCCTGAGCTGGCTGTGGTACCTAAAGCCAAGATGTGTCTCGTGCCAGGCTGAGGTGTTTTGGGTGCTGTATTTGGGCACAGACCTGCAGGACATGTGTGTGTGTGTCCCAGGCATTGCCACGAGCAGGACCTCTGCAGTCAGAGGCACTCCTTGGCTCAGAGAGCACAGAGGTGCCTCAGGCATCATTCCAGAGTTAGGGCAGTGTAACTTAAATTAGCATCTGATGACTCTGGGTAGTGTGACTCAAAATAGCATCTGATCCTCTGAGCTGTGAACTGGTGGGGCAGGGGCACGTTTGGCACACTGAACTGAATCCAGCAGGCTCCAGTGCAATGCTGAGGTCAGTGTGAGAACTCAGGAGCATCAGGTTTGCCCAAACTCCAGAGCTTCTGTAGCTGACATTTTACAAGCCATCGGTCCTGTTTTGGGCAGGGGGAAGATTAAATGGTATTTTGCAACCCCTTCCCAACACCAGCCTCTCTGACACTTTGTCTTGCATCTTGTTTAAGTCTGACCTTAATGCTGGTTTTCATATGCACTTTTCCTCATGAGGCATTGCTTGAGAGGCTTGAAAACAAATACCCGTTCCTGAACCTAAGGAAGACCAGGAGAGAAATTCTGCTTTTCATTTCCCAGAAAAAGAATCAGGCCCATTGTCCTTTGCACCAGGATCAAACCTCAGCTGCTATTTGCCCTGCAGCTTGCAGAGATTAGCCAAACATTTGGGCAGCAGCTCTAAGCCTGTATGACTTGAGAAGCAGAAATGTTAAACACTGTAAACAAAAGTCTTGGAAATATTTAAACTTTCTGATAAGAAAACCTGAAGTTAGGAATTATTATTTTTCTCTTGGCTACCACAAAGGTTTTAAATGCTGCTAATGCTTTCTCTACGCCCTGCTGAGGATCTTTCCACTTTCCTGTCCAGTGTGGCAGCAGACAATGGAGTGATTGTAAAGTTGGAAAAGCAACAGATGGAGATGGATGAAATGGTCTTAACCCTCAGTGTGTTTTTGTGTGCCTGTGAAAGGGAGAGGTGAGAGCAAACCTGAGCTCTGGACACCCTCATCCTTTATTTCAGCATGGTTGCACTCACATGAAGCAGAGGGTGATATCCCATGATCTCAGGAGGGCAATTTCTAGGGATGATTTGGTGGCCCTTTCAGCACAGAACTGGGTCTGGCAGGTTCCTCTTAGGAGAGCAAGAGGCTGCAGGTTGGCTGCAGCCCAGGGTGTACAGAGGAGGTGCTGAAGTGTCTGGTTGAGCTGAGGCCAGAGGATTTTTCATTTGAACAGAAAAAATAACTCCAAATTCCTCTGTAGAGCTGGAGAGGAATTTTCAGCTATAAAATGTGATTTCTACAGAATCCGAAGTTTCCATGGGAAGCCATCACTTTCAACAGAGGAGTTCAGATGTTTCCACTGGGAGAAATGAGGTGAAATGGTGTGAACTAACCGACCCTGATCTGAACTGTTCCCTCTGCTCCCTCCTAGACAGACCTGAGCCAGTTTGAGCAAAGCTGTTTCCCTGGCAGTGACTCCTGCACCTGAGGCAGTGACCCTTGATGGGAACACAGCCCTGGGTGGCACCAGGGGCACGGGGACAACTGGTGGCTTTCTGGGAGACCAGAACTGCAGCCTGGACTGAGAGCAAGCACAAATAACCAGATCTGGTCCTCCAGCTGCCATGGAGTGCTCTACACAAAGGTGAAAATGAGGTTTAGCACAGAGTCCAGATTTTTTCAGGCTGTTGGAAATGCATTAAACTGCTGGCATGGATAAGCGCAATTCTGACCTTGATTTAAAAGTTTTGAAGTGAAACACTTGAGTTTTTTTCAGCAGATCCATTTATTTACTTATCCATTTATTTTTATTTTATTTTCAGGAAGTTTGTTCTTATGAAAATGTTGAAATTTTAAACCTATCATCCACATGTACAATGAAAATGAATTCTGAAATTTGTAGCTTTTCCAAGTGAAAGGAATTAGTGATGGGTTTCTGCTCTAACCAAAGCTCTTTAAACTTGTAATTCTCATGTTAGGATTAAATAATGAAACCGTTCTGTTAATCATTCCATGCTTGAATACAATTTCTGAATCAAATGTTCTAATTCAGTGGTATTTCCACAAATTTCTTGTACTGCCTGTTAGCTATAACTCCATTTAGCATGTATTTACTCTTGAAAAGATTTATTAGGTTTAATTCACCTTCTCTGCTGCCTTGTGAACATCAGAGGCAGCTCTGCTGAGTTCAGAGGAGTTACTTTTGGTTGGGAGAAACATCAGTCATGTAGCTGAAAAACAAGTGAACTAATTTTGAAACAAGCAGCGCATATTTTCATGCAAATTGCTGTTAAAATGTTATGCATGCCATGGTCACTAGGTGCAGAGAGTAGAAACTTATGAGGAAATTATTATTTTTTTAACATTTAATTTTTTGCCTTAGGTGAGAAACGAACGCAGCCAGAAAAATACAGGATAGCAGCAAATAGCTCAATTAAAATTCAAAATATTAGCCTATATGAAATTGGGCATCTCTCAAAATTATTCTTTTACCTGGCATAAATATTATTTATTTTATACCTAGCTTTATTTAAAGCTGTATTTTCTTAAGGACTGACTGAATACACAGCTGTTAAGCATTCTGAGAGAGTCTTAAACATCATGCCTGGTAATTTTTCTATTTCCCACTGTTCTCCTGAGAGCCCAACAGTTCATTCCCCCTTGTTTTCTAGAGCTTTAATCTATATTAGAAAACGTTGACACACTTTCAGCTACATGAAAGTGCCACTAATGGGGATCCCATCTGACTTCAGAGGAAAGGGACTTTGAAGAAAAAATCACAGAAAATTGCAAATAAAGGAGAAATGAATCAAGGTAGAAAATCCACAGCTACTTCCTGCAATTGATTACCAAGTATGATGTGAATTCTGCCTTTGATTTAAGTTGCTGCTTAGCACAGTGAATGGATTTTAAGCAGTGTATTTTACACAATGAGATACATGAAAAGTCTTGTTTTGAAGAGCGACATTGTTCTCCGTTTCTATTTTTGCAATGCCAACACCTCGGATTATGACTCCATTGTGTTAGGCCGGTGCAAACAGGCTGAGAGAGGCCCTGCAGAGCAAACACCAACAATGAAGGTGGAGAAAGGAAATTTCCTGTTTCACAGCGAGGGAAACAAGGTGCACAGAGGGGACGTGGCTCCTCAGGGCTGTGCTGGGGAACAAAACCCTGAGCCTCAGTCTGTGGCTTCATCTCAGCACAGAGATTGGGTTTGGCCATCCTCAAAGCAGCACATCCTGCTGTGTGATCATGGAATCACAGAATCAATGGGGTTGGAAAAGACCTCTGGGATCAGTGAGTCCAACCTATGACCAAACTCCACCGTGTTAACCAGACCATGGCACTGAGTCCCCCAGCCAGCCTGTCCTTAAACACCTCCAGGCATAGTGATTCCAGCTCTTCCCTGGACAGCCCATTGTGTCTGATCACCCTTTCTGTGAAGAAATTCCTCCTGATGTCCAACCTAAACCTCCCCTGGTGCAGTCTGAGGCTGTGTGCTCTTGTCCTGTTGCTGGCTGCCTGGGAGAAGAACCTGACCCTCATTTGGCTACAGCCTCCTGTCAGGGACTTGCAAAGCAGTAACGTCCCCCCTGAGCCTCCTTTTCTCCTGGCTAAGCACCCCCAGATCCCTCAGCTGCTTCTCCTAGAATTTCTGCTCCAGACCCTTCACCAGCTTCACTGCCCTTCTTTGAACATGCTCCAGCACCTCAATGTCCTTCCCGAACTGAGGGACCCAGAACTGGACACAGGACTGGAGGTGTGGCCTCAGAGCCTGGCTGTTGTGTCCTGCTCATCCCTGCAGGATGCTCCCAGGTCACAGAATCACAGAATCATAGAATCCTTAGGGTTGGAAAAGATCTCCAAGATCATCCAGCCCACCCTTTTACCCATGCCACCACACACTAAGCTGTATGTCAGGATCCATGTCCACTTGTTTCTTGAACACTTTGCTCTGGCAGGTGCCTGGAGCAGCAGAGAACGGGGTGCATTGTCCACGTGTGCTTTTGGAAAGTTAAAGTCCCTGCAATATTTTATTTGAGCTGATTTTCCTGACAACATGATTAGAGTGGTGAGGCATCGCTGCTGCTGGAAATTGATGTTGAGCATCAGCAAGGCACGCATTCCTCTCAGCCACAGCTGCCTGGCAGGGCTTCTTTCTCTGTAGTCACTGGCATGTTGCTGAGTTTTTAGGCATTCTGCAATTTTCTATTGATTTTTAATGAAACACTGCTGATGCTTGTATAAAAATGCACCTCAGGGTCTTGTGCTGATTTTGTCCAGAGCTGAACTCATCAGATAACATTTTTTTCCCAGTTCCTGCCTTGTCTGAGTAATGTGTCTGACAGGTGCACAGAAATCAATTCAGAAAGTACGTCCTCGAAGACATCAGGCTGCCAGATTAAGTAAAACAGATATTAACTCAGACACCTCTGAGCTCAGCTGAAGCATACTTCTCTGCACAGAGAAAAGTTGTTTGCTTTTTTATCTTGTTTAAAAGGGTTTTGAGCATTTCTGTGCATTCTTATAGCAACAGCTTTAGAAAAGACTGAGAAACTCTCAAGTCTCTGCTTTGGTGTCACAAAATTGGAGTGAACAAAATAGTCTGAAGCATTTTAAACCAAACCCAAAGGAGTTTTGGATGGCCCATTGCTGGAAGTGTTCAAGGTCAGGCTGGACGGGGCTTTGAGAAACTCAGTCTACTGGAAATTTTCTTTGCCTGTGGCAGAGGGGTCAGAACTAGATGATCTTGAAGGTAATTTCCAACCCAAATCATTCTACTATTCTTGGATGGGTTTAACCATTTTGTGCCACACTCTCACTCATGCCAGTGGTGTGAGTGAGCTCCGGTGTGGAGAACTGGTTTAGAAAGGCTGCAGGGGTGGAAACTTGGATTTGCACGAGTTATAGTGGGGCCAGGGCTCTCATGCAGCAACCCCAGGTTGCATTTTGAAGATCTCTGTTGCTGCCACAGACTGGAATTATTAAGGATATCCCTTTGACTGCTTTCTAACCCATCCATATAAGGAGAGCTGCCACCGAGCTGCACTGGGAGAGAAATTCAAGGGGGAGGACGCTGCTGGTTTTAAACCCTCTCTGACACTGCCTGCATGAGTTGGAGGCAGCACCCTGGACATCTGGGATGTGTAAATCTGCCTGCCCAGCTGCCAGCTAATGCTCTGATGCACTGGGAACTCTGCTCTGCAGTCAGTGACCACATTGTGTGCTCAGCCACAGCTTGGGGCCAAACAAAGTGGAAGGGAAGATGAAGCAAGCGTGGACCACAGAGCTGTGTCCAAAAGCCCGAAGGCACAGCTAAAGTACAACAAAAGGAATAACCTTTGTTTAAATTTCTGATATTTCTGGTGCTCTGAGCAAAACATTTCTATTTTCCTTCTGCCTGTGTTTTTCTGTTCCACCCAACATTTCTCACAGGGAGGCAGGGCATAAGTGAAACGCAGAAGGCAGAATGAACTCAGTTGCTTTCACCTAGTTACTTTCTCCATCTGTCTTTTTCTTTGATCCCAGGGTTATCCAGGGCTCTTACATCAAAGAAGAAACAGGACAAAGTCTGTGTATAAAAGGGTTGGCTGTAGATGTTACACAAGCAGGCAGGGAAGAGAGGCAGGGGAAGGGCTGTGCAATCTGGACCACGTGGAACTGGGAGCAGGAGGGTGAGAAAAATGCAGCTTGGGGTGGTGTGTTTATGCCAGTGTCAGCCTCGCAGCCCCCCCACTCCCTGCACTGCTGCCCCTCTGCCAGCTCTCGTGGCAGCTCCCCCTCAGGGCTCCCCATCAGCCAGAGCCCCTCTGCAGGTCAGGGAAACAGCTCTGCTGCACCTGAACTGACCTGGCCCTGATGGAATAGGGACATTTTACATGCCCTCCTGAGAGGCCATGATGCAATGGAGGCCCCAGAGGACCCTTTCCCAGCAGTGGGCTCTGTGTGCACGCACAGCGTTTGCTTTGTGTGATGTGCCCCTCTGCCAAGTGACATTTTCCACAGATGCTGGCTGGGATCAGTCTTCACCTGTACATGTGTGTGTAACCCAGGCTGTGATTAACCCATCTGTCTGAACAACTGTGGTTTCAGCTCTTCATTCTTTACCCCTGTCCCCCCATGCTCACAGCTTTCTAACAATTTGATCTGCTGCATGCACCAAACCTGTGCTGCAAAATAGACTCACTGCAATTACTGCCCTTTCCTACCACACAAAGTGAGCTTGCTGTTCCTCTCTTTCTCCTCTGCCAAACAGCCACTTTGTTGTTTGTTTTCAAAGCATTTAGCATCACAGCTGAAAAGTAAGCTGCAATATCTGTGGGCTATACCTGCATTATTAAATAAGACTGAAAATATTAATGGAGAGCTTTCTCTGGTTTAACACACATACTTTCATATTAGATTGACAGGGCTGTATTTCACAGAATCACAGATTAATTAAGGTTGGAACATAAGATCCTCGAGTCTAGACATTAAATCCATCTCTGCCATGTTGCCACTAAGCCATGTCCCCAAGTGCCACATCCACAAGTCTTTTGAATACTTCTAGGGATGGTGATCCCACCACTTGCCTGGGCCTGTTCCAGTGCCTGACCACCATTTCAGTTTGCTGTGGTTCTCAGAGAGATGCTAGAGGAAATGGGCAGCTCTTTCAGTGGATATAAATATGGCAACATTGAAAGGCTTCCTGGTCTTCTTGGAGAGCAAGCATTTGGAGACAGAAAGTTGGGAGTGACTTCCTGGCTTGTTTCATCCTTGGAGACAACTTAGATTGGAGATAGTGGTAGCCATGTAAAGTAGTTGATTTAGTGACTGTTGAAATATGTAAGGATTAGGGATCCTTTGTGAATCAGAACCAGGATTTGGAGGAGGATGGAAAAGAGAGAGCACAGGCACGACTGCAGCCTTCTGTCACTGCAGGATTTCTCCTTGCCCTTGGTGTAACTGCACCACATGACATCAGTTTAAAACCAGCACAAGAATCGTGAATCAGAATCTCTGGTGGAAATCCCTCTGCCCAAACTCAGTGGAGCCACAGCTCTGTGACAAAGGGATGTGATGCAGAAGCCTGGCATGGGAGCAGGATGGATGGAGTCTCTCTGTCTGAGGTGCACAGCACTATTTTTGAAAATTTAACTGCACGGTCAGTGATGAGTCTGGTCTGATGCAAGCTGGCAGGCCTCATTGCTGAGGCTCAGATGGCAAGCACTGCTGCTTGGTGCATATTCCTGAATGATTTCCCTTTCATCTTACCATACTTCTGTCTTTTCTGACTGTTTTGAAATGTGTCTCTAGTCCACATGTATGGAGATGTCTGCAAGGCAGTGCTGCCTGTGGAAGGAACAGCACCTTGCCCTAGATACTGAAATGTCAGAACACCGTTGCCATCCTAAAGATTTATGCAGCAATTCTGCCTAGAGAGCAGGAGCCTGCTGCTCCCCTGTGTGTCTGGACAGGCTGGTTAGATATTCCGGTCCTGGTTTTACACACTCTATTTTTAAGAAGCTCACACCTTGGTGCCTTTCCCCCTGACTGATGTAAAAAGGCAACCCACCTCTAATCTGGTTATTAGAAGATCATCCAGCTCCACAGGTCAATGAAGAGTCAAAAGCATCATTTAATTCTTGAACTTTCCTGCTGGCCTCTGGCCGTGGCTGGTGCTTGCTGTGAATCCAAAGCAGCTGCACAGAGAGGAGCCATGATGTGTCTGTGCAAAGGCAGCCCAGGGCCAGAGGCCAATTGTTTCCCTGAGTCTGTGGCATTTTTTTCTTCCTGGAATTTTGCTGCATTGTGACTTGCAGATCATCTTTCTCTCAGCCAGGGAAAGAGGCTGACCCTGATCCCATTGCTGCTCTGGGGTCCTTGCTCAAAGGGACTGATCTTACAATGTGGGTACAGAGGAGGAGAGGGACACACTTCCACTGGGTTTATTCACAGCTCAATACGCTGCAGGAAAGGCCTGATAAATCCCTTCTGAGGATGCTCCTCTCAAATGCTGGTGTCTCATTCTCCCCTTTCCCCACAAGGTCATCACTGGTGTTAATCTTGCTCTGCTGGTTCATGCTGCCCTGTCCTGCAGCCTTCTCCGCTGGGGGAGAGACTTCCTGCCTCTGAGTCAGTCTGGCAGCTGGACCAGAGAGAGCAGATGGAAAAAGGGATGGGCTCTGCTCACGCACTGCACCCTCCCTCTGCACCCTGACACGGAGCATTGCATCCTCCCCACTCACACCAACACGGAGTGGAGCTCTGCCCTCTCTGCCATGCTGTGCTCACCCCACAGAAACCAGGACTTTTACAACCACTGCTGGCTTGCAGCACCAAGACCTGTGTTTAGGGAACAGCAGGCTACCTTCCAGCACGGGGATCTGTAGGACTCATATTACAGTGCTTAGGAAATACCCATAAAATATCAGCTCATTAGACACACTCAGTGGAAATTAGACACACTCGGCATTGGAGGTACATCAACAATGAGTCAGAGTTGCTGTTTGTCACTGCAGCTCAGGGCTGAAGTGCTCTGAATAACAGCAGGGCTCCCTCAGCTGTGCTGTGTGCCACAGACACAAGCAGCCAGGGAGGTGCTCAGTGTGCTTATGGCTTGCTCTAACGTGGTCCACTTCAAACAATTTATCTTCTGAAGTCACAGAATCATAGAATCATAAAATGGTTTGGATTGAAGAGACCTTAAAGATCATCCCCCTGGACCAACAAGGTGCCTGGAGCATCAAAACTAACTCAGCAATGAATGCCAAAAAAAAGAGTATTTCCCTGTGTCTTACAATATGTTATAATATGCTTTTTATGATATGTTCATTTAAAAGAATGGCCGTTTCCTAAGAAATTTCATTTTCAACTAAAGTCTATGAAAGGAAATGTTGTCTGTGAAAGGTGAAACTGATTACTTTTCTCTAAAGACAGATTAAGTGGGAGCTGTAGGTGTTTCTTTGGAAAATATTGAATTGGATTGAATTAAATTATGGTGGGGGGGAAGGATTAGTTTAATCAGTTCTGTTGAGAATTGTGGCTAGTGCAAAATGGCTCTGAGAAGATATGGATGCCACATCCCTGGAAGTGTTCAAGGCCAGGCTGGAGTGGGCTCTAAGAAACCTGACCTAGAGAAAGGTGCCACTGCCAGGGGCAAGGAGGTTGGATCGAGATGACATCATAAGGTCCTTTCCACCCAAACCATTCCACTGTTCTATTATATCTTTTATCCACACCTTAAAAGGAAGGAAGAAAACCTTTTTGACCTGGATGGAAAATGCATGACTTTTTCCTCCTCCTGTATCACAGGTTGTGAGTGTTGTTCACATTCACCTCACCGTCAAACTGCTTCTGTGCGTGCAAACGTTAAAACTATTCTTAGGAAGGTTACTTCACGTGTGGACTTGCAAACAAATGACAGTTGTGCTGACAGCAGAGTTAAAAGACAGGGAAATGCATCTGACAGGCATGTGCTTTCCTTGCAGAAGACTGAGGGGATGATAGCATTCCTCTGAGTGGATATGGTGCTTGTGTCTCTGGACTTGCGTGGTTATACAGACATTACAGTTGCGTGACAGCCTCTGTTGCTCTGTGTATGAAAAGATCTTTTGTCCCTTTAAATGTCACTTGCTGTTAAATTGAGGAAAAGCTTAGAAGCCAATGTTGACATTTATGCAAACAGATCTAAAAAAAATTCCTGATGGGGTTCCACTGCTAAACAGTTTGGCCGTGATCTCGCGGTTGGGTGTGTACGGGCAGGTGTGAGTGTTCCTGCAGACCCTCTCTGACTGCTGGGAGAGGACACATATTTTTAAGTCAGCTATTTGCTTTAAGCTTTTTGCTGGACAAGATTTTAGCAAGGAGTTTTGAGAGGCAGATGAATGACAGAAGAGCACAAAGTCACAAATTCTCACTGGGAACTGTATACCAGAAAGGAAGTACAGGCTCTTTTGAAACTCTAAAGTTGCTTTATTATTTAAGAAATTGTCTAAGTCTTTCTAATTTTTTTTTCCCCTCCTCCAAACATTTACATTTTTCTATCGTGTTAAGTCCTACCTTGTTACTAGTCATGAGGGCCTGAATTTTGCCCTCAGCTGTTCATGCAAACCATTCATCTTCAACCAATTAGACACCAGCTAGGTAAAGGATTAGATTAGCCTTGCATAGAAACACACAGAGATCCATGAGGTTTGCATGGGCATGTTGCATTATGCAGTGATTCCTGGAGTATGAAAAATCATTAAATTTTCTAAAAACACAATTATGCTTTAAGTGAATCTTGATTTTTTACTCAAATCTTTTTAATGACAAACCAGCAGACATTCAGGTCATAGTTGAACACTTAGTTTCAGATATTAGAACCTGGGTTCTGTGTGTGCACCCAAGTTTTTTTTTGTGCCAGAAATAAGAACTGAGAGAACAGAGCTCCTGTAAGGTTTGTGACAGTGAATTTTAAGTGAGACCACACCACTTCTTTCTGTCTTTCTGCTGCTAGGAGCTGCCCCAGAAGTTTGTCCTGCCAGGGCAGCTGTTTGTTTGTCTGTCAGTGACAGAGTCTCAAATTTGTCTGGAGAGCATGCCGGAGCTGCGCTCTCAAGAGACGTCTGTTCCTAAAAGATGTCTTCCCTTCCAGGCTTCCCAAGGTCATGCTTCACCATGAGACTTGAAAATCTTACATGACAGCAAGTAGTGGGACAATCTGGTAAGTACACTCAGAGGCTGAGTAAGCTGTCTTTTTTTCTATTGCTGTGTAAGCTTAAAAATGTAGAGAAACTCCATCGACTGTGCTACCAAACTCGGTGTTCTTCAGCCTGCTCTGTGCTGCTGTAGTGACTTTTGTGTAGGTGCCCAGAGCCCCCAGACTATTGCTTTGGTTATGTTTTCTGTTCCTTGGTGCTTCAGCATTTCTGATGTCTCCCTTAGGTACAATCCCAGTGAGTCAATGGAAAAATTGTGTTGATAGTATTGAAAGCTGGAACTGGCTTTTAAGACCCTCTTCCTAATCTGACCTTGACACTGACTGTAATTCACAATATATGCAACTAGAAGGGTAATAATAGCCTGGGAATGAAGGTTAACTGTCACCCTTAAAATGCAAAGTGGATACTTGTGTTCACCCCTCTGTACTCTGTTATGCTCTGGTCTAGAGATCCTTCTTTAGGATAGTAATGATTGTTGGCGCAGAAGGTTTAAGAGCTGTCACTTTGAATATGAAAAAAAAAAAGATCATGAGCCACATCAGATGATTTAAGCTGGTGTTCAAGACCAGCCAAACCAGAAGAAAATGGTCATTTGAAGTCCTGTCCCATTAATAAATCACAGGAGCTTCACACCTGATATGATGCCCCTTCTGTGGCTGTATGGAAATCAGCTCTCAAGCAGCACATGGCTCAATCCAACACCAAATGACAGCTGAAGTCTAGGGCACTGCTTTGGACTCCCAGGTCACCCAGGAGAGCTTGCCCTTGCTCTGAAGGCAAGCTCACAGGCTGGATGTAATGATGAATAAGGATGATTACAGCTGAGCTTGTTGGCTGGGATACCCTACTGTCTTCAGCGCAGGCACAAGAGATGTTGCTCATATATATATATATATATATACACACACACATATACATATACATATTTGGACTAAGAAAGTAGGAGAAAGGAAGAACGAAACACTTCAGGAAGGAGCTTTCAGAAGCACCGAGTTCTGCAGAAACTGAAGACTCATTTTCACTTCAGAAGGGAGGCAACTCTGGATGATTTTCTGTACTCAGATGTGTGTGTGCTGCATCTGGAACACAATGGGGACTCCGTCTGCTGAGGGTAGTGAGGCTGAACTCTGCACAACATGAAAAGCAGCCAGTGCCTCTGCTGTATGCAACGTGCTCAGGAGAATGGCTCTGTTGTACCCAGCTTTCCATAGGAAATGAAAGAGCCTGCATTGTCCTTTCCAGGCACAGCCTGAATGCAAATCCATAAATACGGTTAATATGGCTGTTCTGCTTCCATAAGTTTGTTCTTACAGTCTCTACTTACTAAAATGTTAAGTCCTTAATTGAAATTCCACCTCCAGTGGAACAGCCCTCCATCAGCTGTCCCTGGGAAAACAGAGCAATGACAGCAAAAGCATTGTGATGAGCTTTTCTATCCTCTCCTGATGTTTTTTGAAAATTTTCCGTTATTTTGGCTAAGAGGTCAGAACTGGTCTGGAACCTAAGTCATGCTTTTGATTCTCTATTATTGAGCAAAACATAACATAATTTAAAACAACTACCAAAATCAGAAACCAGTCCTTGCATAGCTTGGGAAGGGCCTGCTTTAATAATAATTCTTTTTCCAATGATCCTGTGACTCATGCAGCACTGACTTACCATACCCATCTGGCCATATATATTTAGATATAAATTGTTTTTCACGGCAGAGAATGTTTGCACATAATTTTACAAAAAGGGGTGAAAGTTGTTGTTGTTTTCTTGTCCTCCTCTCTCTCTCCCCCCCGTTTCTTTAGATTGAATTATTCCTTTTTGTCCTTGTTCCTTTGACAAGTAACCTTTAACAAAAAGCTCTCAGCTCACACAACACAGTTCTCCAAAGACAATTATGTGAGGCTTGAAGATACTAGAGGCATGTCCAAGAGAAGGGAGAGGGTAGAAATAGGGTCCCAGGAAACCTCCTGACTGCAAATTTACCTGCCAGTCCAAGGCAAGACTTTGGAAACAGGAAATGGCAGATAGCAGGAAAATAGCAGATGGCAGGTATCTCCCAGAGGTGCTGACAGGTGATTCAGTGTCTAGTATTTTGCACATATATAACATCTCATGAAGATATGCTAAATATGGCAAAACAGAATCTGCCATAGGCTCTACTATGGATCTGGTTATCCTTGTACTCAGTTAATGCCCTTAGGGGACTCGTTTACACCAATAATTGGTATTCTAAAATTAATGGGTTTTTGTAGGCACGTTTACATACGCACATGGACTCATATATACATTTAGAAAGAATTTCAGATGGACTTTGCACATTTAAAGCACTCTCTTGGCATCACTTGCCATGAGCTGGCTTCAACCCCTTCTCTGGCCAGGAGATTCCCTTACTGTTTGAAGGGATCCATCTCCCTCAGGTTTGACTTTGGTGGAATTGTCCCTGGTTTCTAGAGTTTGAGGCAGGCAGTGATATTTTGTAGCTCTGAAATTGATTGGGAGGAGGAGGAGAGGAAGAACACACAAAAGCAGAATGGGAGGAGGCAGGCAATACATCAGACAATGTGGACTGTTTCCCAGCATCATTTAATGACTACTTTGAATGGCTGAGAAATTACACCAGAAGTCTTACAAAGGCAGAATATATGTTTCAATGTATAATTATATGGTTATATTGTAGTCATAGGAAAATTATCACAATTAAAAAAAACACAATCATTAATCTGTGCTCTGTCTGTTCTGTTTTATTTCTGCATTACAGCTATTTCATGCATCATAAAGTATTATCCACTACAGGATTTGGAAATTACTTGTTTTATACTGTTGTGGTTTTATTTTGCATCAATCTCTACATGTTGTCATTACATATTTCTCAAGAAGAATTCACTGGCAAATAATACTGCTGAGGACCAAAATATCTCTGACCAAATTCTGATGCATGTACTGCCTGCACATTCTATCCCAGGTGGCTCAGGCTGTCAGGATCTGACCCAGTCCACAGCATTTCATGCAACGAGTGGCAATCTCTCATCTGATCCATGTGGGCATTTTACGGAGCAAAGTCCTAAATTTCAAGCCTTATAACTTGCACATATGTTCCTGCCACCCACCATGGGCTAGTAGTATTCCAGCTCAAAAAGGCACTCTTGATTTTGCTTGTCTTGTACATGATACCTTGATTGTTTATGTGAAATTTGGGAGAACAAAGGCTAACTTGATCCCACCCTTCCAATAGGTTATATGTTTTTTCAACCCTGAAGCAAAATTCTATGTCTGTATGTTTTGGCTTTTAAACTCAATAACCTGCAGGCCTCAAACACATCAGAAAAGAAATGGAAATCTCATTATTACACAGAAAGTTTAAAACTTAAAACCAGAGGCTATATCAACAGCAAATGGGACACCACAGACATGCCCTTCTCCTCGGGACTTCCACTGGATTCAGGATGGAGGGATGCTGTGAAGGTTGTTTTACTTTGCCTGTGCACTCTTCAACCATCACAGTATGTTGACAGTACAATGGCTTTTCTTGGATATTACTGTAGATTCTTATTTGGCCAGATAAGCAGGACAAGAACAGACAGTGTGACTTTAGAAGGTGAAGATGTGATGTTGGGCCATGTGAATGAGCATCCACCCCCTGCTCACTCTTCCTCTGAGCTGTTTATCTGCATTGACTCTGCCACAGGAATTTCACTGGGCAGTTGAATTTCAGTGGAAAACTTTTATTCTAAATTTTGGGCAGCTGAAGGTCATTTAGGCTATTCTGTAGGTAGGAGTTCCAATATAAAAAGGAGGATCCTTCTGCCCTGAGCTTCCTATTCTCTCTTCCTCCCTGCTCCCTCTGGACTTTTACCTTGCTGCTCTGTATTGTTTTTCCACACAGTCCCTGGCTTTGATGTCTGCAATGCTGGAATTTTTCTTTCCTTTACACACCTTATTTTTGAAACCTTCTACTATTTTTGTGACCTTTTGGGATACTTTCCATTTCGAGAGCATTCTTTGCAAGACAGACTTGATATAGAGAGAAATAATCCCAACCCAGTCTTACAGGACATATTTTTACACCCTGATAGGGCGTGTTTTTAACCCTGCAGTGTCATTCCCCATGCTCCCATGGGTGCTGTGCACAGCTCTGGTTTGCACCCATGGGAGTGTGGAGCATTCCCAGAGCTGTGTGGGTTGCTGTGTTGATGGGGAAGGCTGTCTCCAGAGGATGCTGCCACCAAAAGCAAAATGCCTCTGTCTGCCATCCAACTATTTCCACACAACCAACACTTTTAAGGCTTTATTTGCACGTGCATCCCCTGAAGGGAGTCTTTGGTATCTTGTACTGTTGGTTTCCTAAGGGAAGAAGAAAATTCCTGCTTGGAGCAGACCCTTTGGGGGATTCAAAGTTCCCTGGAGGAATGCAGCCCTGAACTGAAGGCATCAGGTGCAGCTGATCCCGGGAAAGCTCAGGGCTTAGGAGGGGTTGAGTGGGCCATGGAGGGGGGAAGGAAGGATTTCTAGCTGGAACCCAAGGCCAGGCAGCTGGAGATTCACAGGGCTGCTCTATCTGCCCTGATTTCCTGGGTGTGGAACAGTCACTGAGGATTGCAGAGGGTGGTCGGGGACTCGGCTGGTTAAACACAAACCACACGTATAAAATCGGAATTGCAGCAAGGAATCGTCGCTTTTCAGCTGCTGGATATACAGGAACCAATATCCTGCTGGGCTGGGATATCCAAGAACCTCCAACATTGTACATGATTTCTGGGTGTTCCACTCAGGGATACTGATGCTGGTTTTTCAGAGGCAAGCCCTAGAAAGCGTGGCTGGCTGATGTGGCTGCCAAAGCTCTGCCACATGGGCTTTGCTTGCCAGAAGTGAAAAACACGGCTGGTGCTGTGCTTAAGGCACTTCCAGAGTAAACACCAGCACCAGTCCCTTCAGTTTTGAGACAGGCAGTTGTATTTAAAAATGCTTCAGCCCTAGTGAGAAAGGCTGTGGGTCAGGGGACTGTTTCTCAGGGTTTGTTTTTAAGCCTGTGGATGTTTTTTAGGGACTGCATGTGCTCCTCTGAAGTTTCCAGTTTGGCTGTGCTGGGGCCAGTGATGGTGGCTGGTGTCTGAGCCTACGCAGAGGGGACAATGCTGGATTGTTACAAATTAAGCTGGTGCTAAACAGCACAGAGGCTTTGCATCATCTGCTAAATACCAGGAATTAAATTATTTTTTGCTTCTACCCTACCAAAGAAAACTTAAATCTAAACCTTCAGCCCGTGGTGGTCTTGGGGGGGCCAACCCTGTGTAATTCATGCAAAACCAAAGCAGGAGGATGATCATTCTCACTCCCTATAGGCTGGCAGACAAAAAGGTTTGGATCACTTTAGTAGGCCCTTATGAGACACAAGAACAGCATAATTTCATCTGTGCCTGAGTGCTTCAGCACAGTCACAATGCTGAATTGATGGCAAGAGTGTGTGGCAGCAATTGCTGCTGTGAGGGTTGCTCTGGAAAGAAACACAAAAAATTCATTTAACTCCCACACTCGCCACTGTAAGGTAATTTGGACATGCTATGTTCCCAGCACAGCTGTAAATTTAAAAATAAGCACAGCCAGGGCTGTAGTTGGAGAGGGACTGGATGGTGCAACAGATCAAAACGTGCTCCAGAATACACTGGAGTAGAGTTTACAAAAAGCTGCCTTTTAAATCTTATGCCTACGATCTATTTCATTCTGGAACAAAATATGGTGCTTCCAGCCTACAATATGGAGTGAGTCATAGTATTGCCATTCTGCTCCCAGCACAATTGGAGCATACCTATGGTATGAAGTGGGAGAAATATTTGGCCCAGAAGAAAGCTCCAGAATGTTTTTTTTATGTACTGTCAAGACATGCTTAATAAATGGAGAGTATTCTTTCCATATTGTGTAATTCCGACTTCCCTCATTCTGGGCTTTTTTCAGCAGAACACACAAGTGTGTGCTTATCTTTCATGAGTGTTTAAGCCCAGATGAGTGTAAACATGCTTATGGGAAGGACTTTCCTTGCCATGCATGGAGGCAAACATGTAATTACACCTGCACAGGGCCTGAATGAAGATATGGGGGAAGTTTCCAGTGGCAGAAAGCACAAGAACTTGCTGTGGTCCATAGTCCCTCACTCTGTATTTCTGCTGTTCCCCTCAGGGCAGAGTTCAGTGATCTCCAGCATCACTCCTGTGGGTATGGACTCAGCAATGCTGGGAGAAACAGCATGAAGGGCAGTAAAGGGAAAGCCTGGCTGCCCAGCTGGAAAGGCTTTGGGCACAGGGTGAAATTCCCATCCTGGCCATGCCAACGGGAATATTGCTTTCAGGAGAGAGATTCCACTCCCTGTGTGTGAACAGAACTGAAACAGAAAAGCAATCACGATGTGATGGCCGACTGGGAACTGTTTTGGCAAAGCAAACAGGGCTTAAACCTCGAGCTCTTCCAGGGGAAAAATAAAGGCAGGAGCAACTTCAGTGCACGCGGCGGGGGCAGGCGGGGCGGGCTGTGGGTAAGGCTTTGGGCCATGACACAGATGATTTGGCCATGATTCCTGCCCTGCAGCTGTGTGACCCTCCCAAGCCAGTGTCTCCCTCCAAATAAAATGTGAGCATTGACACAAACCTGCTTTTGTGTATTGCTGTGCTTATACTAGAGACTGCTTATGGGTTGAACTTAATGTTTGCTTAATATATCCTACTCCTTGATGTTAAATACTGTTATTATTAACTGCTGTGATGCCTGCTGCCTGCAGGGCTTTAATGATCAAGGTCATCTAAAATAACAGTGGTTCATTTTGTTTTTAAGCATTCAATAGTGTGCAATGGGTTGCTTAACATTAGGCCGCGTATGCATTCTTATGCCGTGCTCATATATGAAGTGTGTTTTTTGACCAAACAGCCCAGAAACCTTTTATGCTCTTGGTAATGAGAGCCCCCAGAATTGGAGAGCTCATGAACATTTGAACCCTCCAGAGTGTGAGATAATAATGGCCAGCTGGTGCCATTTCAGTGGGGAAAGCAGTGAGCAAATGGCAAAGATATGAGAGTTAAATCTTGTTTATACCGCACCACCGAGGGCCACTAAGAAACTGGTTTGGTTTGGTTTTAAGAGGATTTCAAAACAAAGGGGTTTCTCAAAAACCTCTACCCTCTCAGAACAGCAACATTCCTCTGTACACTCAGGATCTTTGGACTTTGAGTTAGGAGCAGAAACTCGAATAAAAGATGAATTGACCACTACTGAGACCCTCAGAGAAATTAGGATGAGAAAAATGTCAGAAAATGTACCCCTATATATCTCTTCAAACCCATCCCCTTCAGTTAAAATGCTAAATTGTTTCTGGTATGTTCATAAGGCAGCCTGGGGTGTCTGAGTGGGCTCCCTGACATTTAACAAATGGATGGTGGAAGTCAGACACTCCTCAGGTTTTATCTACCTGGTCAGTGATGCATTGGTGTCCAGAAAGCCGGGGCTAAAATAAGCTGGGGGTGAGTTATGGAAAAATTATATCTTCTTGTAATCACAGGAACACACCAGGGACAAATTAACTCAATCCTATGAACAATTTCATCCTCATAACCTTCTGTTCACTTTGTAATTTTGAGGTGAAACAATGGCCATATCCTTTTGAACTCAGGACCACATCCCTTAGCCTGTGCTGCCATGTTTACCTATGTTTGCTCACTCCAAAAAAGCTCTTTTTTCACCCAAGGCTATGTGGAGGATGGCAAACTGCAGAGATTTTTTTGTAGCAAATATGCTTTCCCTGTTGAACATTTTTCTCTGGAGTTTTTCCCACTCCTGTTCCTTCAGACATATTGATCTCCACAGTCTCACTTCTTCCTGGTATAAGATCTGTTTTCTTTTAAGACAGCCACAAGTCTGGGAAATACACACCCTGGTGTCCAAGAGGGCAGAGGGAGGTATTTCTAGAAATAGCTAGATGACAAACAAACCACTAGAAGTTCTAGTCTTGGCTACCTTACTATAAACTTAGCCCATAGATTTTTTTTTTTTTTCAGAACTGAGGTTTCCCATCTGCCAATGGGTGAATATAAATCCCAGCAGATGTTAAAGAGACATCTGGAATGTATCCATTGCACTCCCTGTGTCAGTGATCATCTCCCAGTTACTCTGTGTTTTTGCTGAGCTAAGGGAATTTGTGGCCTTCCCTCCAACTGGGTGACTGCAGAAATTGTGATGTCAAACATCCTCTGCTAGAGCTACCAAAGCTTCTGATACTGAGACTCCTACTGAGCACTTGTATTTCCATAGCCAAGGGTTTAATGACCACCCAAATAAGCCATTCTATAAACTAAAGCAGTGGGTGCTGAGGGTGGGCTTGCTGCTGGCCTGCAGGGAAGACCCTGATGTCTGTGACAGCACTCTTGGCCATGAAGGAGCTGGGAACCTTCAGCAGCTCAGGAAGGTGAATGAGGAGGATTTGAACATCTTGGAAGTCAAAATGCAGGAGAGGATTTCCCAAGGAACCCAAAGTGTACATTTCCAAGTTGAATTTGAACTTGAATTTGAACGGGGTCTCCAGCTCTACAAAGTGGCTTCAAAAACCCTGCCCTAATTTTCCACAAGATGTAGATGTATTTTTCATCCTCTCACATCTGGCCATGGCCTGAGGTGTGCAGGCAAGAGAGAAAACTTTTCCAGCCAGCTACATATTTTTCTACCCTGGGAAAGACTCCATTGTACAGAGTGAATGCCAAAGTCCAGTTTCCTTCTGGGCTCTGCACATTTTTGAAGTTGGTGTTTATTTTGCCTGATCTGCCCTGACTTTCTGGTTCCTGTTACTGTTCTCTCCTATTGTTGCTGGTGAACTCTGGCCCTTACCAGGATTTTGGTGGGGTTGCTTTTCTCTGAGCAGGTACATGGGAGATTTCTCAGAACTGGAGGAATGGCATCTGTATTCCCCTGCTGATCAACCTCTTATTCCTCTGATTATTACAAAACATGGGGAGAAATAAAGCTCATTAATGAGCCCCTGTAATTAACAGAGGTTGCATCTGTGAAATAGAGAGGGACATTAGAACTGTTGTCTTTGTTTAGCAAGAGGCATCTGTAAAATTATTTTGAGGAAAATTCCCTCAAATGGAAACTATAGGTATTTCTCTAATTGTTTATACAAATTAACACAACAAAGAATGATATTCTGGAAAAAAATCCCCAAACATATGGCTTCTTTGTAATCTAATTATTTGACAAAAATAAAGCATAGAATTACTAATATATGAACATTTCTCTGCATGTTCTGTAAATATACAAGGGGAAAATAGATAATTTCTTCTTGAGAAATTATCTACTGTGTGTCTATGTCTTTATTGTGATTCCTTGGGAGCTTAGAATTTTGCACAGAATTGCACTAATTAAAATATCTGCTTCTTTTTCTTATTTTTCTCATTTACTTGTCTTTTTATCATATGTCATACATTCCTTCACTTCAAGGATTTCCTGACTTAGATTTGCTTGGCCTCAGCTCTCTGAGCCTTCCAAAACCAGATGAACCCAAGTCTTGTGTGAGCATAGCCAGCCTTGAAAAAGATTGCCTAAAAATCTATTACTTCTTCCTTTTTCAATCTGAAAATGTATTTACCACAATTTCTTCATACTGAAGATTGTCATACTAAAAGCCATTTATTATGGCAACAGGCATAAATATTTACAACTAAGAGAGGCTATATCTAATTTTAGGCACCCACACCCACCACGCTGACTGGGAAAGGAAACCAGTCCCTTTCAGGTTATGCTTCCAGCTCCTCTAAGGAAGAAAATCCATCAGGCACCATCAGTAGTGACTTCTCACTACTTCTGTTGTCTCTGTTTTATTTCTTGCCTGACAGCTCACAGCAGGAACACATTCAAAAGGGTTGCCCACATAGGAAATCTGAAATTCAGTGGTCCTCAGACACCCCCAAATGAACTTCCTTAGGTCAGATGTAATTCATACTTATGACAGGATTTTGAGCCCTCCCTGGAGAAGCTCCTGGAAAGGACTGACTGTTTTAGCTCCAGGATTATGGAATGAATCCCTCCTATCAAACAGCAGTGCCTTGCTTTGTTAACATGACAGACAACAGAAATGCAGATGTATGGGAGGGATCCTGGAGGTGACATGACAGAAATGGGAATATAAGTTGAATTTCAACTTAACTTACTGCTCAGAACCCAGTTCTCCTAACTATAATGGTGTTCTTCCTAAGTGAATGCAGAATGAGCTCCCAATCAAATCCTTTATATTTCCTCCATAATTTACAAGCAGCATTTCTAGAATGTGGCCACAGACACCTCCCTCCATGTCCATTGGGCATCACAGCCTTGTTCCAGTGTCACTAGCAAGTCCTTGTTCCAGCGTCACTAGCTTTGGGGACCACTCACTGGAGCAAGATTGTATCTGGCAGAGGGAAGATGTCCCTTGAAAACCTTTGAGAGTGTTTGGGGTAACTTCCTTCTTCTGGGAATCAAACATATATTGTCTTATAAATCAGAAATGTGGATTTGTTGGACATTTATGTGACAACAGAAGTCATCAAGAGAGAAGAGGAAAGAGGAAAAAATCCCTCTGCAGTAGCCTGTACCAGAGAGAGTGAAGACACAATGAGCAACACTCAGCTCAAAGACTGTTTTCCCTTCTCCTGAGCACTTGCCTGGTTCTGCCATCAGGTTTGCCAAGACTTGTGAGGACTGCCAACCTCTCCCTGCAACCACTGCAGCTCTTCAGATTGAGAGAGCCCAAAACCACACCTGAACTCATGCTATTTGAAGCACTTTCCTTGGAAATTTTTCTCTTTGCTGCACAAATATTTCATTTAGAAGAAGCCTGCCCTTGGATAATAACAACTGAAATACAGTAACTGTAAAAAGGATAATAACAGCAACCCACTAGAACTGGCCAGGGGGATGATAATTCAGCTTTGTGACAACTTCTGAGGTTTTACAATTTGTTTTCATTTTACAATGGAATGAAAACAAAACCTTCAGATATTATGTTTTCAATTTGGGCCTTTTTTGCTGCACTGTCAGAAATAACCAGAGGGCCCTGGACCTCAAGAATTTGTCCTTTCAAGTATTTAAAAAATGCTTCAGCTTTCGTGAATCAGCATTTTCTCTTGGTGGGACAGTTCATGAAAAATGTTCTGGCCAGAACTTCTTCTAACCCCAAAAGTTCAAAACTATGAGTCATATCCCCCAAAACACAGTTGTTACAAGTCACTCATTTTGTGATTTATGGACCTCTCTGGACTGTCTGCTCTTAAACATACCTTTCCCCTCCATCCTCTAAGGATGTACATTTCTTTCTCACACTTCTCCACTTCTCTCCTATTTACTTGGGTATTTTTTGGTTCTCATGCGGCTCCTTGGCTCATTTGATCTTCTCTAACTTACACACAAGAGGCAACGCTGAGGTAATATTTTTATGGAATTCTGTGGCCGGGGTTTGCCAGGAAAGAAGTGGCTGCTGGAATGGACAGTGGTCACTGTGGGGTGGTGCCACCACCATCCTGCAAAGCCCTGTCTGGCTGCTTGCTGGTTCTCACTCATCTCAGATGACATTTTCCATGGGGCAGAGCTGACATCTGCCAGGAGGAAGAACATCTGCTCTCATGCCCTTGGCCCTGGCCAGCTTGGCAGTGCTGGGGGGACTCAGAAGAGACACCCGGTAATAATTATCACCCAAGGCATGTGGGGCAGCTGCTATGTGTGCAATGTCTGTGGTTTGCTTTTGGACCCAGCTGGCTCAGAGGTGGCTCTGCAGGCTCCATATCTGGTTCTGGCCAGCTCCATGGCCTATGCTGTACCCAGGAAAGCTTTGGGAAGATAATCTTTCTTCCTTTTTCTTTAACATTCCAGGTGGAAAGACCCTGCTCACGAGAAAAAAAGCAGCGTGGAAAATAAGTACCGAGGAAAGGAAATGTGGCTATTCATTCTGAAAGCTGGAGGGAGCAGCAGAAAGGGGATCAGGATCTGGAAGGACTTCATGTGATGGAAAGTACAAGGTGCCTTCTAGTCAGGAGGTTTTTGTAAGAATTGTCTCATGCACCTCACCAAGACATACTGTGAATGCATTCAGCCAGGGACAAGACTCCCCCGTGTCCTCAGGATTTTCCACCCTGTTGGGCATAGTCTCAAAATACTGTTCTCCTTGAAAAATTATTGCAAGACTTGTATTATTATTTTTCTTTTCCTAATCTCTCACGTTCATGCATTTAAATAGAAGGCAGGGGGAGAGGAACGCAGTTGGGAGCACCATATGGAGAGAACACAAGTTATTGCTGTTCCCCCATTATCTTGGCACAGATTTCCTTTGTCAAACATTACTTCAGATTTGGGACCTCATTTTGTGTTCACACTCCCTGTTGCTTCTTCCTTCCTTGGAAGCATTAGGAGGGACTTATGGTATTGCTACAAGGAGCTCTTTACAGGAAAGGAAGTAAATTGGGCAATGTGATTAAAATAATGTAAGAATGAATTATTTCACCATTTTAGCAGTTTCCCATGAGGTACACTCGAGGGAGAAAATGCACTTAACACTCTAAAATATTAAAATAAAAGAACCACAGCAACCTCACCCCTCTGGACTTGAACCAAACCAAATGGTTTAGGTAAATGCCCAGCAGATCTTCAAGTGGCACAACCCATGAGAGACTATTCCTATGTGTGGCAAGGAAAATTCTCCATATTAATGATATCATGAACTGGCTCAGCTAATTTGGACTTCATCCATAAGGCCTGGTTTCTGGCAGATTAGCTGAATTTGTTTTGAGTTTGAACTCCTCTTTTAATGTTGAGGTTGATCCTGTTTTCATGGCTGATATTCCTGGAAAATATTTTCTTAAAGCTGTACTTCACATATATATCTTTTTTTTTTTAATGAAAGCTGTTGCTCCCTTGTATTCCTGGAACAGGCCTAAAATATCCTGAACAGTAACCAGAAGGTAATGAGATTAAGGGAACTGTGCTGGAATTTTGCAATTCACTGGTTACATTACTGGCTACCCAGAACAAAGCAGAGCTGTACTGTGGAGGTAAAGGGTCTTTCTAGGAGCTTAAATAATAGCATTCTAATGGCCTCCTAGAAGTTGTTCATGCTTTTGCTGAAAATTTTGATGGCATGTTTTCAATGAGCAAAAATAGGCTCAAACTAGACACAAACTACAAGCAATTCTACAGTCTCCTTTGTGTTCTTGATACAGCTGGAAAGGTTTATGTGTAGCTATAACTAAACAAAAATAAAGATGCAGTTTCAAAACAGCTCTCTAGAGCTATTTTGTGATTTATATGCAGATACACCACGAGCCCTCTGTGAAGTTTGTGTGCCCATGTGGAGCCATTTGGGAAGCAGGATCATACAGCCCAAATTGTCACTAGCACTGCTCTTGTCCCAGCTGGAATGGACAACATGAAGTCCTGGCCATTACTGCCACAAGCCATTGCTTGATGCTGACAGCATAAAATAGATGGCCTCAGGAGGCATTTTTAGTGTGAGTTTGTGCCAGAGCTGAGATTCCCTTGTGGAAATGCCTCAACTTTTAAATAAAAAAATCAAGTCTCTGAATTTCTGCTGCTCGTGGACAGAGACTTCAGCAACTGCGCTCCCAAAATTAGACATAGATATTGACTTTACACCTAGTTATTAGAGAAAGCCAGTTCTGAATGGAGCTGGGGGCCTTGCTCAGAACCATGTGTGTCCTAGATGGGGAGGGTCTGGCCTGTGAGGACACAGCACCTGGATGGCTGCCAGCTCTGAAGATGGAGCATGAGACAGTTTGTGAACTTACTACACATTTTCCAGTCTTATGGGATTTTCCTTTAAGTCTGTTCTCAGCAAAGCAGCATATTATTGCAAATAGATGCTCTTTTGGTCCCATCTCCCAGGGGACAGGAATTGATGTTATGTTTGAACATGTATGTTTTCCCACTCATTGCTGAAGCTGTGCTTTTCCTTAAAGTCTGGAGCAAGCCGAGCATGAGCAGATACTGTTAATGCCATGACTTCAAAGTTATAGCTGGAGTCAGTGCCAGAGAGCCTTTAGTGAGAGACGTGGCCTCTGCTTGCAGGGCTTGGAAAGCAGTTTCAGTGACTCATCCCAGGCATCCTCCTGCACTGTGGCAGGACCTTTCTGACCCCTCTGCACAGCCCTCTTTAACTCTTTCAGGTGCCTAAGTGCTGGCTCCTGTGCTCATCCCTGGGATTGCTGTCTCCATGAGACACTTGCACACTGTCCTGAACCAGGAGTGAGGATGTTGGTACAGCACCGTGCTGCTTTGTCCCTCTTGCTCCAATGCCATCATCCTCCTGACTGCACCTCCTGTGCCACTATGCTTGGGAATATTTTTACAGCTGCCTATCTCCTTCCTTTGGGAGGTTGGTTTTTTTTTTTTCCTTCCCAGTGTTTCTCCTGTCAGTGAAAGTTTTTTTCCAGGCTTTCCTTCCCCTGAGGGTGGTTGGCGTATTTATGGATTCATTGCTGTGCCAGTTCCCGAGGTAAAAAGGCAACCCTGGGGCAGCCCCACTGCTGGCTTTGCTGCTGCACTGGACACACACTGAATGTGGAGAGCTGTGTTAGCTGAAATAACAGCCTGTCATGGTCTTTCATGCCTTCCCCTTCCCTGGGACCCCAAACACCACTTTGGATATGAGGACTAGCTAGGGGACAACAACTCCCAGCAAGGGACCGTGTCCCCCAGGACCCTTCCAAGCCATCTTGCCTCACATGTGACTTTCCATTTAAGAAGAGGGTTTTGATCTTGGCATTAAATCTATGAAGGGGGGGAGAGCTCTCATTTTGAATGCAAATGATGCTAGATATTAAATAAGGTAAATCAACATTGTTGGTAATCTTTTAATTATTAGACATTACTTTAAAACTAATTTCCCCAGATATTATTTGAGGAGAAAAGGGAGATGAATACTAGTTCAATAATCCAGTTTAGAATTCATTCATTCACTCCCCCTTGGCATAAAACATTGGGTGACAATTCATAAAACTTTCATTCTTTAGTAACATATTCCCTGACTTAGGTGGAAGACCCATAGCTCGAGGCACAAGGACAACATAAGTGGAGAATGGCAAATGGTCACTCCTAAAAGCAGATGAGCAAATACAATAACTTGTATTTTTTTCATTGCAAAGATAAATAATAATTAGACAGGAGATGTCATTACTGTTTAATGACTTTGTCTGAAGTGAACAATTGAAGGAAATATGTTTGCTCTTCCTCATCCCTTGCCATTTCCATGATGTCATTAGGTCTGGCCATAACAACTGGAAAGTTAGAACATAGGAAAGGCACTGCCTGCATGGCAAAATCTACTCAGTGATGCAGAGTAGCCACGATGTGTATCACTAGTGCAGATATCAAAGTATCACGTTCATCAATAGAGCAGAAAATGAGAAGTAAATTTTAGTGGAGGTATTTAGCATTGACTTGATCAGTAACTAAGCCATTGCAATGATGACTTAGTGAAAACACTGCCACATCTGGCAGAAATTAAGTTTTTACATGTCTAGGAATTTGGGTTCTAAGGCTTCTTTGCTAAATTTTTGTTTTTCTTTCCTACATGTGGAGCATCTTCTGCTGTGAAGCATCTGCTTGGCTGCCTGGTCTGGCACCACCCATAAAGTGGCTTTGTCCCCTCATGTGGGCTGCTTGGCCACATGTACTGAGTCAATTATTGATTCTGAGATAGTGGATGTGATTAAGTTCAAGCTGTAGAGATTGTCCTTCAAGGGCCAGAGGCCACAGTTTCAGTTTTGGTCTTCTCAGCTGATGTCACCTCCTGCAATGCTACGCAGGTGACAAGGGTAGGGGAAGACTAGGCCTGACTATCTTGGAGTAGTGGAGAAGAAAAGGGTCATTTTTAAAAATCCCTTAATGTCTCTGCAGCAGTCCATTGCTGGGTAAGCAAAATTTCAAAATCTGTTTGCCCATCCATATAACAGAAGAATCATGTCAAAAAGTTATTTTTTTAAAGCTCTGGGCACAAGGTGCTAGGTTGGGCCAAACTCACAGCCTGGTGTCTTCATCTCTGACATAGCAGTGAGCAGCTTTAAGATAATTTGCCATTCACCAGGCCAAATTTAGGTCTTGTTCTGAACTCTAAACCAAGTTTGTGCCAGCTCATTCCTTGCAGAAGTCTTTTTCATTAGTTTATGATAGCGCTCAATCTCCCCAGTATGTGGTTCAACCCCATTTTTTTGCACACCCTGCTAAAATTCTGTCCTCAAGAACTTTTATAAAGTGATAAGTTCCCTGGGTTAATCACATACCATGCAAAGAAATATTTCTTTTTAAGCCATTTGACTTTTCCATCTTTCCAATCCATTCCCTCAGGCCTGTGGCTGACCTTAAGAAAAATCCCATCATTCTACATCCAAACCACCAACACACATTCAAATGGTCTAACTCCTTGTTTAGTATTCTTTGTGATTCTTCTTGCCCTTCAAGCACCACACATCTAATACAAAAGAGTAGACATCAGGGCTTAGGTGGAATTTAGGCTGGATAAGTCTGGATAAAGCAACATGGCTGCTCCATCTACTCCTCTAATTCCTGGCCCTATCCTTCGTGATGCGTGCTGTAGTTTGCTTACTCTCTGCACCCAGTTTTCAGACTGCCAATGTCATTCACGATGCAGGGTTGTCCCCTGCTGTGCTTGAAGAACAAGGACATCCACTGGCTGCTGGCATGGGCTGGAGAAATCAGTTCTCTCTGTTGGGCTGCTGCAGCTCCTGGGCTGCCAGCTGAGTTCCTGGCTCACCAGTGAGATGCTGGTGGGTGTGGGATTGGTACAGAGCTCCTCTGGGCCTCTCTGGAGCATAAAGTCAAAGTAAAACCAAACCAGGAGTGGCAGCAGTACTAAGAGAATCTGCAGAACACAGCCAGAGGCAAAGCCAAGAAGCAGCTAGGGTGCTGCAGGCTCATCCTCATTCATAGCTGTAGGGGCAGGGGACAATGGGGACCTTGTCACCACGGTGCTCAGAGCACTGCTGGTGAAACCATCTGGCCCGAGAAACAGAAACCCAAAGCACACACCTCTGTCTCCATGGGCTTCAAGTGGACTGTGCAGCCTCAGGACAATACAGGGATGTGTGTGAGGAAGAGATAGCAGCGATATTATCTCGGGTCTCTGCATACTGACAACACCTTCAGAAGGAAAGGGCCCTGAGGTGCTTGGGGGTGTATGTGGAGCCTCTCAAATGAGTGTGGAATAACCATGGTGACTCAGGCAAAAGGCATCTTTTCAGTAAAAAGACTGTTCAGGCTTCCTGGATGTGAAAAACCTGAGGGTCACTACATCACCTTTGACTTGTATGACTCAGGAGAGAATTAAACCTTCTGTGGGGAGACTGAGAATTAGTGGTTCTGTGAAATTCATCTTCAAAAAATCCAGCCATGAAAGCATTTGAATTGCACTGGTGTGTTTCTGTTGTGTCGTTGTACCTTGAGTGTTTTATTGAGATCCCTGTCTATTCTAGAAGATACCAGGAAGATTGGCAGAGAAGTCTTTTCAACTCCTGAGAGGCAAAATGAACATATCTGTTCAGTGGCTGCCAGTTTAAAGAGCCAGATCTTAAAAGAGTCAATGCTTTCTTGTCTCAAGGATAAAGTTCAAATCTGTGTGATCAAAATTGGATGAACATTAAAAGGAAAAAAAACCCCACTGCAAATATCCATGCAAATAAACATCACAGCTCTCTTTCAGTGCTATTTATATCCATTGGAGTTTAATGACCCCAAACATTGTATGAAGAGTTTCTCTAATGTGCTACCAAGACTGTTTATAGGAGACAACTGTCTCAAGAATGTGGCAGTGTGAAGACTCCCACGGCAGCACCCGTGCAGAAATTCTAGATCTACTTGGGCAGTCTTTTCCTGTCAAGAGTTTTAACAGGGAAAAAAAGTGATGGTCTCTCTTATCACTTACACATCGTGGCAAACAGGCATGGGTTGAAACCAGTGTGCATTAGCAATCAATTAAAAATGGCTAACACACCAAAAGTGTGAACAGATGTGCTCTCGTGCCTGTAGCTGGAGAAATTTGGGATGTTAGGGCTCCCACTGGGTTTCTGCCATGTTTTGGCTGGTGTTTCCTGCCCCTTAGGGAGAGGCTGCAAGGCAGAGCTGCCTGGTGCTTTGCCTGTCTCCCCTGGGTGCTCCTGCCTGCCCCAGGACAGAGAGCAACCAGCCATGGGTAGCCCCAGGATCACTGATAGCCCGCTTCCAACTCCTTTCTTTCATGGGAGGACATGAGGAACAGGGATTTGGGTCAGTGCTGTGACATACAGGCAGGATATAATAGATTTGTGGATTTGCACAGGCACAAGCTGCCTGCTCTGGGCAAGAGCAGTAGTGCTGCTTCTATGCTACTAAAAATGCCAGGGCAGGAGACTCTCCCTTCCTGCACAGCTCGTCTGGCCAGCAAGGTTGGGATCACTGCTCTGTGAGACTGGTGATGCTCCAGCCCACTTCAGTGCAAAGTCAGACAGATTACATTGAATCATCACTGAAGAACAAAAAATGTGTCTCCTAACAGTAAATAATGTCTCTCTTCTTCTATATTGCTTTTAATTTACAGAGCCCCAGTCAGGGCTGAGCTATTCTGTATGCTATTAATTAGCTGATCACATGCCAATGCTAATTTTTTTCAAATGGATTCACTATTTATAAATGTTCACCAGTTTGTGCTGACACATGAAGGGAGGGAGGGGCATATTTACACCATCTACTTTTTGCAGATGCTTTGCAGTTCTCCTTTGTAGGGATTGACCTCTCTCGTTTATCAAAGATACAACTTTGGCTCCTAAAGCTGTCTGTATGGTATTCATCTCTGTACCATGCCTGAACTAGAGCTGAGTTTCAGACTCAAAATCCTCTTTTCCTCAGACTTCAGCCATCTAATGAGTCCAATCACCCTTGTCTGCAAAGTTAGCTGCATGCCATTGTTACTGCTCCTTCAGCATGGTGAGATTTTTTTTTTCACTTACAAGAAATGCACTTCTGGAATGGAATGGAATAGTTTCTGTTGGATGGGGCCTGCAGTGATCATTTAGTCCAACTGCTCGACCATTTCAGGGCTGACCAAAACTCACAGCATGTCATTAAGGGCATTATACAAATGCCTATTAAACACTGACAGCCTTGGGGCATTGATCACCTCTCCAGGAAGCCTGAATATAAATTTTAGGGTGAATAAATGTCATGGTAAAAATTGCTATGTTTGTAGCCTTCATGAATATAAAATGGGATGCTCAGTGACTTCCTAAGTAACAACACACATTTTTCTTATGTATTTCACAGAGCGAGACAGCTAACTTTGGTACCATTAAACCAATCTGCTAGTTGTTGAATTGAGTTTTTTTGTTGGTCTAACCTCAGCCCTAAATAAACATTTGTAACCTCACATAGCTAGGCACAATACAAGTCACCCTGGCTGAGAGACTTTTGCTCACAGAAAACCAGCATTTGATGTTCAAAAGACAGAGTGGAACCAGCATATTAAAGCACCTACTCACTATCCAAACAGTCCCTATTGTTACAGTTACTGCCAGCAATATCCTGTTTGTCACTGGGATAGCACTTTGGTGAGCCTGCCCTAGAAACAGCCATTTGCCTTGTGGCAAAACACTTCCAGTGAGGGACTTGGAAATTCACCAAAGCAAGGAAACCTATTCGGGACTCTGGCCTCTAGCAAAACCTCTTCAAAATGCCTTGAGAAATAACCAGACTCATAAAATTCCATGCATCCAATGGAAGAAACCATTTTCATATCCAAGGAACAAATTTGCCCTCCCCATCTGTCTGGCATTGCTCTGATTCTACTCTACACCCGTCACATCCCAACTCTGGCAACAGGCCCTAAAGAAATTCGGTTTTGTGGACTGTGGGTGAAATCTGAGGCAGAATATTACTAGTGTGGAGCTAATAGCTGGTCTGGACTTTTGTACAGTGCAGCTGCACACGTGGTGAGCCACCAAGAGCTTTTCGTGCCAGGCACCGCTGTGTACGAGTTGTAAATGCTGTGTGAGTTATCTGCAGGAATATTTACTCCTTTCCTGGGTGACACTCAGCTACAGCCTTTGATTTTCTTACAGGCAGGTTGGGCCCAGCTTCTCTAAAGTGGTTTCAAGCTCTTTCACGTGAAAGGCACCGAATAAGCACCGTGCAGATCTGATACTGCAGGAACTCAGCTTTTTCTTTCCTCTGAGCACTCCTGTCACTACATCCACCTGCTTCAGCTGCAGGAGCCACGGGAATGGCATGCAGCAGGGCAAGTGCACAGAGCTGCTGCTTCAGGGCCACGAACAGTTAACGCCTTGGCCGTGGCACTGGTGCAGCTGGAGCTTTTCCCAAAGCTGGGCTGGAGAGCATCACTGTCTCCCCCCCAGTCGCTGGAGTCGTGGCAGTGAGAAACTGCTCTGAGATCACCACTGGAATCCTTGGGTTTTAATGCTTCCCCTCCCCACCCCCTACATTTTCCATTAGAAAGAAGTAAATTGGTAAATGCCCCGGGAGTCACAGCCAGGCTGTGACCTGGTGAGGCAAGAGGAAGCCCTTGCTAACACACCACTGCTGTTAATAACACCTGGATGGAAAACCTTCTATGGAAAGTGAAGCTTTGCAAAAATCTGCAGAAAATAATTGCTTTTGAGCATTTCCAGCACAGAAATGAACCATTGAATCTGATGTTTTCAGCTTGTTTGTGAAAACTGAAACAGTTGGTTTCAGCAGTGGCAATGACAGGGGTAGACAAACTAGTTCCCTGGGGTAAATTCAAATGTGATTTTCCAGAGTCTCCTACACCCTTCAGGATCTGTCCATGTATGCAGCTTTCCCATGTGCTTGTTGCCTGTGCTGTCACCATGCCCATGGTACCTCTGTGACCATGGCACTGCTGTGCCACCTCTCCTCTTCACCATGGGCTGCCACACAGACGGATGTGGAAAATCCAGTGAAAGCTCCTGAAAACTGTAAGCTCAGGGGTAAGGTTGCCCCAAGTGAGTTCTTTGCTCAGTCAATACCCACAGTATTTTAAATAGGCTGTGGTATACTTTATGCCATGTAATATTTTTATGAGGGGGATTTTTTTTCCAGCACCCTGCTATAGAAGTAATTCCTACTGCTGGACTCTGTGTGCAATTTTGTAGTGAAATCGATTTAATAAATGATGGGATTCCTCAAAAAACTGAAATTCCATTTGTGATCAATGCTAGTTTTGACCACTGCTGCTGGACAGGGATTGTCTCAGAGTGGCATGTTAATATACACAGCTATTTCCCCCCCTTATCTTTATGAGTTTTCTCATTGAAAATACTTTTATATTTATGTGCTGTAGTAGTTAAGAAGGCAGATAAAAATAGCTGGAGATATTTTAGAGGTTAAACCTTCAAACCCTGAAAACGAGGCTTGATTTAAAAGTGCCTGCATACTCCTTTTACCCCAAGGAAATCAGGATTAGGCTACTTCATCTTCCCATCCTTCTCTCAGCCCTCATATCCCTCAGTAACTTTAGAGCCCAGTGGCAATTTCCAACAGTTCTGACAGAGGAAAGGGAATCAAAGCAAGTCCCTGTGAGTCGCCTGTGGCTGGTTAGGGAGGAGAAGCTCAGAGTGGTGCCCCCACCAAGTGCTGGCATCACTGCCTTTGTGTGTGCACAGCCCCCAAGCACATGTGTGTGGCTCACACCAAAACCACCAAGACTGGTGCCCACGTGGTCTGGCACCAGCTATTGGATGGCTTTTTCCATAGGCAGAGGTATTTGCAGGGCATGGAGGAGAGAGGGAAAAGGGCAGTGGATGCTGGGATCAGCATTTTGTAGGGGATGAGCAGATTTGAAGTTATCACAGGAAAGTGGGTGCTGTTGCAATATAAGGCAGCCCTTAAGGATTTTGGCTCCTGGAAGCACATATTTCCACAGGCAATAGTCTGTCGTATATCTTGCCTGTAGAAATTTTTTTTTTTTTTTTTCTGAAGTGATCATTCAGTCTCTCTGGTGGGAAGGGCAGAGAAAAGAGAGAGCTGCTTGCATTAGCAGTGACGCTGCCCACTCTTGTGGAGGAAAAGGTCTCCACATTTCCATGGATCAGATTCTGCAATTACACAGCTTTCTTGTTTGGCCAGTTCATCTGCTGAACCTGACATGGAGCCAGAATGCAAACAGGGATTTTTCCCATTACAGAATACTAAATCTATGATAAGCCACGCCATGAAAATTCAGTTTTTAAGGAGGTGGGGAGAGAACGAGGGAAACTCCAACTGCTGTTGAAGATAAGCAATGAGTTTAGCAGTGCCTCTAGAATCTGAGTCAGGGATCTCATAAAAAAACCCCCGTAAGCCAAAGGAGCACAGTGAGAAGAAAAACAGCAGAATTTGGGATAGTAAAATNATATATATATACATATATATAAATATATATATATATACACACAGTCTTCCTAAGTGCAGACTGCAAAGCTCAGAACTTCAAAAACTAACCAAGAAAACAATATAATAGAGCTGAATTTCATTTGTTGTCCCAAAACACAGTGGATTTAACTGTCTCCCTGCTTCTTATTTGCCAAAAACAAGACAAAAATCAGAAGCAAACAAATAAGTTCTCTGAATAAATCCTGCATTGTCCCAATTTTATGAGCTGCCATCTAAGCTGCCTGGCAACCATCCAGGCCTGAATGACATTCCCGGACAAGAAGTCACCCATGCATCCCTTTTGAACTGTCCTCTCCTCGAGCTGNGCCCTCATATCCCTCAGTAACTTTAGAGCCCAGTGGCAATTTCCAACAGTTCTGACAGAGGAAAGGGAATCAAAGCAAGTCCCTGTGAGTCGCCTGTGGCTGGTTAGGGAGGAGAAGCTCAGAGTGGTGCCCCCACCAAGTGCTGGCATCACTGCCTTTGTGTGTGCACAGCCCCCAAGCACATGTGTGTGGCTCACACCAAAACCACCAAGACTGGTGCCCACGTGGTCTGGCACCAGCTATTGGATGGCTTTTTCCATAGGCAGAGGTATTTGCAGGGCATGGAGGAGAGAGGGAAAAGGGCAGTGGATGCTGGGATCAGCATTTTGTAGGGGATGAGCAGATTTGAAGTTATCACAGGAAAGTGGGTGCTGTTGCAATATAAGGCAGCCCTTAAGGATTTTGGCTCCTGGAAGCACATATTTCCACAGGCAATAGTCTGTCGTATATCTTGCCTGTAGAAATGTTTTTTTTTTTTTTTTCTGAAGTGATCATTCAGTCTCTCTGGTGGGAAGGGCAGAGAAAAGAGAGAGCTGCTTGCATTAGCAGTGACGCTGCCCACTCTTGTGGAGGAAAAGGTCTCCACATTTCCATGGATCAGATTCTGCAATTACACAGCTTTCTTGTTTGGCCAGTTCATCTGCTGAACCTGACATGGAGCCAGAATGCAAACAGGGATTTTTCCCATTACAGAATACTAAATCTATGATAAGCCACGCCATGAAAATTCAGTTTTTAAGGAGGTGGGGAGAGAACGAGGGAAACTCCAACTGCTGTTGAAGATAAGCAATGAGTTTAGCAGTGCCTCTAGAATCTGAGTCAGGGATCTCATAAAAAAACCCCCGTAAGCCAAAGGAGCACAGTGAGAAGAAAAACAGCAGAATTTGGGATAGTAAAATTTAAGCAGATGTTTGAACACCAGTTTTAGCCTATGAAACATCTGCATGATAACTTTGGACACAGCTGGATAAAGTCAGTAATTGCTACAGAAAGAGGCCTGTGAATATTATACTTAATCTGTGGGTCTGTTCTGCACAGCAAGGCAGTGAATATCATTGATGACCTTGATTATGTTCGTGGGTTTTTTTATATTACAAATTCCCCTACTATGAAGGATTCAAATCAATCACCTCTTCTGCTTTTCACTACCATCAAGTTGAAGTATTAAAGTCTACTTACAGATGGAGTAACAAACGTCTCTGAAAGGAGATATATATACTGACAGCTTGGAAAGAGACTATGCTGCNTCTCCTCGAGCTGCCTTCACCTCCCACCTGGCTGTCCTGCAGCTCTCGATTAAATTTCTTTTAAAGCACTTTCTTACCTGCATAGTGGTCGAACACAGTGGGGACGTACTCCTCTGGGAAGGCGTCGTTGGCATAGCTCATCAGCAAACAGGTTTTCCCAACTGCACCATCCCCGACCACCACGCATTTCAGCATCTTCTTGGTGTTGTTCCTGCTCCCGTCAGTGCAGTTGTCATTTTCCTCCTTGCAGTTCATTCTTGCCGCTGCTCTTGCTGCTCCCAGGACTNGCAGCAAATCTCAAACTCAGGAAATCATACTAATGTTTCCAGGCTGTCACAGCCGCTTCTAACAGTTACCAGATCAGTCAAGAGGATCATCGAGGTGAATAAATTAAACACAGAGAGGAATATCATTAAAAAAAAAAGAGAGTGATCTGTCCTTTTTCGTTTGTCCCAGTCAGGAAATCCTCATCCTGCCCGGCCGTTCCCAGTCTTTATTGCGACTTCAAAAATATCAGCAGCCTGCGGCTTCGATCCGCGTCTCCCTTCCTCCAGCCCGGCCGCAGGAACCAGGGATTCCTGTTAAATCCACTCCATTTTCCATCTCATTTCTACATGGAGGAGAGTCTGGAGGTTTTTAATGGAGTTTTTCCTTTCTTTCTCCAGCTTGCTGTGTGTCAGGAAATCATGGGTTTCCTGCTGAATTCCATATTAGGATCAGTGGGCTTGTGAAGGGCTGCAAACAATGGGAGCTCTGTGTGTATTTGTACTTTGGAGGAACTCTGCCAGGACGTGGAGAAAGGAAAACACTAGAGGTCCCCCTGCAGAATGAAGTTTTTTAGGATCTCTGCTCCATCCCGCGCTCCAGCTGCTCTCAGGGCTGCCAGCCCCGGCGAGGAGGATTTGGGAGAATATGGAATACGGGAGTGCTGGGCAGGCTGCGAACCCTGCCCTGGCCCAGCGATTCCTGCTGGGATTCCCAGGGATTCCCAGGCACGACCTCCTCTGAGCTCAAATAGGTATTTTCTCCCATTTGGGAAAGGGGGAGGTCTAGAAGCAGAGAGGAGGTATAGTGGCTAGATAATGTCAACTTTCTGTCTCTATAGCTCTTTAAAGTGTTTGTTATAAAGAATAAATAACTGATTTCTCAGTTCCCACACTCAGAAAGTTTCTCTTGCCTTTCCCCCTCCCCCAAAAAAGACAGATTTTCCCCTCCTAATGTAAAGATATAAACACAGAGAGAATAAAGTGGAACTAAGAATTAGAGAAATTAAAAAAATAAACAAACAAACAAACAAAACCCCCCTGTATGGCAGTCTGTGGAAAACCAGCTTTGAACTACATGATTCCTGCCCCCTCCTCTGGTTTGTTCCGGTGCTTCATGTGCCTCCTAAGTCTTCTCCCCGTTTAAATACACAACAATGTGCATGTACACGAAGGGCAAAACTTCCCGCTCCTTGCACAGGAAAGATTTTGCAATTTCCAGCAGAAACGAGCCAGACATTGACACAAACCCCAGTGCAGCAGCCCAGCACATCCTGCTGGCTGCATTTCCCTTCCACGAGGCTGGAAGGCTTTGAGAGGGGGAAACAGCCCCCTGCAGGCACCCCACCGGTGATAAACACTTCCCCTGCCCTGCTCTCACACCTGGTGACAGATAAATGCCCAAAAGTACACACAAGCTTGGGGTAGTGCACACCTGGAAGTGCAAAGGGCAGCACAGCCTTAGAAAGGAAGTCTTTTAGCCCCAGACTGTATGAGTAAGAACAAACACAGCCATAATAATGAAACTGTGTAGTCCCAAAATGTGTGTCCTTCAATTATTTTGTGGTGAAGGGGCACAACAGACCCACCTGCAACCTCCCCTGGACAGGCTAAGTCTGTCAGAGCTCTTCAGTGATCTATCTGTGCTGGATCAGCTCTGGAGACCTCCCCCAAGAGGTGGTAGAATTAGAGAATCCTGTAACAGTTTGGGTTAGATGGGACCTCATAGATCATCTAGTCCTAATCCTCCTGCCCTGAGATGCCTTCCACTAGACCAGGCTGCTCCCAGTCCCATCCAACCTGGCCTTGAACACTTCAAGGGATGGGAGGTGGATAAAACATGTGAACAAGGTTTGTCTGTTCACCTGGAGAGCCCCAGGGAGCTCTGTTTGCTGTCCCTAACCAGGAGTCTTGGTCATTCAGTAATTTGTGCCCTGTGACCTTCACCTCATTCATCCCCCCCTCCCTGCTGACAGCAGGGATCTGAGCAGGCAGTGCTAGGCCCAGCATCACACCTGCTATCAGAGGCATCACTAAAGTGTTTCCCAGAGTTAGGAGATCAGGTGCATCCTCCTAGCTTCAAACTGCAGCCCAAGGCTGAGCTTCATCCAAGAAAACCTGTGAGCTCTGAGCATCAGCACCCCCATTCTCCAAGCATTTGCTCTGCTCATCCCTTCCACCATCAGCAACCTGGCTGGGTCATCCTGAGGTGCAGCATACGTTACAGGGATTTATTCTTTAAGCTTATTTCTAGTTGTAATCAAGGTCAAACTCCAAGCCTGTGCTCTGTTTAGTGGCTGTGAGGAGGTACCAGCACCCTGATCCTCTCTGTGCCTTTGCTTACCAGCCTGGTGACCTTGTGGGGAAGGTCTGCCAAATGTGTAGGTGCATGTTGTTGTAAGGTAACTGCAGAGCCTGAGGAAGAAAAACATTCCAACAATTCATGGTTCAGTTCCCCACTGCCTCTATCAGACAAAAGCAAAAGCTGCCTTGCTTCCCATTTTACACTGGCATAATCTATCTGCAAGCTTTTTTCAACATCAGACATACTCCAGTTAAGGCAAGATTTAATGCTACTTGGGCCAGATTTAGGCCTGCAACAAAATCCCTGTGGCTCATTCCTCCCTGATCATAAAGCTGGGCAAGTCTCAGCAGGACTGTGCCCACGTCCACTTCTTTTGCAAGAGTTTAAATGATGAAATTTCCTTGCTGGTTTTTCTAGAGGATTAAAGTGACTTTATTCTCTCTTCCCCTTTAAAAAAAGGATCTTCCAAAATTTAAAGCTTTTCTCATACTATTAAAGGGCTGAATGGGAGGATCATAGAATCAGAGAATCCCAGAATCATTAAGGTTGGAAAAAATGTCCAAGATCATTGAGTCCAACCTTTGCTCCATTATCACACATCAACTAAATCACAGCACTGAGTGCCACGTCCAATCATTTCTTGAACACTTCCATGAGTGGTGACTCCACCACCTCCCTGGGCAGCCCATTCCAATGCTGGACCATCCTTTCAAGGGAGAAATTCTTCCTGAACTCCTTAGGCCTTTGCAGACCCTTCCAATTCAAAGCTCTGATGCACGGAACACTTTGTGGGGAACCAGTTTAATTTTAAAATACATCAATAAAAGGCCTTATATCCCTCAGTGTGAATAATGGAAGTGCAGCTGTGAAGCCAGAGCATAAATAATGGATGGCCTGGAATAAACCAACAGGAGGAGTTTATCTTGAAGGTGAGGAAGGCTGACATCTGACCTGCAAAACACAAACTCACTGCTACACGTTTGCTTTACTTATAGAGATGATACATTTTATCATCCTTTAGCTTTAGAGGATTTATGATAAGGTTATAAAATAAGAATTGTATCCAGACTAAAAACATATGTTCTTTTTAATCTCATGACTTTAACTCAGTTTGGGACCATTTAGATCAGCTGGATCAAAACATTTTAAGAGCTTGGTTTAGTTTCAGCAAAGTTTGATCACATTGTTTTACACCACTTTACTCAGGGGACTGAGAGAGTGTTTACCCCTCTGGGGTTGTTGTTTTACTTATCAAGTTGGCTCTGACTTTGCTGTGTGAATTAACAGGCCAGACCTGTCATCTAGCAGTCTGGCAAAGTTTGAGGCAATCCTGTTGCATTTTACAGAAGATTTGTTAACCTGCAAATGGCAAGTGGCAATTCTATAGGTTAAGCTGACCCTTCTGCACTGCTGTGCAAGTTTCAGCTCCCCTAAGAGCACTTCTGAACACTGGAGCTGCCTTCAAGACCCAGCCTTGGAAGCCATGGGGTTATTGGTAATCATTAGCAAATGTCAGAGAGGTCTAATGAATTAGTATAGATTTTTTTTTTTTGCTATTTCGCTAATCAGGTTAGAATTGGTCAGATTTTTTCACAAGATTTCGGTCATTACCATCTCACAAACCCATTAAGAGCAGGCTGGTTAAGAGCCACAGTTTGGAAAGACGTGTCTGAAGCAAAAAAATAAAAAAGTAAATCCAACTAGTCTGAATGCATGGAAATCTTGTTTAAATGTGTGTCGTTCTTGGGTATCCAGCCCAGTTTGTTTCCCACTGATTTTGCAAGTTTCTAGCCAAGGGCACCAAGACACAAACAGATATGGGCAGGTGGAGTGAAGACGAGCACCGTGGAGTGAAGATGTCACCTGAGGCACTTTCTAGCCAAGTTTCTCAGGCAATCTCTGCTCTGGATGAAGTGCCTCTGACCTTTTGTTAATTAATGGATTTACTGGCAGCAGTTCAATTCCTAAGACTGCAGAGTATCTCCAACTCCCATGTGCTGTGGGGATGCATCACCTTCATCTTCATCAGCACAGGTCAGACAGGGGTGCCTGGCACTGCTTCCTTGGGGATTAGCAAGTTCAAGGCTGGTGCAAAAAAACTAGGTGAGAAGATCTGCAGGACATGAAGGACTTGCAACATTTTTAATTAGCTCTGCAATTAGCAGTATCTTGGCCAATTAACTCTATTCTGTATTTCTGTGCAGGCTTACAGGGGGAAAAAAAGGATATGATGCTCTGTCATTCTCTCCCTGCTCTCTTCCCCTGGCCAGCCTGCCACCCTCACATTTCTCCAGTGCCTCCTGAAATGCAGTGGTCTAACTTTGTGCAGTCTTATGAGTTTAAAAGCTGACAGTCAGAGCAATGTTCTGCATTAACTGTTTCCTCACCAGACCTGACTGATTTTAAGGGGTCTTAACTCTTCATTAGGTCTTGTTCTCCTAAATCCTCTCCTGGCCCAAACCAAGCAGATCTGTCTCTACATTCTCACCCTTAAGAAGCTCCCCAGGGTGGGGAAGGTGACAACACTGCTTTTCTCCCCATGTCTTCCTGCTAGAAATAGACACATTCAGCCACTCTCCTTCCACCTACCAGTGTTGATGAGGAAATGAAGTTTCTGGCACTACTACTAAACTGCAAATTGATTTCAGGCAAATCTTCTCACATTTTTCTTATCCTTTGTCTAATCTGTTTAGATTTTGAGTTTTTAGGGCAGGGATTGTGTTGGTATTGGACTGAACATAGCAAAACTATATTAAGCTTAACTATCACTGTTCTGTTTAAAACCAAGTTTCCTTGGCTATCAAATTCAGGACCGTGCCTGGACTGTGCTGTTGTAAGAGCCAGCCTTTTGCAGTAAAAAAATCTTTGGGACTTTAAGACATCCCCACAGTCACCATATCTCTCACCTTCAGTCTTAGATATTGGGGTGGCTCCTGTTTTTTCTAGGGTTGCCTGGATGGCCCTCCACATTGTGCTAAGATTTAATTAAATAAGAACATTTTATCCTTATTCCCTCCATCCTCTCTTCCTCTTTCCTTCTGTCAGCCCCATTCATCAGCCTCCCACCCCAGAGAAGTGCTCACTGAGACCTCAAGTGAATTTGATATATTGAAAAGCAGAAGCAGCAAATTCAGGAGAAAAATAAATGCTAGTTTAACAGTGACCACAGGAGGGGTGGAAGTGCTCTGTGTGAAGCCTTTTTAGAGGCATCTTGCTGATGGGCAGGTGCTGAGAGTCAGCTTTGAGGCTTGTTGAGAGAGAGCAAGCCTCTCTCCAGCCATCCCACCCCATCAGGCAGCTGCCACCAGCACCACCGCCGTGGTGGCCCATGCCAGCAGTGGGGGGGGTTCCCTGCTTCAGGCTGCTGCCATGGATATAGTTAATGCCATTGGATTTCCCTTTGCAAGGATGAGCTAATAAAACAAGAGGCTTCTGGGAGGGCAGGTCAAGCAAAGGAAGGTTCATGTCCTGTCCAGCAGAGAACCCTCTTGCTTCCCAGAGGGGGCTGCTGTAAAATAAGAACTGCACGTGTTGTATTTGTGTGTTTGTGAATGGGGAGGGCAGTTTTCAACTAGGGCAGTGCTCCCTGTTACCTTACAGTTAATTCTGCATCACTGACTGCAGACATTGCTCTGTGTGTCACCCACTCTCCAGCCAGTGATACTTATCCAGAGTCTGCATTTCCAGCTGTTTTCTGTTCATAGGTATTTGAATTTGAACTTTGAAGATGAGTTTTCCTTGGAGGTTGGGAAAGTTCCCTCTGGATAGTGGAATATCTGCACCTGGTGCAGATTCTCCCTGTTCGCATCACAATTCTCTCATTTTCTTTCCAGAAAATCACTGGCTGTTGCCTCTGCCTTCTTTGCTTTCTGGTTTTGTTCTTGCATGGCTCTCTTCTCTTCTCTTCTCTTCTCTTCTCTTCTCTTCTCTTCTCTTCTCTTCTCTTCTCTTCTCTTCTCTTCTCTTCTCTTCTCTTCTCTTCTCTTCTCTTCTCTTCTCTTCTCTTCTCTTCTCTTCTCTTCTCTTCTCTTCTCTTCTCTTCTCTTCTCTTCTCTTCTCTTCTCTTCTCTTCTCTTCTCTTCTCTTCTCTTCTCTTCTCTTCTCTTCTCTTCTCTTCTCTTCTCTTCTCTTCTCTTCTCTTCTCTTCTCTTCTCTTCTCTTCTCTTCTCTTCTCTTCTCTTCTCTTCTCTTCTCTTCTCTTCTCTTCTCTTCTCTTCTCTTCTCTTCTCTTCTCTTCTCTTCTCTTCTCTTCTCTTCTCTTCTCTTCTCTTCTCTTCTCTTCTCTTCTCTTCTCTTCTCTTCTCTTCTCTTCTCTTCTCTTCTCTTCTCTTCTCTTCTCTTCTCTTCTCTTCTCTTCTCTTCTCTTCTCTTCTCTTCTCTTCTCTTCTCTTCTCTTCTCTTCTCTTCTCTTCTCTTCTCTTCTCTTCTCTTCTCTTCTCTTCTCTTCTCTTCTCTTCTCTTCTCTTCTCTTCTCTTCTCTTCTCTTCTCTTCTCTTCTCTTCTCTTCTCTTCTCTTCTCTTCTCTTCTCTTCTCTTCTCTTCTCTTCTCTTCTCTTCTCTTCTCTTCTCTTCTCTTCTCTTCTCTTCTCTTCTCTTCTCTTCTCTTCTCTTCTCTTCTCTTCCCTTCCCTTCCCTTCCCTTCCCTTCCCTTCTCTGTCTGACAAAAGCTGTTTACCTCTCCCTGTCACAGTGGGGAGAAGTGGACTTAGGTAAGAATTCAGCCTGGCATTAGCATAGCAGAAAAAAATATCACTTCAGGCAATTTCTTTTTCCCTACCTATGATGTTTTCCATAGAGATTTTTTTTTTCCTAATTACATTTATTTTAGGTTGAGCAGTACAGCAGGAGGTTAAACAAAGAGAAACCTCATCTATGCCTTTTCTGCATCTCGAAATGACATTTGCCTCTGCTGATGGTGGACTGCTGGGAATGTAAAAGGGCTGCAATCAGGAAATCAAGCAGCACTGAGGGCACCAACATTGTGATCAATTAGCACCGTGTGCAGGCACTCAGTGAAGTCATTACAGGGTCAAATCTGTTTTGTTCACCTCTGAGTAATGCTTGGGACATAATCTGCAATTTCTTTAAAAGCAGAGAAACTTCCCCAAGTTAGATGGGTCCAAATGTAATGTTTCCAATGGGGGAAGAGGTTCGTGTCTAAAAACATGCCAGCTGGAATCTGTAGGTTTTCAGCTTCCCCCTCTCCAGCCCAAATTGCCAAGCTGGCTTTATCGTTGAAATGAACACACATCTGATTCATAAAACATTCATGCAGAGTTTTTACTCTCTTGGAAAGAAGGGAGCAGGCTGCTTCCAGGAAGGGAATGTGCTTTTTGCTTCATGTGATCTTTCTGCCTCTGCTCAAAAATAAGCAGAAGGCTGCTGCTGCCTCCACATTCCAGGAGCAGGCAGACGGGAGGAGGATCAAGGTGGCAAGCAAAGGGATGTCACAGTTTTTATGCTGTGTCTCCTTGCTGAGCCTGTTCTCAGCAGAGCCCTGTGCCAAAGCACTGCAATGAGGCCCAGGAGCACCATTTCCAAACCTTGTGCTCAGACTGGCTGAAGGAGTGGATCATCCAAGTAAAGCATTTATCTCATGAGTGAAAAAGGAATGAGGAATGCTTCCTTTTTTCTGTCTATTTACACTGCTGATCTTCAGGGCAGGGACCAGCTCCTGCCTTGTCTGAAGGGTGTGGGCCCATGACACAACTAAACCAACTTGCTGACTGCCACCCAGAAAGTGCTTGGTCTAACCTGACAATGAGCTTTTTAAAGGAGAAAATGCATAGAAAACTCTTCTGCTCTTTTTTCCCCCTTTGCATTGGTTTTCTGCAGGCTGACATTCCCCAGCTCGCTATAGGGACAGCTTGATTTTCCACAAGTGATGAGAATTATGGGAGAAGTGCTGGCAGCAGCAGGTTACTTTGCTCCTTTTGTAGGAATTGGAGGTTATACTTACTCTGCCAAATCATCCTCTTGCTTTAAAGAAGTCTGGGAGCGGTGGTAAAACAAGTGAGAAATGTGGGCACCATACCTAGGCTGCTGAAATGTCAAAAATCACACGAGGCTTAAGCTTAAGGCCTTAGGTCAAAGCCTCAGGACCTACAAATAGCTGAGCATACAATGGAAGGGGGAGGGAGAGGTGGAAAATAGTGAGAAGCAGGTAATGCAGCTGTCAGTGTACCTGTGCTGATGTGTGTGGTTTGTGTGTGGCAGGAGCTGCAGTCACACCATGGTGGGCATTCATGGCACACTCAGGCTGATTTAGAAACTCTTCACCCATCTGTGCCTCCTCTTTCTCATCACTGTCTGGCTCGTTCTTTCTCTGAGAGGGTGCTGACATGTCTCAGAAGGAAGCTCTGCTTCTTCAGCAGTGGCCTTTTGTGGAATTCAGGTATAATGTGCCCTGGGGGATCTGTGGCTGCAGAATCCTGCGAGTGGTGCTGTGCTCTGCACTGGGCTGCAATCAGCTCAGGCAGCCCCATGAACCTTTCAAAGGTCAGGGCTCCCTTTCCCTGCTCCCTGTTCTCCCACAGTGGCACATTTATGTAAAAGGAGCCTGGCTGAACATTAGCCACCACCTCAGAGCTCTCTGGGCTCGCTCTCAGTGCCTGCCTTGGCCACCAAATTCAGGACCGTGCCTGGACTGTGTTGTTGTAAGAGCCAGCCAACCTTGTGGGTTGTTTTCCTTAGTTTAGGAGCAGTTGGCACTACCCTGTCTTCACGGCAGTGTATTTTGCACTGGTGATACCTCTGGAGAGTTAGTGGGCAAAATTGACTCCTAAGATTTTCCAATTTTGTTTGATAAAACAAATATGATGTAGATGACAACTACAGTGAGTAATATGTAGATCCATTCCCAGTGAAATATTATTGACTGAGCTTAACTCCAACATAATTTTTCTACTGTTTTCAGGAGATATTTGGTAATAGTCAGATACAGGTTGCTGTTGTTACAGCAAATGTTTAGGGAGTGGTCAGGAAGATTAGTTTTCTTTCTTGTCTCTCTGATTTGCACCCTGCAGGCATCAGACCTGATTACTTGGGTGAATTGGGATGAACTCTACATTTTCTGCTATGCAGAGAGCACATAATTTCTCCTTCTTGCCTGTGGTGGTGGATTTTGGGCAGAGACCTCTGTGCCCTCTCTCAGGAGGGGATCAGTACAGTGTGGAGATGAACAAACATCCCAAACCAAGTGGGTTTATTTCACAAATGAAGCAAAATATTAGAGAAAATGACTTGAAGACAACATACAGCTGATGAGCATCAGTAATTTACTCTTCAGACTTCTGTGATGGATTTTGCTCATCACTGGTAAGAGCAAACAGCCCCCAGTTTTCCTGCAGGCAATCTGGACACACAGCCTGATCTCAGTAGGCATCATCCAGTAGAACATTTCCTTGGAAAAGCTTTTCCCAAAGCCCACTATGCTCATCTGAGCCCTGTGACCACGTGTTGCCCTGGATTTGCCAGAGGTCCCAGCTGTGAAGCCTTCCTTTTGTCACAGACTGTTGTCTTTTTCCACCTGGGCACCCAAGCAGCCTGTGAGCACAGAAATCCCGAGGTAGTCACACCCTCCAGAGCAATTCCTCCTTATCCCCTGGGCCACAGGGCTTGTGATGATGTGGTGAAGCACAGCCAGGCTCCCACACTCAGTCCTGAACCCCCAGCCTTCATCACCATCATCAGCTGAGCCAGGAAACCCACGTGGCAGATGCTGTTGAGGTGCACAACAGCAAAGAAAGCAGATGGCTTCCAAGAACATTTCAGCCCTTCCTGTCCTCTCTGCACATCTCTCAGCCATGTCCCAGCCCTGCCTGAGGAGGGAAAGGGCTGGAATCCTGGAATATATGTTGTGACTTTCCCTCTGTCATGGGTGACAGCCCTATTCTTTGTTTGCAAATGAACAGCAGGAAGAAGAGGCTTCATTTCATTCTGTCGCTATCACACTGTTTGAAATCCTCCAGTGGCTTTTAGTCCTTCCTGTAGCTCATCCTCAGAGCTTCATCCACTTTCAAAATGCTCATTGAGACCAATTTTGCAATTTTAGTTACTGGTTAACCATTACAAATTAAAATCCCCATTTAAAGCCATTCATTAAATATCTGAATTCTGGCATGACATCTGAATAATGGCATGGTGCTTACATACATTTGTCCACTTTTTTAGATGTCTTGAGTACTGTTAATATTTTTTACCAGTTTGGAAGTACTGCTTAGATTGCTACAATTTCAATGCCTCTTTCAATATCACCAAGATGATTTTGGGCTACATTTTAATTTTTGGTGAAAAAAAAAAAGGAAAAAGAAAAATATGGAATAACACAAATAGACTTACTTTATAGGTTTTCCCAGAAAAGGAGCTGTCAAGCTCTTCAGAAATCTCTCCTCATGAGATTTCCCAACTTTTTTGACCAGGTTCTGTTAACAGTCCTTTTCCAAATTTGTGCTGAGGTAGGGAGGACTGGAAAACAGTCCACTGGGAAATCATGGGAGAGTGGGTTCATGTGACAGCTCTTTCTGCACCTTGTCATGCCGTGAATAGCAGAGCAGCAGCCTTTCAGCACTCACCCATGTCACTGCCTGCCTTGCTTTTGATGGAACTGGGGTGAGTGCGTGCTTGTGGAAACGAGGGAAAACGTAACCAGCGCTTTTTATTTCCGTAAAAGGTCTGCTTTGCCTTCTCATTCGGTGTTTGCACAATATCCTGATTTAAACGCCCTCGCGTCACCGTGGCTCCAATGGCTCTGTGCTGGCACACAGGGTTTGCACCCAGCAGTGCTTTGAAGATGGCATTGGGGACACGCTCCTGTCACACCCAGCATTGTGCAGAGGGACAGGGACACTCCAGCCTCTTGCAGGCCAAAGGTGCCAGTGACAGTAGGGGAACAAGAGGGGGAAGTGTTGTCCAGCTGATGTGTGGGGTTCTGGGATTGCCAGAAATAGCAGCCCATGCCCTTGACCCGTGACCACTGGTTATCTCTGGCTAAGATAAATGCCTTTGAGTCATGTGCTGTGCCTAAAGCAGGTTGCTCTGAGTGCAAGCTGGGGGCAAGAGTAGCTGTTTATGGGATTTTCCTGCTGTGGAACCTGCTACTCTGCAGCACTTGGGAAGGACTGAGTGTAAGGTGCTAAAACTGAAAGATATGGAGCTGTTGGAGCGAGTCCAGAGGAGGCCATGAAGATGATCAGAGTGGATGGAGCTCTTCTGCTACAAGGAAAGGTTGAGAGAGTTGGGGCTGTTCAGCCTGAGGAAAAGAAGGCTCTGGAGTGACCATATTGTGACCTTTCAGTACCAAAAAGGACTCCAGGAGAGCTGGAAAGGAACTATTTCTATGGGCAGAGCGTGATAGGACAAGGAGGAATGGTGTTAAACTGAAGGAGGGTAGATTTGGATTAGAAGCTAAGAAGGAGTTGTTGGCTGTGATGCTGCTGAGGCCCTGGCCCAGGTTGCCCTCAAAAGCTGTGGCTGCCCCAATCCAGGGAATGTTCAAGGCAAGGTTGGATGTGGCTTTGACCAACCTGGACTAGCGGAAGGTGTCCCTGCCCATAGCAGGGAGGCTGGAAGAAAATGGTTTTTGTGGTCCCTTCCAACCCAAACCATTCTGTGATGCTGTGATTTCTGTGTAAACTCTCCTCCAGGTGTCACTCAAGCAGAGCAGACAATTCTCAGGGCTCAGGTCAGGGCTCCTCTGCTTCTCTCTGTTACAGCAGAGATGTTTGCCTGTTTTGTCCTTTAGGAAAGTACATTCCTTCTCCCTACCCAGCTGTATCAAAGACTGTGAAGACATCAGCAATGAGCACCTGATGACACAGGGGCCTTTCCTTAGTTCAGCTCTTTCATCCTCCTGTTGCTGCCTCTCCCTGTTGAGACCATCCCATTGACTGGGCTTGAATTTGTGCTTGAACTTGTTGCACTACATGACTCCTACCAGCTGCTGCCATTCTGCCCCAAGAGGCAAAATCCAAGTCTGGACACTTCCTGTGACTAAATTTCTTTGGCTGGCAAGTCCCTTGGTTCCCAGCCAACACAAATCAGCTTGGGAACCAACAAGCTGGCAAATTTTGGGGTTTCAGAAGAGTGAGTTCAAAATGGGCTTGGAATACAAAAAGATACGACAATATAGACATGAGATCTTCTCAGGTGCACAGTCACATCCCACCTTTTCTTCCTTCCTGAGTGTAGAAACCACATTTTCATCTGAGCAGGACGGATCTGGTGGGGGCAAGCAATTTCCCATAACCACGAGGTTACTTCTCACAACAGGCAGCTGCTCACTGCTGCTGTTTCCCACTGTGGATACACACAGCTTTGCTGTTGAGATATGGGGGGAGAATCTGAGCTTTCAAACCCTAACAAGCTATTTGCTTCTCCTTCTCTCTCTCTTCCCACAGCTGACCTCTGTGTCCAGCCGTGAAGGCATTTTCTGTTTTATGAGTAGTGGTGAGCAGGGTGCCAGCAGGTGAAATCCCAGCCTCTCCTCCTCTCTGTAATTAGCAGCCCCAAATATGGAGCAGTGTCTGACCCCGTGACAGTTTTTCCTAAGGCTTTTATTAATTTGACACTGGTTTTCATAGCAACTCACCAGGGAGGTGTAACAAACACTCAGCTGTACCTGACAGAAAATGGGGGGTTTATCTGCTCAAAAGGTTATTCCAGGCATCAGAGGCCAGCTGTGGTTTGGATCCTGGGGAACTGCTCCAGCTGTTTGATGGAAAAAACATGGAGCACTAAAGTGGCAACATTACAGTTTAAAAACAGGGTTTGTGTCACCTTGAGCTACTGAGCTCTCTTATTGTGGTCTATCCAAACTCCCATTCTCTGTGGAGCAGGCAGGTAGGGCACTTTTAACACCCTTAATGTCACTGCTCCTGAAGGGACAATGCCTCGTCACCTCCAAACTAATTTAAAATAAAGCTTTTGTTGTTTCGTTCGTTAGCTGATGAAGAATTTTTTCATTTTCTGAAGTGGGTGTTTCTGTTGTTTCTACAAAAAAAAGAAAACAAACCAACAAAAAAACCCACCTGTTCTCAGTGCTCTTGTGATCACTTTGCTCCTGCTCTGCCCATTTCTGATGGGAGCACACTGTTGCACAATAATTCTTGGACACCTCAAATTGCCTGTTTTCTTGGGCCAGACACTGTGACAGTGGCCACAGCATGTGCAAGTTTGTGTGGGTTTTTTTGGTTTGTTTTTTTTTTCAGTGTACTCAAACTTTTGGTTTCATGTGGTGTTTTGTTTCAGGGTCCTTTATCCTAATGAAATGAGATGGCAGTGTTCACCCAGTGTATGCTCTACTTGGACAGGGGTATTTTCTGTCATCCTTTCCTTGACAAACTTGAAGTGCTCTGTTGGAAGATACTTCTTCACTCGTATGGAGAATCTTGACTTTACCCCAAATTCCAGTCACGATCTGGTTGCTGCAATCAAGAACTCTGTCCTCCCTTTATTGATACATCATTCTTCAGTAATTTACAGTCTATTCTGTCTTTTCTCCTGTTGTTGTCCATCTGGCAGACACTCCCCTCAGTGAGGAAGGGTGTGGTGTTCAACACAAAGACATCACTCAGTGCTCTCTGGTGGCTCGGGACATGGTTCAGTGGTAACAGGGTGCTGCTGGCTTACCAGTTGGACTTAGTGGTCTCAGAGGTCTTTTCCAACCTTAATGATTCTGTGATTATAGAATATTAACCAATTTGTTATCCCTTGCAAGGCTCATTTCTCCCAACGCGAAGGTGGCTTTAAAGGTATCCATTGCATTACTGTTTTTTTCACCTTTTTTTAGCCCATACCTTGGTTCTTCTGCCTAAGAGTTTCTACTCCAGCATAAATGAAAATCTCTAATTCTTTCAGTGATAGGCATTTCTCTGGGATGTTTATCCTATAAGTCTTTTGTAAAATCTGAATTGTTTCTGAAAAGATTTGAATGCACTGGAGTTGAGTGACAGACCAGCCAGCTGTCAGTGCAGAATGAGGGATTCTCAGAATGTGCTGAGTTGGAAAAGACCCATCAGGATCATGGAGTCCAACTCCCGGCCCTGTACAGGACACCCCAAGAATCACACCCTGTGCCTGAGAGCATTGTGCAAATGCTTCCTGAGCTCTGTCAGGGTTGGTGCTGTGACCACTTCTCTGGGGAGCTGTTCCAGTGCCCAAGCACCCTCTGGGAGAGAAACTTTTCCCTAAACCTCCCCCTACTCAGGTTCATGCCATTTCCTCTGTGTTTAAGCAGCACTGTAGTTATTAATGCTGCATTTCCCCTCTGCAGATTTAATGGTGGTGGCCTCAGACCTGTATATCCTAAATTTTTACTATTGTTGAACAGATACATCTCTCATTTAAATTCCCTTGAAAACTCATTATTTTCTGTCTCAGATTCACCAAAGATCTCAGCAAAGCTTCCATCAAATAGCCTGTGATTGAGACAGGAGTTCTTTCCTCTCTTACCTTGTATGGGGGCAGCATATGTGGTGATGTGTGCCTGTTAACTGCAGGTGGGGTGTTAAATTCACCAACACTTCTGCTAATTCTGCTGAGTAGGTAAACAGGCCCATGCTGTTGTTCTTCCCTAGCTGCTTCCATCTGCACTGAGGTGAAATTTGAGGGACTGCACCTTGCGTTAATTTGCAAAGCAAAATCATTGCTAGGTGTAGGCAGTTTTGGGAAGAAGGCAAGGACAAAGAACATCCAGACATCATAAAGCAGCAGTCTGTGTCCAAAGCATACCCCAATGCAGTCTCACAGCTGCCAGCAGAGAGGGGTAGCCAGCCATGCAGACAACAGCTGCATTGCCAAGGAACAAAATTACAGAGCCAGATGTTCCTCTTGGAAGTACATTACACTGAACTTGGCAGATGAGTGCAGTAGCTGCCAAGTGCTTCTCTTATTTGGTCATAGGTAATGATTCCTCTATCAGGGAATGTGGAGGAAAAAGACCACACAGAACATCCTCATCAAAGTGCTGTAGTTGAAACATTAACTTCTCTCGGACCAGAAAGATTTGGGAGCTCCATGGCAACCTTCACACCTTGTTTGAAGGATAATGTTGTTTACTACCAGGCATGAAGTGAGAAACTTACAGCTACTGAAGCCAAGTGCTTTCAAGGTATTTGCTACTGAAAGGTGACTAAGAGACATTTTTTGTAGCAACCACAGTTGTTTGTGGGCGCTGTTGTAGTTCTCAGCTCAGGCTGCAAGTGAGAAGGAGAGCTTCTGGTTCCGTCTCTAAGGCAAATACCAGAAGCTCAGGTTTCTGAGGACGTGTTGGTGCTGCAGCCACGTTCTCAGTGCAGACCCAGCCCAGGTTTAAAGAATCCAGCTGGGTGTGAGTAGGGATTGGCCACGGCAGTGCTGAGCACCTTCACCAGCTGTGTCTGTCTTCAGGGGAGAATGGTGAAGGCTGAATTTCTGTCCAGACTAACACTGCCAGGACCCGTGGTGCTCTGCAAGGCAGCACTTGGGTACACAGGCTCAGATTCGTGCCAGCCAGTTGAATACAGCTCATAAAAGTGCCTGACTTGGGGTTTTTGGTTGCTAAGAGAGAAGGATTGATGATTCTTTAGGGAAATCCACCCCTCCACAGACCCCAGGCACCCCTGTAAGTACTTATCTAATGAGAACTTAGATGACTGAATCTTTGGAAAGAGGGAATATTGGCATCTCTGAGATAACTGGAGAGATAATTTGTATCTCTTCAGTCATCTTTCTTAAACTCGCTGAATTTGATCATTCTCTCCTAGGACTCACAAGTTGCAAACCCTTTTCTTTTAAAAAGTACCTTCTATTTAATAATCAAAGCAATACACAATAGTCCAAATCCCTCTGCCAAATAAATCTGTCAGTAAGGAGCTCATCCCTAAAAATTACTTTGGCCCAACATTTCCTGTACATAATATTAAACTTCTGTACCATCAACAAATTTAAGATCCTATATCTCAGGGATTGCAACAGAGTCCAGAAAAGCTGCAGATCATAAATGAAACCTGCAGATCATACTGAGATTTTTTTTTTATTCTAATCACATCGAGTTCATGGCCCCACTACTCATCTGGGAAGGGAGGGAAAAGGTCAGGTTAAACAGTGAGGGTTAAACTGTGCCTGCGTATTTTCCACGGTTTTTAAGGACAGTAAGTTTCTCTCCCCACCTAGTGGTCACTAAGAGCCTTTTAACAGAACAGCAGCCTAAACCAGGGTCCTCAGCAGAAGATCCATTTTCTGATTTTTCCACAAAATGGGAAAATCAGGGAGGAGATGGTTGCTCCCTGTGCTGTAGGTTATCTAGCTCAGATGAAAGCAGAGAGGAGGATCCCTGGAGGATTCCCCCTTTTTTCTCCAATACACTCTTAAAATACGGTGAGGGTAAGAAACTGAACTGATGGTAGGAAATGACTGTAAACCAATGATTGGGCTGTGGCTGCTGATTTTTCCTTCCACTGTAATCCTCCTTCTGCGGGTTTTGTGGTGAGTGAGAGCAAGTTTGAAATGTGACAGGCACAGAAACATCTTCATTGCTCAACAGTGTGTTTGGCCTGGCTGTGGTTAATTCTTTCTGCAAATAGCATGGCATTGGGTGAGGGGAGAGGAATGTGAAATTAAAATGAATATGGGTGTTAAGCAAAGCTGATGCTGACTCTCCTAAATATGAATAAGGAAGTCAGGAGAGTAAGCAGTGAAAGCAAAGTGTGAATTCTTCCCATTCCAATGCCCTAAGGTGTTATCAGTAACATGAGGAAAATATATGTGAGGCAAAAACATGGTCATAGTACACCAGACATTCCACTACCTTCCCTGAGACTACTCTCACACATACCCTGTGGGGAGTGCTCCTTTTGGGGAAAGCAGTGCTCCTTTTGGGGAAAGCAGTGCTTTTTTTTATTGCTACCCCTCCTTTAGAGCAGGTGACAAGACAGCACAGAGACGAGCCCCGGGGGTGTTTGTGCTGGCTCTGGGTTACCCGGGGATGTCTCCCTGCCTCAGAACTAGATGATCTCCTGCTGTGTTTCCCAGAACTTCACTGCAATTTTGTTAATCTGTAGCTGTGAAATGAGGGTAATGATATTTTTCTTGCTGTGAATAAAACTTCAAAAGTGAAAGTTGAAAACTGTAATTAAAGACTGCAGCTGTGCCAAAAGTGCTGACAGAGGCTTATCATTTACAGGGCAGCTCCAGTGTCCTTCCCTCCAGCTAGAAAAGTCCCAGGGAGCCCCTGTCCTGTCCCACATGTGGAGCCAGGGCCACGGCAGGGGTCTGGATCACCATCTCATGCCCCAACAGACAAACTTTCCAGATGAATTTTGTAGAAAATCCCTGGAATTTAAGGCTGCACTGAGCTCTTTGTCCCTTCCCTCTGGATGCAGACCCAGGAAATCTGTGGGGGCCCTGGGTAAAGGAGGGACTCAGAGGTTGCTCGCTCACGGTGCTACTCCACCATCTCACCCTGGGATACCCAGCGCACTGCTTGCTGATGAGCTTTCCCCTCCTGCACACTAATGAAGTCTTTTAACTGAGATTGAACTGCTCTCAGCTCTAGCAAAGTGGGACAACCTTCCCTGGAGAGAAGACAGACATCTCCCCTCAGCCTTCCCACCATTTGTATCAGGTGTCAGATTGACTTTGTCTTTAATAAATACCTAAACCAGGAAAAGAATCTGAAAGCACATGGGAAGGGATCAAATTATCCTGTGGCTCAGGTGAGGAGGAGAAAAAAGGTCTGGCAGAAGGTTTCCACATGTGACACCACGTTTCTGAAAGGTACAGTGGGATCAGTTTGGGATGGAAGAAATGCAAGTTAAATTTCTTCTCATCTAAAACCTAGTTATTATTTTCTCCACTTGACTCTACAGAGACCTTCATGCTGTGCCTTACAGTGGTATAATGAAGCAGATGGAGAGAAATGTGCATCCTCCCTCTAGCTCTCTTATCAATACCTCTGCTGAACAGTAAATAACAGGGAAATGGAGCTCGCTTGTCAATGTTCCCAGCTGCCGTCGCTTTCTCTAAACATACAGGCAGATATTTATTGCTAACTGTTCTGAAATATATATCAGCATGGGATAGGGCTGTGGACACATTGTCTTGCCTAAATAAGATATTACTGACAGCCAATGTTAGATAGCTTGGGTTTTTTATATTTTTATTTTCAGTAGATGTTTCCCTTACAGAGCGGGCCAGAGAAGCTGTCAAGGTAGATCAGCTGACTAATTTCAAATTAGGTTAGGTTGACAGCTAACCCTAATTTACACCTTGAACACCTAAAGGGTGTGTTTGTAGGGGTATGGGGGGGCTGATGCCTGGCTGGTGTGGCACAGCTCTATGAGCATGGAGAGGGAGTGCATCCCCTTCTCCACCATCCTGACTCTTGGCCCTGCCTGGTCACACCCAGCTCTGGTTTGTCTGTTTGTCTGGGCATGTCCTGCCCTCCTTGGTGGGTAGGACCCTCTTAGCTGAGGCCACCTGCATGTTTCTAAAGATTTACTTTAGGCCATTAACGTGATGAATGGAGATATTGAGTGCAAGTGAGCAGGACGGAGCACTTCAGGAGCCCAGTGGCAATGTGTGCCCTCAGTCTGAGGACAGATTGTTGGGACACCTTTTTGCAAGCTGCTGGAAACCACACTTCCCTTGTTTCTCATCACTGAAATCAAGACATCCAACATCTACCACCTCCTGCTTTCCCACTCATCCTGTCAAAGAGGGAAATGAGTTTGGGCTGGGTACTACATGTTCTTGACACTCACTCTAGCTTTTTAAAAATCACTTTATAGTTCTCTTGGTGTTTATAAACAGATTGTTTAATAATTTGCGCTATTCTCTTTCCAGACTGATGGTTTTTTTTGGTTCCCCAGACCCTCATTTTCCACCTTTAAAAGTGAGAGGTACTCTGTTTACTCTCCTGGTGTGCAACACAAAACATTTTATGCAAGAAACAGCAGACTAATATTGCATTGTAGCAACTATTCTGAGTCATCCAGAGGATTAAACAGGAACAACAGCAGTGGTAGGACCTGAGTGTTCAGAGAGATAACAAGGGAGCAGGGAAAGGCTGTGCCAGCAGCAGTGTCCCACCTTTGCAGAGGGTGGGTGGCAGCAGTGGTGGCTCAGTCAGGACAGGCTGCAGGGACAAAAGCATCTGCCAGACAAGAATTGCACATGCTGGAGCTTCACCAGAATCCAAACATTCGGATATTTGGCTGGTGGTATATTGATATTTTGGCAGAGGTGCACTGCTGTCTGTCTCCCAGTGTGGAAAAGCCAAACTTGCCTTTTCCAGAATGCACTGATGGACTGAAAGAACTGACAGGCCAAAGTCAGACATGTAACTTTGATTATATCCACATTAATCCCTGGTGTTGAAAAAAAAATGAAAGAACCCTGTAGTTTAATAAAAATTGAATTAAGTTCCCAAAGAGTTTATTTTAAAAAATGTTTATTTTTCTCTGGCAATACTTGATTGACCTGTTTTGGTGGATTAGGTACTGGGACATGATGCTTATATAAACTTTCTTAATAAGCTGTGCTAGACACAAACATCCCTTATGAAAACTATTATATTCTTGCTGCTGACAACTGCATCCTTTTTATTGTTCAGAACATAACACAAGGCAAAAGTACAGAGAATTCAGAAGACACTTTTATCATTAATAACTTCATAATTTTCCCTTTGCCTGTCTTTCCATTAAGGAAAGTAAACGCTTAAATCCAAGTGTACCGTTGCTGTCTTGGATCTGTGTTTGTAATTTCTTTTTCTCACAGCTTAGAAAATGAAAATTTGGGGAAATCCCATTGTTTTGTCATAATGAATTTCAGTTTCAAACACTCTTGATGTGTACATGAAATAGTTTTAAATTTAACATTAAGGAGGAGTCGTGATGGTATTGCAGTAGCTCCTGGGGTTCTCTCTTTCCAGTGTAGGATTGTGTCCCAGCCTTAGCCCCTTGCTGTGAAATGTGAGTCCTGGCCGTGGCCATACAAGTCAGCACTCTGAAGGAGGCAAGGGGATGACTGAATTCCTGAAGGTGAGGCAATATTTGAGTCCAGGATTTGGGGTGAGACCTCACCAATGCCCAGCACAGAGCACCACTTCCCTGGTCCTGCTGGCCACACTGTTGCTGACACAGGCCAGGTGCCACTGGCCTCCTTGGCCACCTGGGCACACGCTGGCTCATGATAAAAGTTGCCAAATCAGGCCCCTCTTTGAGTTCTACCGTTGTGTTCTTTCCTTCACACCATGAGTTTTCAGTAACCTTTGCTGATGGCAAGTAGCTTTCTTTTCCCAGTGCCTTTCTGCTGTGCTTTCCCACACGACAAACAAAATAATTTTAAAGTGATTATTTATTATTTTTTTAATACTAAAGCAGCTGCATCATGTTCCCAAGTCAAATATCCTCATTATTTAAAACAGATCTCTTCTTCATTCCTTCACTATTTGGTCAGAAGAAATTAAGTCAGCAGAAAAAGTGGTCACAAAGACCAGTTGCCAAATATTTCCATTACAGAGGGCTCTCAGTCAAGTGTCTGCAGACATAATGAACAGGAACTGCAGCCAAGTTCACAGCATGTTGGGGACAATCTGATGGGAAGCTCACAGGACAGACTGCAGCTCACTTATGTAGGTACAACCCTTCTCTCCCTATAAGAGTACTTAAAATGATGGAGATTTGACTCTAGGGCCACTAGAGGTATAAAGGAAAGTCCTTCAGAAAAACCTGTCAGTATAGTGGTGTGCAATAAATGGTTGAGATCAGCTGCAAAGTACGCTCACCTTGGTTCTTGGGGAAGTGACCCAAGGGCTGCTTAGGAAAATTAATCCTCTGCTTTCAGTGAGATCAGGGGTACTGCCTTCACTGCTCGTGTCCTGGTGTCCCCTGGTGATGGAGAAACCTGTGGGACCCCAAGGTTAGGAAGGACTGTGGTCACAGCAAGGCCTATTTTAACTTTTAACAAACCATAGCTGGGAAGATATCTCACAAGACAAACACAATCACTTTTTTCTTTCTTTTGTGGCTGACAAAATGGCCCTGATTAAGGAAACAACATATTGCATCCTAAGAATATATCTAAATAAAGGTGAGGTAAAAGGGGGCAGTGACAACATTACCCCAGTGGCACTGGTGTGACTGGGCATTTAGGAATACCCTGGAGGTGTTGAACAGCCATTGGTACAAACACTCCTCTATTTTGGTAATAACCTCACTGACTTAGTGGTGTAACACTTCTAAAGCAACTCAGGAGAGCATCTGTCCCTGTTAATATGAAACATTAAATAAGTAAATAACATTAATCAACCATGGGGTGTTACTTGAAGATGATGAATCGACACTGACCCCCCAGAAAGAGCAGAGACTGAGCAAATTACACTTTATGAAACAGGGTGTTGGAAAAGCTGGAATATATGTAACTTTTTTGAAATGGTAGAGAATCTGGGCCCATGTCCTAAGTCAGTGAAAGGGACATGAGGAAAAGGTACACATTTCTTTCTCCTGGTTAATTGGCTGGCTTGCTCTATCTCATGGAGTTATCTTTTTAGATAAAACCTAGTTAAGTGATGTTTGAGCAGTCAGGCCACCCATAATTCAGGCTGGCAAGTTGCTGGCCCTCTGAAGCTGGCTCTGAAGGTACAGAGGACAAAGCAGTGACAGTCTCCTGAGGGGACAGGGGATATTTCTCTCTGGCTTTGGGGAGACAAAGAAATGCACAGCTCCACAATAACCTACAAAACACATGAAAGCTGAAGCCTTCTCCTTTGCCAGGGAATGGAAATTCATTGGATACCTCCTGAAGGCAGGTAGCAAGATGTTTGCTAGAATTAAGGTTTTGCTTCACTTCTGCTCCCTTGGAAAGAGCTGATGGTGCTGCAAAGACCAAGAGAGACTGTTGGATGGAGAAAAAAATTAAAAAGAAATTCTAGGATATATTTAAATGTTAAATAATGTTTAATTTGTGGTGTCTGAGACAGAATGTGCTTAATTAGGGGAAACAGGAAATATGTCTAATAAAATAAATGAGTATTGACTAAAGATTTGAGGGGAGGGGACTGAACTGACCCAGGGTGTCTTTTTTTTTT
>VXAX01004548.1:5346-27517 GCA_013399835.1 Leptocoma aspasia | reverse complement strand
TTTTTTTTTTTTGTTGCTCTTGGGATGAGTTTGGCACAGATTGTATAAATGTCAAAAACAAGTAAAAAGATAATTGTTGATGTTTTTGCACTTAGCCTTGCTCATGGTGGTTGCTGCTCACAGCCGAGTCTCCTGAGAGGACTAGTAATACAACTAATGAAGACTAATAATGCAGGTAAATTAGTCTGTATCTGATGTAATGGACTATTTTTGAAACTCTAATGATGTAACTGGGAAATCTGTACTCATTTTCAAGTTCCAGATGGTTTTAGAGCTAAGTCTGATTTTCTGGAAAAAATGCCTCAGATGCATCATCTTCAGAACATCTGCATTTAAATTATGTCTTGTCCTGTATGACGAGCAAGGTATGCATTTTGCTCTCCTCTTCCAGGAAATGTGATTTATGGTTTTATACTGCACAGCAGGAATGGCAAAATGAGCATCCAAATTAAGTCAGGAAGAGGCAAGTTTGGGTGCTGTGCAGGGATGGGGTCCAGATTTGGTTAATTAGTTCACACTGAAGGAATGATCACGTCAGAAGTGATTTGGCAACTCTTCTAACAACCAGCTCATACCATGAACTGAACTCTTGACACTGCCTGTCCACCTATGACAGTACAGAGGGACTTTTCCCTCTCCTTCCCTGCCTTGCACATGCACTTGGTGTTCTTGGCTGGTGTTTGGGGGCTTGGTAAGGCTCAGGCTGAACTTGGAGTTTGGATAGTTCATCCCCCTGGGAAGTGGGGGGCAGGCGAGCAGAAGAGATGAGACTGGAGAGCAATCCACCCTTGTCACTCTATCGAGCAACACGAAATGCAGAGACAAACGCAGCTACACCTGAGAGAAGGTAAAGAAGAGAGTAACTTTATTTTGGTTTTCCTATTATATAGAGTTTTGGAAACGACCATCGATTGGAAGGTGAAGCTACCACCTCTCCAACAACACTGGTCAATGACAAAGTCTATTAAACCTTTCTCCTCCCAGGAGAAGGAATGAAAAAACAAAAGGACAGTTAGAAAAAACATGTGCATGTTTACAAAAAACAGCGTGAGAAACTCCATCACAAGAATGAAAACATCAGAAGGCTGAAAAGTGAGAGTGACACACCCTCATCTTCCTTCCTTCTTCATACCAAATCTGGGGATTGGTAGCAGGGGATGATATGGGGATGGAGAACATCCCCACATTGTTTTTCAAGAACAGTTTTTTTTTCAGCACTTTTCATAGACAGGCACCTCTATTATTTTCTGTAAAAGTGCATTTAAATGCTCTGATGTTATTCTCTTTCTACCATTTGTGACCCCTTAAAAATGAATCTGCATGCCTTTGGCAGCAAACTGAAAGCCACCAGCTGGAAAATATCCCATACCACATCTTGAAGCAGCCAACACAGTGTCTGCAGGCTTGGCATGTCCTTCCCTCCTCTGAGCACCTTGCAACAGCACAGCAAATAAACCAGCTCTTGTGTGTGTTTAGATTGGACTCTTGGCTTCTCTCTGGGTAGGAAAAGTGTGGGCAGAGCAGTGTTTTGTTCAGGTGGGGTTTTTTTTGAGTGTGTGCATGTGAGGTCTTTGTGGAAAACTCTTCTCCAACAGCCAGCAGCACGTGTGTGTGTGATACACATCCAGGAAAAGACTTGGAACAGATTTCCTGGAGCTCTTGCTCATGCCAGACACCTTTGTACTGAAAAAAAGGTTCAGTGGGAACCCTGCAAAATTCCTGAATGCTTTTTTGCCCTCCTGACTTCAGTTCACAGGAAAGCTTGTCATGGCCCTCTGCAGCACTGAGAAGTTGTGATGATTAATGTGAGTTACCTGTGTGTTACCTCCAGTTTAATTTCTATCCCCAGCTGAAAACCAGAACAAATTATCGCAAGGAAACTGGTGAACTCCTGTGGTGTCACAGAACTGCAGCCAGCAGGTCCCAGAGCCTTTAAAGCCAAAGTTGTGATGATCGGAAGGTAAAACCTTGCGTGGAATAACAAGAAAAATTGCTCAGTGGTGTGTTGTACCTTTGAATAATCCATGTAAGGAGTGCCAGAAGTCCAGTAAAAAGGGTGTTTTGATGGGCAAGAGGAGCCCTGGTGGGTGAGTGGGCACCAGGGACCAGCTGGGTACATGAAGCTCTACCATGGCTTGTGCACCTTTCTAGTGTGTCTGATTTTGCTCATGAACAATGACTTCTTAATCTATTCTTTATTTTGGTTATTGCTAAATGTTTTCTTCTCTGTTGTTTCTCCAGGGAAATGTTAAATTATCTTTTTTTTTTTTCCCCCATCTGTCTCCTGGTGTTTATCTCTTCCTGGAAGAAATCCAAGTTTAGTAATTAAGGCACTAGGAACAGTCAGAGGTTGGATCAGTAGATAAAATGTAATTATAATAGATCTGCGAATCTCTCTGCAGTAAATATTTTAACACCTTAGGCCAAATCCTCCATGAACACAAACAGAGTTTTTGGACATCACAGTGTCTTACACCTACTGGGGATCTGTGTAAAACTGCACTGACAGCTCCATTGTGGTAGTGTGGGAAAACTTAAAATAATAAAAATTACCTTAGGAAGATGAGGTGCAATACCCTGCCCAACAGGCAGTTTGGATGAAATGTGTGATTTTTTTTCCTCACATCCTGTGATATATTCTTGCTTTTCTTTTTCCCTTGGCAGTTTTCAAATACCCTGAAATAGAATTATGTCTGTGTAGGTAAAATCTTCAGTTGCAGTGGTGAGCAGTTGGATTACATATATTAACTGGACAAGGGGTGTAACTTATTCCCTCATTTGGGTGCTTAGGTGAGGGTTTGTGGTAGAAACATTCCACAGAAAACAAAAAGAAAAAAAGATAATTTTGGAGAACAGCAGCAAATTGCCTGAAAATTCCCCAAATCCCACCATTTCTGGGCATCTTGTTTACCCTTCTGCTGAAGTCTGGAGCAGGTTTCCATGCCATAGCAAGTGGCAGTCACTATTTCTGTCCTCCCTGACCTCAGCAAAGGCTCTCATGGGACACTGGCCCTGAGGTCTTCCTCAGCTGTGAGCTCTGGGGAAACTGAGGTCAAGTGTTACCCACTGAACCTGCAAAGTGCCAGATGTTGTTCTGTCACCTCCTGGTGTGACAAAGGCTGCAGAGGGACATGTGGGAAGGTTGCTGGCCACAGACATGGCAAGAGAAGGACTTTTGAGTGAACAACAGCCCCCTAGGTGATCAAAAGTTTTCCAAGAGACTGTATGGATGAACCCTAACAAAAGATGAAAAATCCAAAAGAAAGTGAATATTAAGGCAATGGAAGCCTGGTGGCAGTTCCTGCTTGCCAAAACTGAGGGACACAGGTCCTGTAGGAGCAAAGGCAGCAGCACTTAGATGGGAACAGCTTATTGCATAATGAAAGCAATTAATCCCTCAGTGTGTCTTCCTTCATAAGCAGAACCAATAACCTCATGTCTTTTAAACAATGACAGCTCCACTAACTCAATAGAGAGTTTAAAGAAAGCATTGGATAAGAATGCAGCATTATTACAACAGGAAGAGAAACAGCCTCATTGAAATGTTAGGTACATGCTCCATCCTTTAACAAACAGAGATTTCAGGGAGCTGAGAGTAAAACTTGAGTCTATAAATTTTTCCTATATTACTGTATAACATGATGTAACACAGCACAAAGTATAACACAATATAATGATACAATATAATAATATAAAATTTAAAAGGTATCTGTTCTTCAAAACCAGGGTCCAAGGCTCATCTGGCCCTTCTGTGTGGCCTCTTTCCCTATGTGGAATTGATGTGAAAACTCTTACCTCAAGCTTGTGTCTGCACTGAGTTTGTGATCAAAGAACAAACCACAACCATCTTTAAAGTCACCAGAAAGCTTCATGTCTATCAGAGACGTATTTCATTATGATTCAGAGATGCCAAAAACAACTTTTCCCTTCAAGGTTTGCCAATTTGCTTGAAAGAAGACGTAAAGGATGCATCTGTGCAAAGGCTCGGAGTTACACAGCTGGAAAAGAGGGAAGCCAGTTGTTTATCCCTTCAGAAGTCTTGCATTTGCACAAGGAAACAGTGCACAGGCTGGAAAGGATGTGCCCCACACCATGGCTGTGTCTAGCTGTGAGTGCTCAGAGAGGAAAAGCTGTGCCTGGCTCTGACCAGAAGCTTTTGGAGGCAATAATGAGCAAAGCTCGTGGCAGCACCAGCACATCTATAAAACACAGTGATGTTCCCATAGAAATATGCTACTGTGGTTGAGTACACACCAAGAGAAAATATACCCCATGCAGATTTTTTGGTCAGTTGGTTTCTGGCGGGGGAAGACAATTAGAAAGAGGAGTTTTCAGGCATAAATCAGCTTTGTTTGGGCTGAGCAGCATTTGTGATGTAAGAAATGGAGGCCCCAGCAATGGCAGATGCTTGGCTGTCCTTGGCTCTTTCTCTGTATTTCAGGGTTAAAGTGGCTGTCCCGGGAGGAGTCAGGAGTTGGGGGTTACCTGGGGGTTTTAGGCAACTACACAAAATTAATTCATTTTGGGAAAACGTGTTTTGCAAACAATGAATAAAGATCAAAACCCATGAAGTGACATTATCTCTGACAACCTGCATTTCTATGGGATATTTTTGTCCTCTGAAACAGAACTTGGTAGTGATGATTGAAATAGGGTGCTTTTGTTGCTGTTGTTGAATCTAAAAAAAGCAAATATTGTCTGCAATTAGAATTTTCAGTTGGGGTGGGGTTTTTTTGAGTATTTTTTTCCCCCAGTAGGCTTAGGGATGTTTATTGGGAATTACCAGTAGGAGCTACAAAATATTGTCTTGCTATGTACGACTTGTCATTTATAGGTGTAAAAGTTAGCTCCTTCAGAAATGCTTGTTGTTTAGGTCTGTTCATTTTGGTTTTGTTTTCCTGGAAGCCAAGTCCATGAATGAAGAATCACAGAATGGTTTGGGTTGGAAGGGACCTTAAAGACCATTTTGTTCCATCTCCTGCCATGGGCAGGGACACCTTTCACTATCCCAGGTTGCTCCAAGCCCCATCCAGCCTGGCCTGGAACACTCCCAGGATGGAGCATCCACAGCTTCTCTGGGTACCCTGTGCTAGGGCCTCACCACCCTCACAATCAGGAATTTATTCCTAATCTAAACCTCAGATTGCCCTGACCCATGTGCAGATGCACATGGCCTTGTTGAATAATAAACCTTTGTGAGGTTTATTATACTTTTTGTACGAGATTTTTTTTTTCTCAGAATCAGTCGTGATGGCAGCTGCTGCCCTCAGATTTCCTTTTACAAACAAACAAAAAACCAGAACTTTTGGTTCAGATATTTCTCTCAGTGTTCAAAGAGCAGCTAGATGAACTCACAGAGGAAGAAGCTGCCTGTCAATGCAGAGGAAACACCTCCAGTTTAGGAAACTCCCGGAGTGCAAAATATCCATTTTGGAGAGTAACCATGGACTGTATCTTCACATCACTGCCAGGTGCTTGTATTCCTTCCCAAAATCCTGTTCTCAGTCAATGCTGGAAACAGGAAAATGGGTCTTTTATCTGCAGCAGTATCTCAGGCTTTTGTCCTCGTGTTTTTATTCCGTGTCATGAAACCACAAAAGCTTTGTTGCTTCAAAAATGCTTCTCAGCAGCAACACACCTGATTTTTGGAGCTACTTTGGCTGCATATCACAGCAGAAGATAAACAAGCTTGTTGATATGGTAACCTACATTGCAAAGTTTGCATATGAAACAAAACAAAATAGAGTGTATTGAAACAAAAAGGTGCTGCAGTTAGGTGCACCCCAGGTAACTCTGGAAACTGTCGCATTTTGAAAGTAACCACTAAAAATTAAAAAGACGTGTGACAAACCCTCATGAAAATATCTTAAAAGCTTAATACAAGCTTCATTAAACAACAATCAGAGCAGTAAACTATTTGTGGTTCGCTCTGGTCATATGAGCTCATTTGTGGCTTGACTTTCTCCTGATGAAATTCTTTGTGAGAGCTGCTCTCCAAGGCAGGAAAAACAACGGGTTAGTTTCATATACCTGATTTAATCAGATTGCTCAAATTACCATTTTTCACCACTGCCAGGGAATCAGAAACAACCTCTTATTCTGCTTCTCAGTCATTTTGGCATCCACAGAATTTGGACCAGGAAAGTATGAAAGAAACACGTGGTAGCAGCAGTGCAGTGGAAAGTTTCAATAAGTGGTTCAGGCCAATGCAGCACTTACATGGGGTCATATGGATGTAGAAGTCTTGGAGAACTTTACACTAGAAATAATTAGTGGACCTCCAAGATGTTGTGACCCCCAGCTGTGACTTCTCCAGCCCCTTAGTACAGCCACTGTCAGGACAAAGTGGGAGTTCTTCAATGGGTTCAATTTGGTCAAAGAATTGCTGAGCTGTGTGTTAGAGAAGAAAAGGCCTTTCTGCAGATGGCTAAAAAATCTGGTTTAGCATTGCTGAGTGCCTCCTGCCCTCACCTGATGCCATTTGGATTAGCTCTGGTCACACTGATGCACCTGGATTGGATGTATTTGCACCCTGTCTCATGGTAGCCTGCCTGGAAAATATCCCAGCTGTCAAAAATAAACCTATACATCATTCCCTTTTGGTTTTTTTTTCCCCCTAAATTTTATACTCAAGACTTCAAGTTTGATAAGTGAAAAAACCATTCAATCAAAACACCTTTCAAAAAAGGAAACTACAAATTAAGAGGACATGTTGCCTTAACAAATGTCTTCAGTTAATTTGAACTGGACAGCTGCTCGAGGAATCCCAGAAGGAGGTAACATAAGGCTATGCCTATTTTTCACCAGCAGTCTCCAAGAAAATTTACCAATTTTTCTATTATTTATTACGATATTCTGTGCTCTTTTATAGAAATCTGCCCAGAAGGAAGCAGGACTCAGCTTCTGGCTCTGATGGCCCAGGCAGAATCGCGTGCTGTGTTTGACGTGCTGGTCCCTCAGAGCCTGGAAAACATGAAGAAATATGAGATGTCCTGCAGGAATATGGAAGACATCATGTGCCTTGGAGCTTGGTGAATTTCCAGCAAAATTTACTTTTGCTCTAGATTCATATTAATTCCTCAAAATCTGCCAGTTGAGATATTCTTAGCTAAGAATACTGGAGGAAATTGAAAATCAGGGTAGACCAGAGGCAGCCTTGCACACAGGGTCTGAGTTACTTGAAAAGAACACCTTTAGGTATCCCTGTGAACCTGGGGAAAATGTCTCCACAATGCAAAGCAGCTGTGAAAAGCCAAGAACATTATGGAAGCTGTGTTAACAAGGGAATGGGGAGTAATACAGAAAGTCCAGGGGCTTGACAAATTAATCAGAGCTGGGCAGCGGTTTAAGAAACCTCACAAGGATAGAAACCAGAGCTGTTCAAATGATTTCCACCAAGAGCTGTTGGATAGATATAAACATTGCAAGGGATTGCGTCGTTTCACTTCCAGGGGGATCTCAGGTTATACAGGAGTGCTGGGGAGAGGGACTGGGATTTGCAGCACCCAAGGGAAACCAGGGGTGATGCTCTGGGGGAGGTGTGGGACACAGAGCTCCTGTAGGCAGGGCACAGAGGGGATGGAGAGGGATTGCATCACATGGGGAGATGGACAAGGGGGAAGGCTTTATGATGAAGGAAGATAGATTTAGATTTTAAATGAAATCCTTCCCTGTGAAGGTGGTAAGGCACTGGCCCACGCTGCCCACAGAAAGTGTGGCTGCCTCATCCCTGGGAGTGTTCAAGGCCAGTTTGGATGGGGTTTTGAACAAGCTGGTCTAGTGGAAGGTGTCCCTGCCCATGGCAGGAGGTTGGAATGAGATGATCTTTAAGGTCCCTTCCAACCCAAACTGTTTGGTGAATCTGAAACAGGATTCAGAACATAAGGACACCCTGAAGCTGCAGGATTTGAGAAATAAACTAGTAGATGGAGTAAGAAAAAAGATAGAATATCTGAATAAAAAGAATTTCAGGCAATATTTTCTATACTGAGTCTCTGTTCAGACTGCACAATATAGGTTTAGTAAAGCTTGTTTGTTAAAAGCAGAATCATGTTATTGAATTTCCAATTGATAGGTGTATTTCAGCCTCCTAGGCAAAGACAACAGAGTAACTGGAGACAGACCTGCTCATGCTGCAGATCAAATTGCTTTAATCTCTTTTGAGGGTGTTCCTTAGTGATGCAGGTCCTTGTTCCTCTGTCTGCTTATGCCAGCTCACAGATCACCACAGCATATTCACATTTCCAAAATACATAATGCTTTGCCTGAAGCCTTCTTAATATTGGTGATGGGTAAAAGATCATCTTCAGATCCTGATCACTATTACTCATTATATGGAACATGAAAGAGGGGAGTGTTCTTTTCCCTTTGCAAAAGCATCACGTCCTTGGGTAAGTTTGGTGGTTCACTCCATTGCAGTGCTGTTCTCTGAATCCATTGTGTTTATTTGTTCTGAATCTGCTCCACCATTGGAAGAGGCAGGTGGAGGAGGTAGGTGCAAGAAGAGGAGTTTAAGAGGCAAGAGATCAGGGTTGTGAAAAGGAGGAAAATGGAGAGGGGTGAGTAGAAGCATGAAGTGGAGGGAGAAAGAAAAGGCTGCAGATGGAGGGAAAGACACAGATGCTCTGAGCTGGGAGGATGTGGGAGCCATTGGAGCTTGGCAGAGGACCCAGCACTGAGCCTGAAATGCAGGGCACAGGGAATCTGCAGAGCCTGTGATTTGAACCATCAGGTGCATCCAGATGTCTTCTGCTCAGCTCATGGGACTGGGCTTGGGCATCAGCTGGAAGGAGGCTGGGATCATGGAAACACTTTGGTGTCAGGAATTGATGTAACCAGGACAAAAGAATGGTTTAGAAGAGGCAGGCAGTTTTACTTCACAGCATAGATAATTCTGATTGTATTATGTTTTCTGGTTTTGTTGGCAAATATCTGACAGCATGAGACAACAAATGGCTTTTAACTTACTGTTTTCTCTAAGGAAAGCATTATTTTTTTAAAGATCTCCCCATTAAATGTGCATATACTTGGAGCCTGAAGAGAACAATCTGATGGAGCAAGGGGGAGAAAGGGGATGGAACAGCTGAAAATCTATTTGCTAAGTCCTGCAATGGAGAATATATATTTTAATGTGAAACAGTGATGACAAGGGAAGCTTTAGACAGCTTCAAAGCAACAGCATCCAGGCAGGCAGCCCTGCAGGACTTCAAAACCTTGCGTGGAGACAAAGCTTTTTGTACATCAGAGCTTGAAATTCAAATCAAGCAGAGAGCAAGCCAAGCCAACTTTGAACATTTTGCATTTTACTTGATGTCCTTAAAGGCTGCAAGAGTTTCTTTATCTTTTTCTTGCATCACATGCCATTTTCAATGCTGCTTTGCAGGAGTTGCTTTGCTCCTTTTCTTATAGTTTCCTTGAGTGGTTACACAGATTTGTAGTGTATCACATGTGTTTTTTGAAGCTTTTGTTCAGCTGGATTCTCCTTCCACCCCTTCAGCCTCAAAGGCAGATTTACAGGAATCTTTCAGAGATATGACACTGCATTATTTTAAAAGCTTTGCTCTTCTTATCTTCATGGCCTTGGAGGTCACAAAGAACTACATGTGAGGATAAGCATCAGGTTCCCCAGCATGGAATAAAGTCAGACTGGATTGCAACAAACACTTTAACACATAAATCCAGATACTCTTCAGTGTCTCCCCTCTCTCCTATCACTGATGAGATTTCTTGAATTTATTTTAAAAAAGACAGGAGAGGAAAGTGCCAGGAAGAGCAAAAATATCCCCAAATCTCTATCAAAGGACCTGAAATAACATTTTAATTCCATCCAAATAATGCTGGTTCAAGAGTGGCTCAGTAAAGATATTTTATGACAAAAGCAGCAAAGGAATTTTGTTGTCTAACTACTGAGAGGGTTTATATTTCATTAATGAATATCCAAAAAATCATCTAATGTAGAATGTTTTCAAATTAAGGGCAGAGAGGAAATTACATTTGCTTTCCTGAAGGAGCAACTGGATATTGGAAAATTGTTGCAGGCTTTGCTGGATTTGATTCAAAGAAATGCTTACAGCTTGGTTCTCCATTGCCTGTGTTTTATATTGTAATTTCAGCCATGCTGTCTTTCTCCATGTGCTGCTGCAATTAAGGAACCTGGATCTTTTATAACTTACAGTTCTGGCTCAGCTCAGCTGTGCCAGAGATGGGGAACTGGGAGACTTTGGGTATGAAAATTAGATTTGGCCACATCCAGAGACAACTGAGGTGGCTGGAAGGGTGGCACCCCAAATCTTGGCTCCCAGGGTGCAATGTCAAAACCTGCACCAGCTGCCTCCTGATCTCAGTAGGATGAGACCCAGGTGGTTGAATTAGCACCAACCCACCCTCTGCCTGGGACAAATAATAAAAATGGGACAAATAAACCTGGTTTTGGTAGTGACACTTGTTACCCTGCAGGGCATCAAGGGGCTGAGTGGCACCTGGGGTCTCACAGGGTCCCATTCTGGGTCCCTGGGGATTTCAGCACCCCTGCAGTGCATGGGTGCCACTTACAGCCTGGCAGGGGGTGAGGAGAGGGGCTTGAGAAAAGCTGTGCCCAGCCAGGTGTGGAGGGTTGAGGCAGGCAAGAAATAGCTCTGCAGTGATTTAAGCAAGACAAAGGAGCAGTGCTGGTTTTGGCTGTGCCTGGTGTGGCTGAGGGAGATGAGGTCCATTTGGCCAGCAGTCACAAAGTATCTCCTCATGCTCCCCTGCATTTCAGTGTTCTGTCCTTTCATAGAGAGTTCAGTTTGTCCCTCTTGCTCCTAACCCTGCTATCACTGGCATGCTTTTAGTCTGGAGATAGAAATGAGGCTGCTCTACAAGGAGAGGGAGCTCCTCCAGGGGCTAAGGTAGGGAATGAAGGGGGATTTGAGGCAATGGTTTCAAACTGAGAGAGGGCTGGCTTAGATTAGATATCAGGAAGAATTTCTGGACTGTGAGGGTGGTGAGGCCCTGGCACAGGTTGCCCAGAGCAGCTGTGGCTGCCCCATCCCTGGGAAAGTTCAAGGCCAGGTTGGATGGGACTTTGAGCGACTTGGTCTGGTGGAAGGTGTCCCTGCCCGTGGCAGGGGATTTGGAATAGATGATTTTTAAGGTCCCTTCCGACCCAAACCATTCTGTGGTTCTGTAACACTGACAGTCACTTCAGCTCTGAACAGTTTCTCCATCTGTGTGGTGCACACCGGCTGTGTCCCGAGGAGGAGGCTGCTACTGCAGGTACCCAGCCCTGTCTTCCTTTCTCTGAGGAACCCTGGAGTCTGTGACATCACAGGCTCAAACAAGAGAGGGTGGCACAGGAATCCTCCCAAATGTAACAACCTTAATGGTGGCATTTGCAGTAAAATGTGAGAGGATGGTGGTTCCTGCTGTGTGCCTCCAATTCTGATGCTATGTCCAGCTGAGGACAAGAGGATGATCTTTGCATTTTGATCTGCTGCATAGGTCTGAGCTATTTGTTGCTTCCATAACCTTAAAGGTCTTTTCCAGCTGAAATGGCTCTGTGATTCCAGACTGAGTGGTGTCTTTCTGAGGGACAAGGTGCTCAGCCATCTCTGGGGGATTGGTCCAGCATCTCCTCTGGGGATGTGTCTGCCAGGTAGGAGGGACAGGGAGCGTTCAGCTGTGGCTGGCAGAGGTTCTTGCTGAAAGGCAGGGGTATAAGCAGCCTCCTGTCACTCACAGGAGTGATTCCTGCCTCTGAAGATATTGGCTGTTACTGCTCCTGAGACCACAGGTAGCAGGAATCTGCTGCGAAGAGCCAGGTGAACCACTGTGCTCAACACTCACTCAACAGAAAAAAGTCCTGTTGGCCAAAATGCTTTTGGTAAAATACCCCTTCTCTTAATTTTGTGTATTTTTGTCTAATTGTTCCTCGGGATTTTTTCAAGGATTGGCAATTCCAAATTTAGGTTAAATTGACTACAGAATACACACCCCGCTGGAGATGCTGTTAGTTTTCAGTTTGGAGGTCTCCTCAGAAACCAGTGAAATGTGTTGTGGAAAAGCTAAAACCCCAAGTAATTTTGGCATTAAACCCCTGACCCACAATTGGCATTTTGCCTTTTTCTAAGAGGTAACACATAAGCCCCAGGCTGTATGACTGCTGGTTGTTTAGTCAGGAGAACAGGAGATTCAGGGGGGACCTTGCTGCTCTCTACAACTCCCTGAAAGGAGGCTGTAGACAGGTGGGGTTGGTCTCTTCTCCCAGGTAACAAGTGATGGATAGGACAAGAGGAAATGGCCTCCAGCTGTGCCAGGGGAGGTTTAGATTGGATATTAGGAAAAGTTTTGTTGCTGAAAGGGGTGTCCAGCATTGGAGCAGGCTGCCCAGGGCAGTGGTGGAGTCACCATCCCTGGCTGGATTTGAAAGATGTATAGATGTGGCACTTGGGGACATGGTTTCACGGTGGGCTTGGCAGTGCTGGGTTAGTAGCTGGGCTCAGTGATCTTAGAGGTGTTTTTCGACCCTAATGACTCCATGATTCCATTATTCTGCAACTTCTATGTGCAGTGATTGAGGGCAGGATATTGCAGAGCATTCTGATGGTAGGGGCTGGCTTTGTAGGTACAGAAACAGAAATCTTATATACCAGAATGTGACTCTGTGCCTGGGAGGGAGGAGAGAAATTAATTCAGGTGAATCTGAAGCATAATCTCTGTGTCCATGTAAAGCCTGAAATGTTCCGTGGGATGCTTTAGTCAGCAGTAGGAGATGAGGAGTCCCCGTGTGCACAGGCGAGGGTTTAAGCTGTGTATAACCAACAGGGGGCATTAGTTTTATGCTTATTAAATGTGTATTTCTATTCCTAGCAGAGAAAAATCTCCGAGTAGTTTGATTGAAAACAGCAGGATGTGAATCTTGTACCCTATAAAAATGAAGGATTCTGCATTCTGTTGGTTGTTTTTTTTTTTCCCAGAAGATTTAGTAACTGTATAAGTCTGCTTTTCTTTAGATCTAGCCTGTATCTATTCTGAGACAAAGATAAGTGAGACAGATGTAATTAACAATCACGTGATTTTTGCATGATTTGCAGCTAAAAAAGCACTTGAAAAATATAAGTGTTCTGGTACAAATTTGTTTGTATTGATAATTCCCAGTTTTCTAACCAGAAATTAATGTAAGGCTACAATTATATCTTTCTGATGGAAATGAGATTCAGCAGTGCACAGTCAACTGCTGCCCTTAATTTTGGAGAAATCCTTGCCCTGAATTATTTGATTACTGAATGCAAAGGACTTCAGTGAGGAGCTACAGTGCAAGCACAAATTGTAGTCCTTGGAAATGAAAGTAATATTTATTACAGAGATAATGATGGCTACAACCACTCATACTCCTGTACATGGCACTATTCATATACATGTTCCTTTTATATTTATATTTTGTATTGACAACACTGACTGTAGGAGCAACCTTTTCCTCTTCACACATGAAGTGGAAAACTGTAGCCTGCTCTGCTCTCCTGTCACAGCCCAGCAACTGGAAAACTGTTTTAGGTGAAGTGATTTCTACAATCTGTAGTTAACTTGAGCTGCATTTGGAAACATGGAAATAGATTAAGGAATTAGATGTCAAAGAGTTGGGGGATACAGCTGTGACCTGCTTTCATAAGGCAATGTCAAAACAAATTATTGTCCCAAATGCTCAGATGCTCTGTTTAAATAAGTTGATTTAATTACCTGCCTTATGTTAAAATGGGTTTTACACCATCTAATAACTTCTTCCAAAGAAAAGTAAAAGTTAGGATTTTGAAATAAAGAAATTATCAACCTCCAGCAGTTACAGAGTTTTTGCCTGGGATACTCTCAGCAACTCTTGTTCCCCCCACTGTGAGAGAAGAGAAATTCTAATTGATCAGTGGCACACAGTAACTCCTTTCCTCTGAGCCCTCTAAACCCCTGCCATTAAAAAAAAAAAAAAAAGAAAGAAAGGCAAGATGAGCTTGGTTCGTTTTTATCCAGCAAGAAGTTGTTTGGAGGGAGGGTTGGATCTAATTTATCAGTGGCTTGACTCTGAGGGACAGCTCATCCTAAGACTTTTTCCACAGTCCAAATGTGCTGCAGGCAGTACAAGGTCTGTAGGCTTCAGGCTGGTCACCCACTATAAACAGAAAAATGTGTTTTATCTTACACTGTTTACCTGGCATGCTTGTAAACACAAGGGAAGTAATCAGATCACCTAGAATTTTTTTTTTTTTGAAAGTTGCTTTCAATGGTCAATGCCCTGGCACATCTTTCCTTCTCAAGGAGCAGAATTTAGTGTCCCCCAACACTTAACTCAGGCTGAGCAGCATTTTAAACAGGATCTCATCTGCTGGGCCAGTTTGTGTTAGTGAAGAGTGGTGTTACTCTGTGTATCCAACAGAACAGCAAATTAGGGACACCTTTTCCATGCTAATCAATTAGTCACATAAGATGTTCCTGCTTTCCAAAGAAGTGCTGGAGAAGCAGCTGTGTGACTTGTTATGAAAGGTCTGTGTGTCAGCAGATTCTGCCTCTATGTTGTGTTTTTCTGCAGAGCCAGCAGCAAATCCTAATAAAACTTAATGTGAGAAAACATTGCCAGTGAGGTGATAGGTTGAGATTAACTGCACTAAAAAGAGGCAATTCCATGCTAAGTCTTTTTTAACTTCTCTGAAGAGTCACTATTATAAACATACCAATTTAAGGGCTTCTTTCTCCTCCTGTGAAAATCAATATAAAAACTCACACAGAATTAATCTAAAAAAGAAAAAGCAGCCAGCCAGCCACCACTCATCCTACACTTGGACAGCTAAACTTTCTGGCTTTCCAGTAACACAAGTTCTAACAAGTGTATTTAAACTCAAAATTAGCCCCATGCTGAGCTCTAATGACAATTTCTCAAAAAAAAAAAAATAAAATTGCAGTTGAGATAAGCTCTGATGCAAGTAATTTTCTTCTCAAGGATAATTTTTATAAACAAGTGTATATAAATAAGTTTAAAATTGGAAAAAATCCCCAACAACTTGTCCTTAATTGCATCACTATTATTATAACACATTCCCCCAAACATGTAAAACACTTGACTTAGATTGCGTGCATTAGAAGCAAATGTTGTGTTTAACGCCTTTTTCTGGTGTTTGGGATTTTAGGTACATAAGTTCCAGGACAATTTAATGTCACCTACTTATGTTCATCCTTCAGCTGCCAGAAAGTCTTGAGATTTTCTAGTGTACTTGAGGCACAATCCCCAGGCTCTCAGAGGTATCCGTGTAACATAAAATATGGTGAACACAGTGGACTTTTAGCTCAGGGGAAGGTTTCTTCTGTAGCTCCTGCTGATTTCAGAAGGGGCTCCAAAACTGGAACGATTCTCACATGGAGAAGGGTCCAGAAAAGGTGTTAGATGTGGGAATAACCTGTACCACCTCTGGGGAGGAAAATGAAGTGTCTCACTTTGCCACAGGCACCCGTGATGACTGACTGGTCTGTCCCCCTTCCTGCCAGTGCAGCTTTTCCAGTGTGCTACCACCTGTGGAAGGACAAAAATATTCATCATCCAAAAAAAAAAAAAAAAAAAAAAAAAAAAAAAAAGAAAAAAACAAAAAAAAAAAAAAAAAAAAAAAAAAGAGCCATGATCAGAACTACAGCCTGAGGTCCCTGAGTAATAGGACCAGGGACTCTCAGCTTGCCCTTCTTTAGCAAAGAAAATGTCTCCACTTTGGAATCCCCCAGAAAGCCTGGAAACCTGGTCAGACCACAGCCTATGAAGCAATTCATGTCTGGGAGTCTGCAGGAAGCCTGAAAAACAGCTCTGATGCAGAAAATGGCTCCATTCTCCAGCAGGGTGCTTGCTCTCCTCTCATCTCCCACGTGTGGCCACAGCTCCAGAAGATTAGGGGTTATTTGCTGCTGGTCCTTTCACACTCCCCCAGTTCCCCTGTGCTGGGATTGTGACCTTTGGGGTGCAAGGGGGGATGTCATGCTGTTTGGGGCTTCTATCAGACTTAATCCAGACTATTATCCACTCCTGCCTGAAAAAAACACCCCTTTCTGCTACTAGGATAGCATTTATTTCTGAGTTTCCTGCCCGTGTGGTGCCAAGGATTTATGGTTCAAGCAGTCCAAAGACTCCCCAAAATATGCAACCCTGGAGTCGAGAGCAGGGTTTTTTAAGTGTATTGCAAACTGTGCCCAGGAAGGACCTGTGAACCTGTGCAGTCCTTGCCTCTGTCATGGATTTCCCCAGAGCATGCCTGCAAGGATGATTTTGGGGTAAAAATCCAGGATTAGTCAAAAAGGCCAAGAAAAGCAGAACATGCTTCTCTGATGTTTTCTTGGATAGACACTACTTTAAATGCAGAATGCTTCTTCTAAGATAAACCAGTGGATTGTTTCCAATTCTGAATCTTTTCTGTGATGATTCAGCTATTGGCAAAAATAAGCTGAAGAGTACAATGTTGAAGCACTGTCATCCCATCTTCACATGATTGTTAGTTCAGGTATTACCTGTTCAGGGTAAAAAAAAAATTTCTCCTTAAAAAAAAAAAGCCAAAAACAAAACGAAAAAACAACAAAAAAACCAACAACAAAACAAACAAACAAAAACCCCAAAAACCTCCAAAACAACAGCAAGAAGAAAAGGGCGTGAGTCCATTTTTCTTGGTCCTCTGTAATTAATGCAGTGATTTATCTCTGTAAAGCCTGCCAATAAATTATTGGTTGCTATCAACTTATTTCTCAGGATGAAAACATGGGAGAGGAAGCTTCCATGGATTCATTAGAGCCCCCAGTGATTAACATGGGTGCTGAGATTTGCTGTCCTTCTGATGGAAGAACATTTCCTCCCCTTATTCCACATAGTCTTTTGACTACTGAACACCAACCACTTACTTTTCACATCTGACTCTGACTGTGATTTACCCTTGTCCCAAACATTGCTCCTGGGCATCTGCAAGCTGCCATCCTGTGGTACTGGGGTTTTAGGTTAAATCAGAGGACTGTTCTCTCCTCTCCAAGTAGGAGTTTGAGATTTCCACCTCTTCTCTCCTGAAAGGTCTTGAAGACATGAAAACTTTCACTCTTATCACTGTATGCTTCCCTACCCTCAAACGTGCTGCAGCACGCATCAGGATTTCCTTTCAGGGTTAGAATTATGAGCTCTGTACCCTTGAAAACGAGGGATTTCCCTTCTTCCAGGGAGAAAGTACACACGAGCCCTGGTTTAGACCTTGCAGCACCTGTCTGATGCTGTGATAATGGACTTGGAAAGTTTTGATGCTGTTCAATTCAAGGTGTTATTTTAGGTCATTTCAAAAGCTTTAATGGCTCCTTGTGGCTGCACAGCTGGACTCATGATAACTGAAGCACAGACCTTGCAGGTGAAGGAATATGAAAAACAACATTAATAAAATGATAATGTTTTAAAGGCTCTTTTCCCAAATGTCTGATTCTGGCTTAAGAGAAGGCTGTGGAAAAGAAAAATTTGGTTTCTATGTGCTCCAAAGGGAGGCAATGCCCATATAATGGCTGGGTTGCTTCTGCCCTTATGTCTGGACATTGAAACACAGTCTTCAGTTACACTCCCCACAATATTTCATGTATGTGTGTGTATAAACCTCCCTCACTGACTTCTGACTTGTGTGCAACTTTGGCCTGTAATATCTTTGGTGTGCCCGCTAGAGAAAATGAAAGCTATGAAATAATAAGGCAAGGACTATAAAAAGTGTCATGTTAAAAGCAAGCACGAGCTGTTACTGTTAAATCTCCTGCTAAACAGGGATCTTCCATGAAGCTGTACAAGTCAGTCAAACCTAGGATCTCCCACTGCCCATTCTTCCTCTATTTTTCATAAGCTCATGGGGAATGCAGAGGTTGTGATCTGCAGAAGTGCTTTGGTCTCACAGCTGTAACCTGAGCCTCCAGACACTGAATGCATAAACTTCTGCTGAACTGAGACTCCTCTGCTAAAGGATCCTGGATGTCTCAAGTTGGACACTGTGATTTCTCTGACCATTTTGACCTTAATCTCCCTGTGCCCCAGTTTCCTGTCTGATCCTGGTATGACGAGGTAAAATGCAGAAGATATTCAATGGTGCCTACAAAGCACCAGCAGATTAGTGATGAGCACCACGCAAAAAAAAATTAATCATGGCATACTTGAGCAGAGGTTGGCTGGGGTCCCGGGAATGTGGCACAGGGCCATGTTGAATGAGAAGTGCAAAAGGGAAAAGCTTAGCCATTATCCATGCACTGAGCCATCCTCAGAGCATCCCAGGTGCAGGACACACAGGGAGCCTTAATTCTTCCTAATTCCTGTGCTCTTGACTCAGCTGAATGCTGTTGCCTCCCCTAAGTTCTGCATTCCTTTGCTTTGTGCTGCCAAAGGGACTGAGGGACAGGAGATTCACAACCTCCAGGTCTAGCTGTCCAGACTTAACTTGCCCAACACAACAGAGAATAAAGAATTCTCATCGGTGCCAAACTAGAATCCAGTGAGTACTTTAGGTCTGAGGTTTCGTCAATACTTTCCATCAATTTTTATACCAAAAGCAGCGACTTTTGTCAAGTTTTTATTGATTTCCTGTCTGCCAAAGTGCTTTTTCAAATTTGTAATGGGGTAAGAAGCAAACCCCCCCAAAACAGGGAAGAAAAGAACCTGCAACTTTTTATTTTTAGGAAAGAAACAGCAATTTATTTCCTCTCCCTCTCTATTTTTTGTCACCTAAGTATTTTTTCTGGTATTATCAGCTGCTGCTATGAGCAGAGGTATTTCCTCCTTTCTGAAGGCTACTGTCTGAAGGCAATGCAGAAATGCAGATCTAATGCCATCCCCTCAGCAACTTTGAGACTCAGATTCCACCTCTGTGGTGAGCAGGATGGTGGGCTCAGAGATGCTGCTTTGCTTCCTGCAGATTTCTGACACCCCCCCCCCACCCCAGTTCTTGGATAATATTTTTGGAGTCAGTAAAAAAACCCTGACCTTATAGTCCTCCCTGCTGAAGAGAAAAAGTTGCAGTATGAGCTCTCCTGTTGTCCCACTTCAGGATCTCACAACAGATATACTTTACTCATGGAGAAAGATTTATTAAGGGTCTCACGCCTCTTAGCAGAAAAGTCTCTTCTGTCACATTCTTTGGTGCAGATTCTTTGGCCTTTAAGGAGAAAACTCTACCTGCTTTTCCACCATTTAACATCCTCCAAATGTCTCTCTCTGGCATTTGTTTCCCACTTGAGCTGTTGTTACAGTAACACATGTAGGTCACTGGGAATCAACTATTGCTAATTTGGAGTTCGTATGTACAAATCACATTGTTTATACAGTTATCTTGGTGATGGTTTTTAGAATGGGAAGTCTTCTGTGTGCACCTGGGGTAGAAAACAGCTCTGAGCTTTGCCAAGGGTATCCCATGACTCAGTTCTGTTCACAATATTTTTAGACCTATTTTTAGGCAGGTGAGTCTCATTGGGTCCCCAGGGTGGTCCCAGGGGACCTGACTCACCTTGTTACACACAGCACTGAGAGCAAAGGAAACGTGGATGTGTTCAGCAGCTCGGATGTTCCAATGACTCAGGCTATTGGATTGGATCAGTGCCTGACCTGTTTATGCTGCTCTGTGTCTCCCTCCTCTTCTAGGAGCCCTGGGAGCAATGATTCTTCAATTCATAAATTCACAGAAGACACATTTAAAGCTCTGTGCTGTGAATAAGAACCAGTTCCGAAATGTTTAATAGTCCCTGAAGTAAAATAACCCTCTCCTGTAGGTTTGGATTCCAAGGGTCAGCTCTTCACCATGTGCAGCTGAACTTCATAGTGTGTCCTGTCTCCACTTGCTGTGGGAGCTTGGTGCTTGCCCACTGCTGGGTGGATTTGGGGTATTGAGCCTTTTGTAGAAATACCAGAGAAGGGGTAAATCATCCTGAGCAGGTACTTTAAATTTCAGAAGAAAAGAAATGGTGAAGCAGAAGAGGAAGGAATCGTGATTACTTTTATCTGGTACAGTGATGTGCTCATTCCCTTTCTGCCTTTTTCCTTTCAGGAAAGGAAAACTAGTTTCTTCCCTTAAAGAAATAAAGCTGGCAAGCCAGGAAGAAAGAACTAGGAATGCTCTGATCATCTCTCAGGAATGTTGTTACATTTAGGTTAGACTTTTTTTTTTTAAATGTTTTAACAATTAATTAATTCCTCAAAATTGAAACTGTTTTGACTTATCTATTCTGGGAAAAAAAATGCAAAGGCATTTTGAATCACAGTGGGTTTTCTGCCACACTTAAGAACAGCTTGTTGAGACTGGGGTATTTTTGACGTGGAAAGAAGCTGCCTGGTTGTCTTTTTCCTACTTACAGTGATCTCAAACCTTTCTGACAGTTTCCTGCATGGTGGCTTGATGCTGTTTCCAAGCACAATTCGAAGATTCCCAAAAGAAGACAAGAGTCTCTTTGCAGTTCCCAGTTTGCTTTCTTTGTCAGACTTCTCTTTTCAAGGTTATCTTTAGCCTCACCCAGCATTCCAGGAAAAGAAAGAAGTGTCCTCTGGAGTTTTTTGCCACCTTGGTATAGTAACATCCCACCACATCTTGCCATTTTTATCTGACATCTGTGACATTTAAAGATATGTTTTTGGAGCTTGTCCCTCTCCATAACCTATTGTTTAATTAGTGCCACTGGAAATACAGCAACAGACCTTAAATGAGGGATCTGAAGTTGAGGAGATGGAGCAGGGAGGATGGAGTGACTCTTGGGCATGGTTGCCACATCAGAACAGAAAAGTTTAGTGGAAAGGATGAACAAGGAGGGGTTTGATGAAAAGGGGTGTGGGAGGGCAAGTAGCAGGTCTAGGTTTCAAGATGAGGTTGGGAAATGAGAAGAAATATTCAGATTGGTTGGGAGGGAGGGAATTGGGGAGCAAAGGTCCTGGCAGCACTGTCCAGACAGATCAGTCACACAGTATTTGCCTGTGCACAGCTGGTTTAGGTGAGCTACAGCTCACCTGAAACAAAGAAAGGTGTTGCCCTCCACCCTCCCTATGGTGGAGGAGGATTTCTCCTGGAGGAGCACAATTGCCCTGTACCTCGGGGCAGCGCTCAGCAGGAGCATCTTTTAAACCACACCACTCTAAGGAAAGCCCTGAAGATGCCAGACCTGGGGGGAAAACAATGAATGTTTGAAAAATCGGGTGTGGTTCACACCTCAATCTTGTTTTCTGTCAGCATTCCCTATTGAGCTGCTTCTGATTTGCATTTGTTTAAATGGAAAGAAAACCAGACATTTTCCAGGGACAGCAGTACTGGCACCCAGGAAGGAGCTGCTGGTGTGGTGAAGATTTTAAACTTTAAGCCGTAGAGTGCAGGTGATCTCAGTGTGACTTGCTGGACCAAGACTCAAGCACAAGAAGGAGCAGGTGCTGCAAGCAGGATGAAAAAATAAATACATTGATTTTTCCACAGTGGAATGATGTCCTCTGGGAGAAGTGCTGCTGCCTGTGCCAACCAGGGCAGGAATGTGCGGCACACCGGGATGTGCTCTGCAGAGCATGCTCCTGCTCTGGACAAACACTGATTTTCCATGTCTTAGTTCCTTCTACGATCTTTTCCTGTCTGCAGCAGCATGCAAAATGAGCAGAGGCAGAAGCAGTAGGTTGAGAAATTCCTTCCAGGATTTTATTGTCCATAGCTTTAAAAAATACTGTCCTAGTCAAGAAACAGCTGGAGGGAGGGCGGCGGCTGGCTCAGGACTAGAGTAGAGCGTACCCAGCAACTCGGGTGTGGCGAGTCACGGCACTGCTCACCTGCTCCTCCGGGGCTCCGGCGCAGCAGAGCCCGGTCCCTGAATACCTGGAGAAAAGAGGTTTCCAGCCCCAAATCCCCCTCCTGTTGCCTCGCACGGAGAGAGGGGGGAATCCTCCAAGAAGTATCTTGATGGCTTCAGGCAAGGCTAGTGGCATTTAACACGTTACCTTGCACTTTGCGTTTATCTTTTGCGGGCAAAGCGCGGCCGCCTTCCAATGTGCCACACAAGCAATTCCCGAGCGTTTCCCCTCAAACCCAACCGCTGGGGGGAAAAAAACCCCCAAAAACCCAAAGAACAACCACAAACAAAACAATGCATAGATGCAAAACCAGGGGGGTTGCGTGAGTTTCGCTCAGGGCAGAACTTCGCAGGGGACCAGGGAAGG
>VXAX01004547.1:248067-267326 GCA_013399835.1 Leptocoma aspasia | reverse complement strand
GAATTAGTTCAGGGAGTCTCCTGCTGATATCCCATACCTGGGCCTCAGGAAGGCAGCAGACTTCCCCATGGGATGGGTCTGGGTGTCATACAGGCCCTTCAGTTCCCCTCAGAAGAGAGTCACTTACTACAATTACCCTTCTTTTATTCTTAATTTCCTGAGGTTGTGATCTGTCTGACAGATCAAGTGCACCTNTAATTTCCTGAGGTTGTGATCTGTCTGACAGATCAAGTGCACCTGGGAGACTCTCCAGACAGATTTTTTTGTTTACCATCATCTGCCTGAGCCTCTGGACTCAGGGCCTCGTACCTATTCTGTAAGGGCACCTGGGAAAGTGATGGGGGTCAGGAGAGAAATTTGCTACCTGAGTAGGTACCCATTTCCATTTCCATACCTGAGTACTCATTTCCATTCCCCCCACCTGCTAGGTCTCCTCCTTCTGCCTGATGGTAAGAGGGACTCCTCTGACTCCTGCCGAGCTTCTCTCAGGGTTGCAAGGCTGTAACTCCACCAGTTGATTTCTCTTTTGCTCTCCCTAATACTCTTTAGCCTTTCCACTTCTTTCTCAAGCCCTGTTACCAGACAGCAGATCATCCACCTGCTCACACCACACAAAGGTGCCTTTTGCACTGTCCTCTGGTGCTGGCCCCAGGCTCAGACACTCCCTGCAGCCAGGGGTCTGGACAGCTCTGTCCTTCTTGGGGGGTTTTGTTTGGGCTTAGCACACTTTTGCTGGCAGCAGCAGCAATGGCTTTTCACCATTTGTAAACCATCGCTTGGAAAAAAAAAGAAAAAAAACCATCCCACAACCAACTGAAAGACACCACCCACAACCCAGAGCTTGGCTGCACCCTTCGTGCTACACCTGCAAGTGAAAACTGCCCACAAACTGCTGTGCCACGCCCTCACTGACAAGCCATGCCCATTTGCCCACTCCTGTTCGCAGCACTCCCTAGATACTCTTCTTAATTGCCTGCAAATGGCCTGGAGATCAACCCTTGCTCGACTGAATGCTCCTTTTCATAGTCAGCCAAACAATCTTGTTTTTACTGGGTAGAGCAGTAAGTATTATGGCTTCTTCTGCTATTTCTGCTGCTAGCTAACATGCCTTATTTTCCCAACACAGTATTGTTAAAATTATGACTTGTAATACAGGATCAAGAGCATCTGCACTCCTGAATATTGCAAAGCATCCCAAAAATATGTTGCTATGATCTAAGTTAGGATGTTTTCTGTTACTGAATGTAGCCTGTTCAACAAAATATTAAATGGCATTAAAAATGTGCATCAACCTTCATTTTCCACTCCTACTCCCTAATTTGTGTTCATTTTGCCTGTATTATCTCTAGGGTTACAGGCTATTTTTATGTCAAAAATTACTAGTAGTTCATTTAATATTGCAGTCAAATAAATCCTATTTAATATTGCAGTCAAATAAATCCTATTTTCTAGTCTATCTGACAATATCCTCAATTGGTTTCCTGTGAAGGTGGAAAGGTAAGCCCAAGAAACTGAAACTAGAAGAATATACTGAGCATTTCACCAAAGAGTGTAACTTTCTAAAGGACAGCTGAAGAAAAGAAAAAATATATTTTAATTCTTAGGCCGACTGTGAACTGACATCAGATATGTCTTACAGAAAGATAAGTGAATATCACCTATACAGATTTACTTTGAAATTATCCAGTCATACAGTACGTGTATAAAGGAAGATTTATTCCAGAAAGAATTATTAATTACATACTTTATTAATTTGCAGTTTTACTGATGGAAAACTGATAAAACCTGAAGTGATATACTTGCAACTCAGTATGCACCTTGGTAACTTCCAGAAACTGAATTCAACTTACCTGCCGTGAAAATTATTTGAATTTTATTTACCTACAAGCATTTACATCTAGAAGTATTTTTTGCATACTAGGCATACATGCAACCGAGAGCGCTGAAATACGCTGATATCTGCAAGGATTTATCAGACCTTTTACTTCATGTTTAATCCTTATGTAGTCCTAGCAAAGTAGAATCCAATGGTCCCTGACATTCCCAAAATACTTCAGAAAGAAGCTATGACACTGTAAACTTAACAGTAGATCGAAATTCAGGACAAACAAGAGCTGTGTTCCTAGCTGACAACTGTGAGTATAAGCTCATGTTATCAAATAAGCTGTTTCCTTTTCTACTACTATAAACTGATTTCAAGGCACACGACCCTCTTAAGGGGCACTTTTGCTAAACACAATAGAATTGAGTAGCGGTATACATACTGTCAGGTAATACCTTTTCAAGTGCATCATGACACATCTTGAAAAATCAGTTGGTGGAAGGCAATATGCACTCTGAAGCTGAAACCTTCATAGAATCACAGAATAAGCTGAGTTGTAAGGGATCTATGAGGATCATCGAGTCCAGCTCTTGTTCTTGCACTGGACAGCCCAAAGATTCACAGCATGTCACTGACTGTTGTCCAAATGCTGCTTGAACTCAGACAGCCCCGGTACTGTGACCATTCCCTGGGGAGCCTGTTTCAGTGTCCAGCCACCTCTGGGTGAAGAAATTTTTCCCCATCTTTAACCTGAACCTTCCTAAACTCAGCTTCATGTTGTTACCTTGTGGCCTGTCACTGGTACACAAGAACGAAGATATCAGTTCTTGCCTCTCTGTTTCCCCCTGTGAGGATGCTGAGGACATGACAAGGTCCTCCCTCAGTCTCCTCCAGGCCAAATAAACCAAGTGATCTCAGCCACTTCTCATAAGGCTTTCCCCCTAGATCCTTCACCATCCTCATGACCCTCCTTTGGATTGCTAATAGCTTAATGTCTTTTTGATATTATGGTGCCCAAAACGGCACACAATTCTCAAGGTGAGACCACCCCAGCGCAGAGCAGAGCAGGATAATCCCCTCTCCTGACTGGCTGGCACTGATGGGCCTGATGCCCCCAGCTGCCAGAGCACACTGATCATTGATATGCAGCACGGCACTAACATAAAACCCCAAGTCCCTTCCCACACCACTGCTTCCCAGCCTCTTGTTCCCTTGTCTGTACACACAACCAGGTTTGTCTCATTGAACTTGAATAAGAGAGGAATCTGGGAATAGGTGGCAGGATCCATACCAACAGGAGCACCTAAAAGAAGCTTCGCTTTGGTACTTAAATGTAGCAGAGGGACAGTGGAGCCACAACCAACACTGAAGAAGGCTTCAGGCATCTGCTCTTACAGAGTAACATCACCTCAGAAGGCTGCAAGCATCTGCTCTTTATCTGCTCAGTACAACCTTTTTGTAGCCATCCACTACAACTCTTGATCTTACATGCATTCCACCTGTGTGTCCTCTCTACCCTTTTGTGATTGGTCAGTGCACCTCAGCACTCCATGTCTCATTACCTTCAATACCAGTCACCTGTCCTACACAGCTGTAGCCCATTAGGGATGAGGCTCGGCCACAGCCCCACTCCCAATTACCACAAACTGTGTGCCTACAACACGTAAAGCAGATACACTTTAAATGAAACAAGCTCTCACTGATGGATGAGCTTACTCTGATTTCTTAAAGACCTGTATTTTTGAACCTGAAGTGTGCAGACCTTTACATGTTTTTCTAGTAAAGACATGGATTGCTAAGTAGTCCTGGACTTCCTTTCCTAGTAGCTTTCTCTTGTGTGCTTACCCTCAGGTTAGAAACCACTATTCTAAAGGGTGCACACAGAAAACTACATAAGAACACCAGTCCTGATCAAACCTACAAACTCCCTGTAGAGTTTTAGAGCTAGGTATTGAGACATCCAGTTGTAAGGCCTTAAATGTTAACTTCACTCAGAGCAGGAGCTTGAAACTACTTTTCCCGTAATTAAAGCTAAGGTCAAAATCTGACAGCATGTAGAAAGCACATCTGTTTGGTACCAAAAATGGAAAGAAGACAGTTGCACATAAAGAGCATTTAAACTTTTCACAGAGTTTAAATATTACCCTGAACTGGCATAGAAGTAGGCCAACATTGCCTATTGCCTAGAGCAATTAATTATTTTGCATTTAACTATGGAGCAAGAGATTAAAACAACTGTTCTTTCTTCTCTCGGTCTGTGTCACATTCTGACTGTAACAGTCTTCACATTCAGTACCCTTCCCAGAGAATTAGATAACAGCTACAGAGGATTTGCGGTGCTTCTTCTAAAGTTTTCATACAAACTTCATGAAACTTAAGTGAATCATTACATATGACCACCTTACAAAACTTGAAAACCAGCACATTTTCTCCCCTACAAGTCACCTACACAGTCATACTATAAGCCTAGCTCCATCTACCATGGTTAGCTCTTGCACTTCACCAGAGTAAATTTCATCTAGGATCTCCTTTATACCTGGAAGCTCCACTGCTAGAGGAGGCAGATAGACCTGTAGCTATAATAATGGTTAGGATGCTCCTGCTTAAAGGCACTCTGTGTATTTTTAGCTGACCAGCCTGATATAACTTTGCAACTTAACAAATTTTTTCTATTAAGGACTGCCACAACTGATACAATTTTACTGACAATACCACTGCTCTACTAAGTGTTAATAAGAATATTCCCAGAAAAATGAAATGTATAGGTATATTGTTGAAAATACAGAAAGCATAGAAGCCTTTATCATGCAAAACCTGAAAATCCTGTGAAAGAGAACAAGCTCTTCTGGAGTTCTGCAACTGAAAATAAACGTATTTTGTAAGAGATGCTTGATGAAAGCAGTAAATCTCTATACCTGTTTTTCAAAAAACTCAAGCTGAAAAAGTAGGAAAATACTTCGTCTTTCATGGAAACTTTTAAGATCACTAATGGAAACACGACCTAAACATTCACAAGAGAAAGGTGCACCAACTCGTTTCATCACACATACTGACTGGTGTTCTACCTAAGCACTACTTAAATATATCTTTATTTTGGTCACACAGCTGTCAAAAAATTTTTTTTTCACCACTCCTTGAACAGAGAACAAGTCAACTAGCTACCATTTGATTTCCTTGCTGTAAAATCTCTGCTGATTTTGGAGTCTGCTACCGTGCTCATTCTTTTTAGATGGAAACAATTATTAAGTCCAATGATAATTCACTTTCATTCTGCTGTGCAATCAATTCTGGGCTTTTTCCAAACCACAAAAAAGTAAAAATAAAGAAATGGATACATACAGGTAGATTAGCTGTAGCTTTAATTTCAGCTACATGAAAATGGCTGGTACAAAAGTTTATTAAGAATTGAGAGTCTAAACTTTTGCATGTAAACCCAGAATGGCAAGAATGGTTCTAATTGAACTAAAGCTGCTGAAGGTTTTATTTTTAAAAAGCTCATGATGAACTCATTGAAACACTCCCCCCATTCCAATTTTTGTCTTCTTTTTAACAATTAGTACCATTCTTTGAATTGCAGCAACTTACAAGTGCTTTATAAACAACCATCTGCCTTATTGTATCTTTTCTGCTTTTCACTGTTTATCAATTTAAAAATGTAAAACACATTTATCAACAATGTAACAAACTCCCATCTGGGTTTATGAGATGCTCATAATTTCTTTCAAGAATCATGCTAACAATAATTATAAAACTATCTCTGAACCTTTCGAGAACTGTCATGTTACTCTGATGAACCAACCTACTGCCAATTGCTGCCTGTAAACTAGAAGAGTTCACTGAAGCACATCTGACATAATCATGCCACTAAAAAGTCTTTACAAACACCAGATTTTGAAAGCTGATTTAGCATATGCAAATGAATATACTGCATGTAATGAAGATTCATATTTAAATTTCTGTAGGTACTGTTAAGTAGTCCTGAATCCTAGCTGTCCATTTATTGCACTCAGAAAAAAGAAATACTGAAAATTAACACACTGTTAAAAGCTCACATCTTCATAAAATTACAAAGACTGTACACATTATAATTTAAATTTTTTCAGCTGCCTCCACTAACTTTCTCTATTATTAAAAACGTTGATTCAAAATGGGAAAAGTGAAAGGACTGGAACTTTCTAGAAATTTATTACTTAGAGTTTAGGAACTACTGTTAGAGAGAAATTCAGTATCATGCCCCAATTATTGTCGCTTTACCTAATTTGTTTAAAGTCTTCTTTGCCACTTTTCTATTTCACACCTACCTAGCAAAAATTGAAAATAATCAAACAAGTATGGAAAAAAACCTATAACAAATGGGGCATGGATTCCTAAACTACTGCATTTATAACTGCCCTTCCTGTCCCTAAAGTGATAAGGCTCATTTAGGCTCTTCCTTCAATTGGTACACTCAAGATTCTCTGTTCTACATAGATTCTTCTCTGTGTAGTAAGAAATGAGACCATACCTTCACATATTTTAAAGATCCTGGCTAATCTCTCTCTTCTACCTACCTTTATATTTTTGTCCAAACACTGCAACTCTAAACGTTTTTTGTAACATTGACTCCACTGGAAGATTTTGCTAAAGCAAAAACCTTCTGCAATATTCATTAGTAGATGGGTGGCCTGGTCTGGCCAGGACAGGGTTAATTTTTACAGTAGCTGAGAGGGGGCATGGCTGAGACCCAGAGGTTATTCTATACCACCTCACATACACCCTCACCAGCGGGAGGGGACCCTCCTGCAGGGAGAAGGGGTCTCTTCTGGTTAGGGTACCATGGCTGCCGTGGGGTCAGGTCTGGCTCCATAGTGAGCATTTTACACGTAAATCACTTTCTCTTTTGTACACTTTTGTTATTAATACTACTGCTGTTATATTCTATATCAGAAGAAAACGAAACAAAACAAAAAACAACCGTTATTTTTTTCCCTGTCACTATTCAATTTCTTCAGTAAACTGTTATATTTTTTCACTTACATCCACTCATATTAATTTCTCCTTATTGGTTAAATTAAGGGTAGGTTACTCATTTTAGAGTGTCCCTCTTAAATTATCTTAAACCAAGACAATAATGATAACTAAATCAGCTATATATCTGCTTTCCATTACAGCAAAACTGTTCTAAAATAAAACCTACTTATACATACTTATGAACACTGACGACTCAGTGGCATTTCACGCAAATCTGTTCCAAGGGATCTATTAGCAAGAACCTGGATTACTCTCACCTTCAGGGGCAGGTTGTAATAGAGGGTATTTCAAGGACCCCAAAAGGCTATTGTGGGCTTTTGGGACAGCTGCTGTGGAGACAGAGGAAGTTAGACAGCTGAATACCTTGCCTGGTCTCTCAGAGGACCCTTCTGCTGTGGGACTGCTGAGGGTTGAAGAACAACAGGTACCAACCCCTATCACAGCATTGCACCATCAATAACAGCACAGCAGTCTGGACTCTGAACCCCAGCCATAAGATGAGTTCTGGAGAGCCAGGGAGTGGCCAGCAAGACTCACTCACTGTTTAGTAGTCCCATATGGCCAGCGTGTAAGTCCAGTGGAGACTGACAGTGGACTACCATGGCCTGAAAAAAGTCACACCACTGAGCACTGCTGTGCCAGACATGCCAGAACTTTGGTATGAACTGGAGTCCAAGGTACAAAAGTGGTGCTACCACTGACATTGCAAATATGTTTTTCTCCATGTCTTTAGCCATCAGCGCAGGCCACAGTTTGCTATCATCTAGAGGGGCACTAAGTACACCTGGAATTGGCTGTGCAAGGGGTGGAAACCCAGGCCCACTACTTGCCTTGGACTGACCCAGACTGCACTGGAAAAGGGTGAGGCTCCAGAACACTTACATTGATGAGATCGTCACATTGTGGGGAACGCAGCAGAGAAAGTTTGTGAGAAAGAGGAGAACACAATCCAAATCCTTCTGAAGGCTGCTTTTGTGAATAAAAGTAAGGTCAAGGGACCTGCCCAGGAAATTCCCTTTTTGGGAGTAAAATGGCAAGATGGACACCATTGGATTCTAATGGATATGGTCAACCAAGTAGCAGCTATGCCCCTGCCAACCATCAAGAAGGAAACAGGCTTTCTTGGATGCTGTGGGTTTTTGGAGGATGCATTTTCCAGATTACAGTCAGATTGTGAGTCCTCTCTATCATGTGACCTGGAAGAAGGATGATTTTAAGTGGCGTCCTGAATGACAAGCTTTTGAACAAATTCAAAAAGGAGATTGTTCATACAGTAGCCCTGGAGCCAGTCAGAAGAGGAGAGGATGTGAAAAATGTGGTCTACCTTCAGTTAGGGACAATGGTCCTTCCTGGAGTCTCTGGAAAAGTACCTGAGGAGACTAGAGGATGAACTATGGGATTCTAGAGTTGGGGATACAAAGGATCTGAGGCCCATTACATCACAACTAAAACAGATTCTGGTGGCTTATGAAGGGGTTGAGCTGCTTCCAAAGTGATGGGCACCAAAGCACAGCTCCTCCTGGCACCCTGCTTGCCACTGCTGGGCAGGATGTTCAAAGGAAAAAAAAATCCCTTCCACACATCATGCCACCCAAACTACGTGCAGTAATTGGATCACACAGAAACCTTAAACTCAGATCACACAGAAACCTTAAACAGCAAATGCCAGCTGCCCAGGGATCTTGGAATTCATCATGACTCACCCAGAAGGCAAAAAATGTGGATTATCATCAGAAGAAGAGAAGGAGGAAGTTACACATGCTGATGAGGACCCATCATATAATCAGCCACCAGAAAATGAAAAGAATGTGATCTCTTCACTGATGGTTCCTGCTGTATGGCTGGGCTACATTGAAAACAGAAAGCAGCTGTACAGGGTCCTACATGGCGAGTCACAGAAGCTATGGAGGGACAAGGTACATCAAATCAGGTTGCAGAGCTGAAAGCCATCCTGCTTTAGACAGCTGAATGAGAGAAATGGCCAGTGCTCTACCTCTACACTGATTTGTGGATGACGGTAAATGCACTGTGGAGGTAGCTGCAGCAATGGAAAAAGATCACCTGGCAGGACAGAGGTAAACCCATCTGGGCTGAAGAACTGTGGCAAGACATCACTACTCAGAGAATCTGGCTGTAAAAGTATGTTGTGTGGATATACATGCACCCAGGAGTTGGGTACTGAAGTGCATTTCAAGAATGGACAGGTGGATTGGGCTGCCAAGATTAAACTGTCTCAGGTGGATCTGCACTGGCATCATAAGGGTGAATTACTTCTGGTTGGTGGGCCCATGGTGCCTCAGGCCATCAGGGAAGAGACAGAACAATACAGATGGGCTCATGGCTTAACCGTGGGGTGGATGTAACAATGAGCACTAGTTCCCAGGTGACCCATAACTGTGAAACATGCACTGTGATCAAGGAGGCCAAGCAGGTACAGCTCTGTGGCGTGGTGGACAATGGTCCAAATACAAATAGCAGGAGGTTTGGCGGGTTAACTACATCGCACTCACACTAACCCACCCAGGCAGGCCTTGAGTGCTGACAGTGGTGTAAAGAGCCACTGGATGGCTGGAGATGTACCCTGTGCCTCACACCACTGCCTGGAACACCAGCTTGGGCCTCAAAAAGCAAGTCCTGTGATAACATGGCACCCCAAAAACAACTGAGTTGTACTAATGCCAAGATGATTTTTTGCCTTTTCTTTCATATACCTTTTCTATAACTTTCATGTATCCTCCATATTCTTAGCCTGCATACTTGTAATTCCTTAAGTCTGATAGCTTAGCATAGCCCTAGTATTTTGTTAGACCAGGAGACCAAACATCCTAGAGACCTCATAGTAGGAGGCTGGAAAATCCTACACTATATTGGGAAACCAAGGTCTTCTCTAGAACATATCCTGTAAACTAGAAATTTGGCCCATCCAGGGGGAAATTCCTCAAATAGGGAAATATCAGGCCACTTATCCAGGCCTCCCATTGGGGCATCTCTGTTAGATATGCTAATTAGTAAGGTCTATAAATTGTATATGCAATCTATTGTGCGTATGCATTGCAGTGCATCCCACCTTGGGATCCTTATTAAAATACCGATGTAAAAACCCCTTATCCCTTAACTGTGTCGGGCTCTCAAATTTTTAAGACCAGGAAAAGGCGTCAGTACAATGGGACTGATTTCAAAAGCAGCCTCATTGAGCTCATGGCCAGAGAGCACGGTATTGAGTGGGTATCAAATTCGCTGCCATGCACCAGCCTCTGGGAAAACTGAATGATACAACGGACTGTTAAAAACCACATCGAAAGCAATGGGTGGTGGGAACTTCAAACACTGGGATCTACATTTATTTGAAGACTACCTGGTTAGTTAACACTACAGGCTCCAACCTAGCTGGCCCTGCCCAATCAAAACTTCTACGTACCGTGGAAGGGACAGGGTTACCACTGTCCATATGAGGAATCTGTTGGGGGTGACAGTCTGGATTAGTCCTGCCTCCAACAAAGGCAAACCCATCAATGGGATTGTTTTTGTTTAAGGACCCAAGTGCATTTCATGGGTAATGCATATGGATGGGGAAATGTGATGCATACCTCAAGGAGAGGTGCAATTCTAAATATTTTTTGTGACATTGACTCCACTGTAAAATTTTACTAAAGCAAAAAGCCTTTTGCAATGTTCATTAGTACATGGGTGTTCTGATTCCAGCCAGGACCGGGTTCATTTCTGCAGCAGCCAGAACAGGGGCATTGCTAGGACCTGGAGGTTATTCTGTACCTCCCTGTAATTTTCCACAAACAGGGTAGGGCTCACTTCTGGAGCAAGGGAGCCTGGCTGCATGGATCAGACCTCCACGGTGAGCCTTTTGGACAGAAATCACTCTCTTGCTTTTGTACTCTTGCTATTAATATTTTTGCTGTTTCTGCTAGTTTTCTTACCTCATCGCTGTTTCCAGAAAATTGTTCTTATGTCAACCCATGATCTTTACTTTTTCTGCCCCCAATTCTCTCCATCCTGTCACAGGGGAAGGGAGGGAGAGGGAAGGAAGGAAGCAGCACACTGTTTGGAGTGTCTCAGTGGGAGCACTGAACTGGAGAGTACCACTCCTAAAGCACCAAAATGGGGCATAACTTGCAGAGAAATAGCACTATCAAAGGAGATCACACAAAACAGAAATTAACCACTTTCAAAAATAAGGACAGGGGAGATATTTGAATTAGATGCTTTCACTCTCCCTCTGAAACAGGAGTTTTAGTGAGCCTTTTTGCTACCTCCATGGAAGTTCACCCTTATTTGGCTGTAATACAAGACACCGAAAAAATTCACTTCACACATGCTCCACAGACACCTGTTAAATATTTGGCATCTCATCTCTGAACAGAAAAACCTTTCAATAGCCCAAGCCAAGCAGGAATTCTATAAAGGTAAATGTTCATTAATCCAACAATACGTTACATCACAATAAATTTATTTTTTGACACAATAAGAAGAATTTTTCCAAACACTAAATAACCAACAGCAAATACATTATAAGAAGTCAAGGTACAGAAGTAATTTTGTTCGATCGATGGTGTGCCGCGTGTACTTTATATTATATAAAAAGCATTGCCAGCCAGAGAAAATCTGGAATGTTCAATAATAAACTGCAAAGAAACTGAAACTAAGAGTGTAAGGATTTCTACTAATCATCTGCACGTTTTATTTGAAACTTGATCCTGCAGCCCTTATTCACAAGATCAGACCTATTGAGTTTATTCACATGAGCTTTGGCTGCAAGATTGGACCTTAAGTACTATCAGGTGCACGTGCAGCCTATCATCAGATTTTGGGTTATTCATGCAAGAAGCTACCCTTTCAAATGCAGACTACTTAATGCTTCCTTCTTCATTAACTTACATGTCCTCTTCTGCTGCTCTGTGCTTTCATTTGTGCTATGTAAATAGCCTCTCAGTCATCAAAACAAATAATGATCTTCGCAACCAAGGACGAAATTAGTAGCAGGTGAACGCTTATTTTTTAAATCATGTTGAGACCAAGCTGTTCTTTAACTTAAAGGAGATCTGGAAAAAAGATCCAATTTTACTACTTAGCCATCTTAATTATGGGTTGTCAAGGTCATAATTTTACATGCTTATCCCACACACACTACTCAAATATTAACCTTGATGGCAATCTACTTTGTGATGAGCTGGATCTAACACTTCTGAACATACTTTAAAGCAGTTTATTTAGCAGAATAAGACTTCTCTGATGACATAAAATTAACTGTATCTTATCATACGTGAAACCGGGAATTTCTCATTTAAGTGTTCTATTTCTTTGTTTTACATATCTGTTCTACATAAATACAAAACATTATACCATGGTGACTGCAAAAAAACCATCTCAATTATTTTGCTACTTGCCTATAGACTTCTGCAGGTCAGATAGGCTGCAATTACAAGACATGTCATTGACTTGAATAGGATCATAGCAGAGATATTTATGTCACAGCCCACATTATAATCTACATATTTACAAATCCTCTTTGAATTTTGCAAGACGTTGGTAGAGAAGTAAACTGTCAGTACAGGTAAAAGTCTCTTCATCAGTGCAGGCACTCCCAAAAATATTAATGCTAGTGTTCAATGGCCTCCAAGTAATCAACAAATTATAATTGCCTTTAGTCTGTAAGATACATGCAAAGTGACAGACAATATCTGCCTTCTGATGCTAAGGATACTCTGGATACTACATGAGTGTGGAAGGAGAAAGTCAACATACACTTCTTCATACAAAATCTCATTATCAATACAACCTAAGTGACTGACAAAATAAAAGGGAAATTCCTAGCAACAGATATTAGTAGTACTTTCTAATTCCAGCTAATTTCAATGTAATGATAAGGCAGGGGCTGAAGCTGACTGTTGGCAATTTCAATAGTCATAATATCAACTGCAAGTACAGTATGAATAATGAGTACATGCATCTACTTAAAATGCAAGGAGACACATATCATGTGAGCCTAATCTTGAATCCAAATCTCTGTAACTCAAAGCTAGAAAAAAAAACTGAGACCTTGAACTGGAATGGTATGTCTGCAACAACTAAACTGTTGTCACAAATTTTTTCTCAATCATACTTCAAACTTGCCACATAGATTAATCATCAGTTCAAAGCAGCTGCAACACTATGTTCTATGCAGTTCTGCTGCCATTTTAATTTTTAAAAAGCAAATGGAGAGGCTCTCTACAAAACTCAATGCCACAATAGCAATGACTGAACCAGAATCACAAAATTATGAACAGTTCACTAAATTGTCTATTAATAACACATCTCAAAAAGCTGCAGAAAAAACTGTGTGCCTGAAACAACTGATCAGTCAATGAAGAATAAAAAGATGTAAGGAGAGGAGATACAGGCAAACCACTTTGATTTTTGAAGAACCAATTTCCACACAATCAGAAAAATGGCAGAATGTCACAGATAGTGTATTCATTACTTTTATCAGCAAAAAAAACCCATGGATAACTGTGGTATTGATAGTTTCTGAATTTCCTACTGGGTTTCTGGATTTCCTAGCTGCAAGCTTGCTAAGGTTTTTTCTTCCCAAGGGAAAGCTCACTTTCCTAGCAGAGATTCTATAAACATATCTTTGAGCTGTGTTCCTTCTCAAGGCCACAGGTGGTGTTTTTCTGTTCTGTTCCCACAACATGGGAGATATGGGTTCTCTCACTTAACCAATGGTAAGAGGGAGCTGGTCTTGGTTACCAGCCAATCAATTTAGTGTTAGAAGAGGTGTTCCACTTCTATAGTGGGAAGCCTTTGTAACTAGCCTTCTGAAATAAGCAATAAACTTCAGCCTTCTGATACCTCGGAGCCATTCTTAATAAAGCCTTCTAAAGCCTTCTAAGATGGAGTCTATGTCTGTGTCCATGGGCAACAACAGCATTAGATAACCAAATTGAAATTTATTTATGCTCCAGGAAGGAGAGAATGATGCTGGTACCATAAGGCCAGGGAGTACACTCACTTCTTAAAATCAGTAAAACACATTAAAAACACTCCACAACGTGTGTGTATATTTATTTATTTTTTTTTTTATTTATGTATATGCACAATAAAAGAAGTTTTCTTGTGCAGGATGTATATATACCCTTTAAAAATTAGAAAACCAGCATGCAATGACTGAGCTAACAATGGAAACACTGAATACATAAAACAATTTTGTTCAGAGATACGAATATCATCCAGTGAGATGACATTTTATCATCTCACTGGATGACCAGCTACATAACTGAATCCTAAATGCACATTAAAGAACTCCTACAAACAAAAGATGATGTTTCAAAGCAAAGGCCTAAGGCCAGATTTTACTACATCACTTTACAAGTCATATGAGTGACTGCTTCTTAAGCTACCACAGTTTGCTAGACAGATCTTCACCTTAGACTACAAAACAGCTAATCAGAGGGTGATACACCACTCCAGTACTTTTCAACATTTGCATCAATGACCCACTAATTTATGGCACAAAATGAGATTTTAGTTATGTGAATAAATGGCAAGGATCAGCACCTCCTATGTTCCCAAATAACTACATCAAAACCAGACAGTGGAACATCTATAAATTTGTGGCTTGTTGGAACAACTATGTGGTACCAAGCACCTAGTAGAAAAAGACTGAAATACAGATGAATTTTTTTTCTCTAAAAACACAAAACAGACAACTTAGAACAATTCTCTGTCAGATACCTGACCTTAAGCCTTCCTTGCCCTTTACCTACCAATATAAACAAAGCGCATTTTCAAAGATCATTAAAACTGAAACAGGGAAAATGACTATAACTAAGGCAAAATGCACAACACAGATCACAGATATAAGATTCGCACTCCTGGAACAAGTACACCAAAAATCACAAGAAGTTGTTCATGCTATTGTGGGTTGAAGCTATTTTCACACACTTTTTAGATGCACACAATGTGCAATTTGCCGTGTATTTTCAAATATGCACAGGCAAGTGTGATGGCACAGGAAGCCCATACTGATCTTTAGAGTCATGTCTTGTCCAACTCACTTTTTTGGAAAATGGGAATGTTTGAACAACATAGACACACAAAAACATCCATACACACAGGCCACCCAACAGTATTTCCTCTCAGAAGAAATGTGTATCAAGTAACTTGGACAATGTACACACAGCAACATTCCATGTCTACACACAGCACTATCCCTTTGTTTGGAAAAGTATACAAAGTGAAAAGATGTGAGAAGCACCTGCAGTAGCCTCACCCACTGTCTACTTCCTGCCGCAGGAATGAGGAGGAGAAGATAAAAAGCAAGCTGCATCAATCCCTGGTAACAAAGCTCTGGCAGGACAAACAGCTGGGCAGCTCCAACACATTCAGCAGAGAGCCCAGGCTGACACACAAATGAAACAGTGGCTGAGCAAGCAGGCACAGAGCACCCCCAGAGAGCTGGAGCACCTCTCCTATGAACACAGGCTGAGTGAGTTTGGGTTGTTCAACCTGGAGAAGTCTCCAGGGAGACATTACAGCACCTTCCAGTAAAGGGCTGCAAGAGAGCTGGAGAGTGACTATTGACAGGAACGTGGAGCGATAGGACAAAGGGCAATAGCTTCAAACCTAGCGAAAGCGAGTAGGTTTAGATTAGATGTTAGGAAGAAATTCTTGACTGTGAGGGTGGTGAGGCACTGGAAGACTTTTCCCAGAGAAGCTGGGGATGCCCCATCCCCATCAGCCTTCAAGGTCAGGGCTTCAAGTAATCTCATGTAGTAGAAGGTGTCCCTGCCTATGGCAAGGGGTTGGAAGTAGGTGACATTTAAGGTCCCTTCCAACCCAAACGAATTCCAGGATTGTATGGGTAAGGCACTTATCTTCCTAAGGAGCCCTGCTTTCCTGCAGATAGCTATACATCTGCCTGCCGATGTAAAGAAGTGAATTAGTTTCTTATTGTGCGCACAGCTTTTACTTTACCTATTAAACTGTAACTTAGCCTGTAAATGTTTCACTTTTACCCTTCTGATTCTCTCCCCTATCCCACAGTGAGGAGTGAGCAGGTAGCTATGGGTGGCTGAACTGCCTAGGAAGTACCAGTAGCATCCAAATATGTAATACACCAGCAGATATTTAATCAACTCATCTTGAGATTTCTGTTTTATTTAGTGGTTCCTGGTATTTCCTGGTAACATGAGAAAATCAACCAATGCATTTATATTCAGCCAAGAAGAAAAATGTCACAGCTTTGTAATCCATGAGGTGACTAAGGCTAAAGAAAATACTGCACTGTATAATACTCAGATTTAGGTAGGTAGATGATATTCTATTATGAAGATATACTGAAGTCAAGCAGTAATCTAAATCACACCCTAAGTTACATAGCAAACAACAGAAATTACTGTTAGAGCATTAATATGCAGTAAATCCTGAAATACCTTCTAATAATGACTGGAGCGTCACTAAAACTTAACATATGTAAAAATAATCGTTCTACAGGGAATCAGAGCAAAACCCATAGCACATGAACACACGCACATATATACATACACATACATACCTATATATATACATACACACACATGTACATGCGCATGCATACATACATACATGCATAGATATATATACACGCATGCACACACACAAATTATGTACCTCTCCAAGAGCTTCATAGCGCTTTTGGTTCCATCTGTGCAAATCTTCACGATAATTAAAAACAAATGGCTCCCCAGTTTTAATGTGTCTTAATTGTCCTTCTGTAAAAGAAACAAATTCATTAGCGTTAACATACTTCTTCATTAAAAGTAAGACACATTCAATTGCTGAAAATTTTAAAAGAAGTCCGCATCTAAAAATCAAGCTACTACAAATTCCTCCTCATTTTTGGCTATAGGCTTTTTAACAGAAAACAATTGTAGCATAAAAAAATTGCATTCCCATTTTATGGTATATACTGCTAGATTAAGCTAAACAGAAATTATGACTGTGAAACTGCACACAGATATCAAATGCTAAACTACTTCACAAGACATATTTATGTCTCAACTGCTGTGAATTAACAGTGAAATGTAAACATTAGCAGTTAATATTTGATCTGCAGATGATCAAATTGCAGCTACAAATCCTCTACTTCAAAACTAATTGCATAGTAAAGAAATGCAAATACAAAAGGGGCTGGAAGCTGGAAGTAAGGAGAAGATTTATCTTCAAGCCTAACAACGTCCTAAGCTAATCTGAAAAGAACCACGTCCACAGTTAGAGAAAATATCTTAACTCCTAGATGAAATAATGTCAGACCTCCTAGATTTAGGGCACACTGAGACTACAACAGCAGAATAAAGCAGAATGCTTGTTCAGAGCAAACCACATGCTATTCTTACATTCTATTGTAACTTCCTGTACTTGGCCTTGTTTATAGCCAAAGTTAACAGCAAATGCAACCGCTTGTGAAGATATGGACTGCATTAAAACAACGATGATAATAATAAAATAACAATGAGTAGGAAGCCAACTACAAAAACAAGCATTTTACCAACAATGTCTCAGCCTATCAGGCAAAACACAAGTTATGATCTCAGAGCATTACAAAACTGCAGTATATCAGTGAAGCATTAAAAACAGGGATATGTGCAAGTAAATTTTGAATGCTGAAATGTCTGCATTATGAAACAAAGATTTTTCCATAATGTTTCCTCTTGAATAGAAAAAAATTGCTTGGTTCATGTATTTACAGAACTTTTACACTTTAATTCCTGATGCTTTAGATAAAATATTTAAGATCTGATGTCTAATATAGTTATGCTTATCTGCTGATTTAACTTTTTTCCAGACCTGCCTTGCCTCATGTACTAGATACCAAGGAAGTATTTTTCCAGAGTTTCCTATCCCTGTATTGGGTTCAAACATCCTCCTTCTCACATTTTTCATAATAACTTCACTTTCAGCTGCTCCTTCTCAGATATATACTCTTCAAATATGCCATTCAATAGTACATGAACTGGCTCTCACCACAAGTAACAAACATCTGCTATATTTTTCCTCTGACTTTCTGGAACCCCTGCCTTATTCAGATTTAAATAATCTGACAAAAAACTTCTGTACTTTTCCACCATAAAAAGGAGCATGATTAGGACACAAAAATACACAACTGAACATTTGAATTAAATGTACAAAAGCAAAATGGTGACTTTTTTGCTTTGCTGACCCTTAGCATATGTAATAGGTTTTCCTGCATTCTATGGAAATCACTCAGGCTGTGAGGTTAGTAATGGAATATTCAATAATGTAATTCATCCCCCAAAAATTCAAATTTCAGCCCTTTTTATCAGCCACATATGAACCATTAACTCTGAAGTCAGTAAGGAAGACAGTAGACACTGTGCAGATCTAAAAATAAGGAGCTGAAAAGTGACAGAGCTGAACTCCTTCCATCAAAGAAAGAGCATCACTTTCATGACACTTTTAGTCTCTAAGTACCTTCCTGTGAAAGCCATCAGGGTATTAAAAAGCTAAGTGTTGCATAAATGACTATCATTTAAAGGAAAGCTCTTTTTTTTTTTTCCTTTAAAAGTGGAAGATGTAAAACAGGCAGATTTAGAAACTAAAGTTCCTCTGTTCACAGAGCAGGCACTGCAAAGAAGCAAAATTGTAAACATTCCCATTTGTTCTACAGGTTTTAAACAATCTTGAAAAGAGTCACTTCCTGCAGTGTGGTGTTACTTTAGTTCAGAGGTTCGTTTCTCACCTGGACTTTAAAATGCATGCACTGGAAATTTTAAATACTATATAATTTAACACAGAGACTGAGCTAGCTGGAAGTACTTGCTTGCAGTTGTCAGACACTTGGCTGCAATGCAAAATTATGTTCCACACCAGCAGAGACAGTCTATCACATTGCTTATTCTTCTATCAACATACATACATGTTTTCCTATAGGTATTAATGGAATAGTTGGTAAAATTATTATCTGAAAAACAACTTCTTATGTAGCCATAAAAATGAATCAGGAAATAAAACATTTCTTAAATGAGTGACCAATCTTTAATTCTGATTTTTAAATGCTACAGTAATTACTTTCAGAATTTTTTTATCAACACTTCTGTAACAGAAAACAGCGAGTCATAAAGTAGGCCCAGTACAGCTCCCCAACATTGTATGAAACGAGGGATTTTTGTGATAATTGTATGAAATAAAAAACAAGTCTTAGATTGTTGTGGTGTGTTTTTATTGTGTTTTCAATTGCAGAAACTGTTCCCTACCCTGTAACTCCCTATTTGTTTAGGCATCCTTGATTCCCAGGCACAGAGAGGAACTGTTGTGTCTGCACAGAGTAGGTAGACAGAAAAAATCCTTCTCTGACTGGGGATGAAGGACAAATGATTCCCCGCCTTATGTTCCTCCCCTATACAACCGTTATTGGTTGGACAAATCCCCCCCC